>OZ026601.1:3591900-3649400 GCA_964020085.1 Micromussa lordhowensis | reverse complement strand
AGATTGCTTAAAGAAATTGCTTTGACTGAATTGAACTTGCCGTGTTTTGCTTACTAGCTCTTACTATTATCGTAGGCTATCCCCGTTCTTCTGCTAGTCTGTTCTTTAACGGCAAACCTGTTAACGCGACGGCAACAGCCTTGAACGTTTTCCTTTGTACAGAATTTTGCCCTTTATGTGATAAACAAGCAATCGCGAGTGTCCTCGGGCAATTAAGGATTAATTTCACTTGTATTTTCAAAGTTTTCCAAATTGCCCTCGTCGCTTCGCGACTTGGGCAATTTTGTGAAAACTTTAAAAATGCGCGTGAAATTAATCCTTTATTACCCTCGGGCCCATGCGATTACATATACAAAACAAAGCTTGTTTTCTCTAGAAAAGGAATTTGCTCGCCATTGCTCCTTCGAGGTACCCAGTCTTAACACGGCGAGAGTTTTCTCGGCTGGTCTGGAGGGGAGATCGAAGAAGCCTCTGCGCACATTTTGGCCGCCATATTCGATTTTTTTTTAGACGCTCTGATGACCGATTTGAGGGGTGGTTTGGCTTAAATATTCAGGGCTCTGGAGGGCTCATTCGCTTATTTGAGGGCAACGATCGATCTCTAAAGAATCATAACGTTTTTAAATTATAGCAAGTGAATTTTAACAACAAAAATATAGCAACTTCGAACTAGAAAACATTGTACTCCGGCGGGTCGGGTCGTTTAAGGCGGGGGTAAACATGAAAGCCGTATGTTGTCTGTCCTTCACTTTTGAGTGTGAATCAGTCGAAACTTGACAAAAGATAAGCAGTGAAAAAAAACTGAAAAATTTATACAAGAAAATTTAATACTCCACGGGTTAAATTTTAGTCCTCTCTTAGCGTTAATTAACTGGCTTTCGAACAACCGATTAAATTTCCGGGCCAGGTTTACATTGAGTTTTACTGGCTGTGCTGTGCTTGTTTTAGTTCCTCCTCCAAAAACCCCAGTCTTTTGGCGATGTTCGTATTTCAGCCTTGATACTTGCTACATTAACCAAATCTGATCTTTCTAACCAAGACAAACGATTTTTGACTTTTTAAGATGGTGGCTACTATTACAACCCGTGTGATGACTATCTTGAGCTGATTGAAGAAAATCGAGCTGCAGGTTATAACAAGTTGACGACAAAATCAGACAAGAACAAAAACTGGGGGCTGGGCTGGTATCGATTCACTGGTGACGCTGGAGACAGAATGGCCGACATGTGAGTAAAGAGTAACCCTTTCTCACAACAATCTCGTTTATACAACTATCTCCAGTGGGGAGGGGTAACTCACTTGTAAAAAAAAGACGGAGGTGCACGGTTAAAAAGCGGTTTTCGTACCTCTTAGGGGGTTTAGCCTCAAAAGGTCTTCTACGGGCGCTTTTGCGGTACCTTTATATTGAGCCGAAAAAATATGACGGAAGATAATGTGTTGTTTTAGAATTGGTACCTCTTAGGGGTAAGAAAACACACGATGAGCACCCCCGTCCTTAAAACAACCACAGTTTGTGGGACGAGAAAATCACTTTATATGGCACCTTAGTTACACTAATCACTTCGCAACGTTCTTGCTTAGAATATTATTTGAATATTTTGTGATTTAAAGGCTCCTGTAATATACTTTTCCTGATAAAGCTCTTTACGCCCTTTGCTCCCTTACTGGGGATTGTATTCCACAATGTGCATTGCTAAGGCTAAGCTCGGTTTGCTGTGAAGAGAACTAAACTGACACACATCTTTGCCATAATTGCCACTCAGTTAAGTGGCTGTTTATTTTTACATACATTACATACATATATGTTATTTGCCGGCTGGGAGGTCCGTATAGTGAAAAACTGTGACCGAGGTCTTGAAAATGCTGCCCGAGGCCGCAGGCCGAGGGCAGCATTTTCAAGCCCGAGGTCACAGTTTTTCACTATACGGACCGACCCTAAGCCGGCAAATAACTTATTTATTTTTTTCCTGCGCTAATTTGGCTTACAATATTGGGTTTACACAACTTTGTTATTGAATTGGTTTACGTGCCGTCTACAAACCATCGTAAAAAATCTAACGAACGAACGAGCGAGTAAACTCAGACACTACCCAAAGAAAGATGTATTAACAGATTTATTTTGAATTGCTTTTATGTTAGTTGCATCTAATTTGCTAGTTAAGTGTTTTTCCGAGAGTGAAATTTCGCGCAGTTTGACTGAAGTTGCACTCAAGCACAATCTCTATCAGTTGTTGCGAATCACCCGAAATCAGACCTTTTTACCGTAAATTGAGTAGCAGAAAGCGAGGAAATTCGTTAAGTATATTCTACAGAATTTCTCTTAAATACAGCAACTATCAGAGAAGCTAAACTCGACTGCATTTGACTTCTGTTAGCTTAAAATTGTGCGGTGAAAAACACAGAATTACGCGCCATTACAACGCCGAGCTACAACCAACCACACAAACTCTCAGAGCTACAAAATACTGAATTAAATCTACTTACAGTGACCTTCCTTGCTATTTAAAAGTGGCCAGAGGTAAACTTCCGTTGATTAATCGTCCATGGAAGTGTAAAAAGGGAAAAGATCGACGATTACCGCTAGTTCATTCACGAAACCTAGCTGAACATGACAATTTCACCTGCGCTGTTTCCCGCCGTTACCGTGACCGTGGTCAGAGATCGATAGGAAAATCCGGACCGCGCTAAGAACCAATCAAATTGCAGGATTCGTTACCGTGCCCTCTTGGAAAAAAATAAATTACTTTATTTTTTCCAAGAGGGCACGGTAACAAGCAGAAAAAGAAAACTGCGGAGTCTGGTATCTACTGGATTAATCCCGATGACGAACACCCGACCCAGGTCTACTGCGATCAGGAAACGGATGGTGGAGGCTGGACACTAGTTTACAGCTACTCTTTTACAAACTTCAGGTAATAAAACTAGTCCCATTTATTCGTGGTTAGAGCTCGTTTATCTATACTTGGACTTCGGGAGATTCAAAATAACAAAGCGCTTCAGAAAAAGCAAATTGTAGAAGAACCAATCAGATCGGCCATATCGTAACTTGCAATAGACCAATTTCGATATATTAAAATTCAGCCTAAAACAATAGACCTCAGTACGAGGCTCTGGGGAATAAACCCCACAAACTCTGTATTTATTCCCCAGAGCTTCGTACTGAGGTCTATTGTTTTAGGCTGAACTTTAATATATCGAAATTGGTCTATCAACATTACATAGGAGCAATGAGAACAATGAAATGCAGCGGCTGCTTTTCATTGTTCTTGTTTGTGAATTTTTGACTTTGATCGACTGTATTACCTACTCAGTTCGCTCCGACGAAGGGCTAACGCTCGAAACGTCAGCTTCCGAATCTCTTTACGGTGGACAATTCACATTATCAACTCAGTTGATAAAACCAAATTATCTTGTAATACTCCCACCGACGCAGCACCACAGTTTCTTTAGGTTGAGGTTTACACATAGTTAATTGAGGGAAGTGGTTAGGAAACTTGGCAAACGGTTCTTTGTTGTATGTTTTTGTTTGCTATTTTGGGGGTTGATCCTACACAAAACCTGGCAAAATACAAAAGGTTGTTACGTGTGCTCATACAACTAACCAACAGAAGCATTGCAATTATGTAATTCATGCACATGTGCAGGGTCAAGGACCTTCCAAAATAAATCTTAGCTTGTTTGTTTGCTCCTCTGATGTTTACCGGCCTTCCTAACCACTTCCCTCTAGTAACTGATGGGTTTACACGAGGTTCACACTGACAACAGAGCTGGTTTAGACATGTTTTTAGAGACAATATAGCGGGTCTACACTTAGGTTATCACGGTAGACAATTACACTCATACACGCTAAGTGCAACAGCTAAGTGCAACAGCATTTTAAAATTGTCCGACTTTCCAGAAACAATTCAGAAAGTTTGTATCCAGAAAATCCCATTCACTCAAGATATAGTAGTTACTAACTCTGCTCAAGACTAACGTGGAAGGGAATGTATATAAGCTAATTTCCAAACTGCTTAAAATTTCTCCAACCTAGACTTCATGAAAGTGAAACCCAAAACTCGAATGCTAAATTAGAAATATCTCGATGCCGCACCTTTATCCATGTTCGATTCAACCCCCGAAAGATAGCAAGAGCATGTTGCGATCGGTGTCCATTTCTCCCACACGAAATTTTTGGCGTTGGATCTCATGATCTCTGCGTTTCTATTTACAGAGGTTTTAGGTCTACTTCAAACGCCATTAATCCACGTCCCAGCTGGCAAACCTACGGTGACATCCCAGTGTCGACTAAGGCTCCTGTCAGCGAAACAGACTACAACGCTATGGACTTCAACCTGTGGAAAAATCTTGGCCACGAGTTCATGATCAAATCCAACATCAACCACTGGATCGCTTGCAAAGAAGGAACCGGAAGTCTGGTAGAATTCAGGCAAGGAACTCTACAGTGTCAAGTCATCAAGAATGTCGCATCAAAATGCTATGGCTACGTTCCCGACCAGCTTATCTTCAACACAGCTGGGAACCCAGGTGGTATGTCCGTGGGCCCTGATCTGATCCGTTCCCAGAGCACCACGCGACTGAAGGAGTATTATTACTTTGACGGGAACACGCGCACCAACTGGCCTACCCATGATCCTTGTGGCACTAACGCCTTGAATCACCTCACCGATGTCGCTAATCCTCACGGGAATATTTACATCCGGGAATGATGGGCGTAGTCAGGGCAACGATTAGTTCTTAAGTGGTGTGATTTAAAAGGGTGGGAACAGCGTTTACTAGCTTGGGGATATAATGAAAATGGTAATAAAGTCATTTGTCTTGGCAAATTACTCGTGTTTTATATATTCTCTTTTATGGCACTGGATAAGATATTTTCAGCTCGAAACAAAGCTTGGAGTTGTCATTAAGATATATGAAATACTACTCTGGACTAACGGCTCAGGTTACTACGACCCCCACGATAACACAACAAATTATTCTCACTGCAACTAACAAAACTGGTGGATTTTTGTAATTCGACCCAATTTTGATTCGGTTTGTATTTGTCTTGTCTTACGTGCGTTCGACTCCAGAAGTCGTATCAACGGGCCCGCGGTAAAAGCTTTGTGCTGAAAGAAAACAAAGGTCAAAGGCTGTGAATGCATTAACGAGCTGCGATTGTTCACTGATCTTTTGTGTGTGGGCATAATTAAGCATAACAATGATACTATTAGCAGCTTATGTGAATTATCAAAGAGGAATTAAATTAAAGTTTCGGAAGATATCCAAAGATTTTCGGAAACCTTTCGAATCTTGAAGATTTCCAAGCGAAACTTTACCGTGTGATATTTTAATAAGAATGCCCGCATGTTCCAGTATTCCGTGCCTCGAACTCCCTTCCCCGATGCCTAACAAAGACATGGAAGCATGTGTCCCGGGTTCGATTATATCTCTGGACCCGGCGTCATATGTGGGTTGAGTTTGTTGTTGGTTCTCTACTCTGTTCCGAGAGGTTTTACTCCGAGTACTTCGGTTTTCCCCTCTCCTCAAAAATCAACATTTTCAAATTCCAATTCGATCCTGGAATGCACGGGCATTTTTGAACGAGTTCTTGTGAACTCCTTTGTACCCCGTGGGTAAACAAATTACATATATATATATACTACACATTCTTTCATCGACCGTTAGTGAGCTAATTAAAATTACACAAAAACAGTATTTAACGGGAACAAATGATTTTTCAGACCATATTTAATAGAGCTGAATAGTTTTGAAGCCCGTTAAACATCAAGGAGCAAACAAAGATACCAAGATTTATGTTGGAAGGTCCACGACCGTGAATAATCTTTGTTTTAAGCTCATACACTTTGCATTGCCTACGTGACCGAAACGTGTCTGTTGCATGGTTAGTTGCTCAGTCAGTAGTAAACAACTATTGTGTTTTGTGCAAGGTCAAAACTATAAAAGAGAACAACTGAAAACATACAACAAAGAACTTTGTCGGACTTCATAACAATTCCCCGCTGTTAACTTTGTTCAGACCATACCAACTACGTTCAGGCTGAGCTAAAAGGTGGAAAACTTTGGTGGAGAAGCAAGAAAGACTTGGAATGGAAAAGAAACCAACACTTCTCCGTCTGTTTGATAACACTTTTTATTTAATTATTATCAAATTTGAAGCCATTCACTCTGTGAGAAAACAAAACCAGCTTAAAGTTGTCTTAAAATAGGAACAACTGACGAGGTATTTGTACCCCTGGGAATATTATGCACTTCAATAAATGGAATTGCTTTCAGGAGAGATATTCTAATTAAACCCACGCTTCATTCAGTGACTTCCCACCTTGTTAACTTTGTTCAGACCATACCAACTACGTTCAGACTGAGCTAAAATGTGCAAAAGTTTGGTGGAGAAGCAAGGAAGACTTGGGAATGGAAAAAGAAGACAACACTTCTCCGTCTGTTTGATAAGACTTTTTATTTAATTATTATCGAATTTGAAGCCATTCATTCTGTGAGGAAACAATACCAGCTTAAGCTGCCTTAAAACAAGAATAACTGACGAGGTATTTGTACCCCTGGGAATATTATGCACTTTAATAAATGGAATTGCTTTCAGGAGAGATATCTCTAAACCCACGCTTCATTCGGTGATTTCCCACCTTGTTAACTTTGTTCAGACCATACCAACTACGTTCAGACTGAGCTAAAATGTGGAAAACGTAGGTGGCGAAGCAAGGAAGACTTGGAAATGGAAAAAGAAAACAACACTTCTCCGTCTGTTTGATAAGACTTTTTAATTAATTATTATCAAATTTGAAGCCATTCATTCAGTGAGGGAACAATACCAGCTTAAGCTGCCTTAAAACAAGAATAACTGGCGAGGTATTTGTACCCCTCGGAATATTATGCACTTTAATAAATGGAATTGCTTTCAGGAGAGATATCTCTAAACCCACGCTTCATTCAGTGATTTCCCACCTTGTTAACTTTGTTCAAACCATACCAACTACGTTCAGGCTGAGCTAAAATGTGGAAAACTTATGCGGAGAAGCAAGGAAGTCTTGGAATGGAAAAAGAAAACAACACTTCTCCGTCTGTTTGATAAGACTTTTTATTTAACTATTATCAAATTTGAAGCCATTCATTCTGTGACGAAACAATACCACCTTAAGCTGCCTTAAAATGAGGTATTTGTACCCCTGGGAATATTATGCACTTCAATAAATGAAATTGCTTATAGGAGAGATATCTCTAAGCCCACGCTTCATTCAGTGATTTCCCACCTTGAAGAGTGCGAGTGGAACAAATACTGTGTGAGAACAAGGTGAGTTCAAACACTTCAATCTGCGAATGTTAACTGGATAGTCTACAAAACTAGAGGAGGGCTGTATGCCGACATTTCGAAATAGCTAAGACCCTCAAAACGCCGCGCAGTGTAATTTTTATTCTCTTTTTTTTCGACTTCACGATCAAAACTTTATCAAAGGTATTCATTTCTCTGTGCCATTTCATTTACGGTGTCGGCGCTTTCATTGTATTGGCAGGGTCTTTTTATTTAGTGAAACACCTGCGAAGTCTTCAGACTATATATTCTTAATGTTCATAGGAAAATGGCCAGTAACCGTCTAGATAGGCCAACGGTAAAGACCACCCAAAGATTCCATCATTCTGTTGTGGATGTGTATATTCTACCTAACCATGAACAAGCCACCTATTTCAGTAAATTTTTAATTAAAACTCTCCTAACTGATAGAAACAACTGCATCGCTTTGAATTCTGAGTTAAAACGATACTCTAGGTGAGAAGAACTGACTTTGAAATCAGTAGACCAGTATTTGAAGGATACGTGGATTATCCCAGTTACAAACGTTGGCCGTGTTTTCACGACAACCCTTGTCTCGCTTAACATTCCTGAAAGTGTTTTGTTTACAGACTCCGTTAAGCGGCTCAAAAATGATAGGTGTTTTCACAAGTAAGATTAATTATACTTCATTTAGCTAACTTGAGCAGAGCACGCTCACGAATATATCAATTTGAATAATATGGCGGGAGATCCAAACGAAGCTTGTATTTACGTTCTTCTTATCAGTTACTTTTTTATGCGCTTAGTTTGCGTCCGACGAAGGAACCGATTTCAGCAAAGGCTGAGGTTGCTTGCACTTAGAGGCAGGAGAAGAATAACGGAGGCGTATTTCTGGTGTTTTGAGAAAAATATGCCGCCGTAGAACGAGAATCGCGTGGAATGGGCGGTACTTGAAAGGCCACAATTCTGGTTTGAGAACGTGTTTTAAAACCAGCACGTCGATAAAATTTGGCGCGAACATTTCTGTATCTCAAAGCAAACGTTCCAGTTTGGTTTGACGAGACACGCGCGCGATTTCAGTGGAGAAGCGTCGATTTGACAGCGTTTCAGATGAAAAAGCGCAAGCGACTCGTCATTGGCCGAAACTTATTGCCAACTCGCTTAAGCTACCTGGTTTAGTGGCTTAAATTTAATGAGAATTCCATTGAAGTTTGCCAACTCGCTTAACCTTAAGCGAGCTGGAAAAGTAACTGTTTTCATGGGACTCGCTAAGCGACCTGAAAAACTGTTCGTGAAAACACGGCCTTTATCTAGATTATAAAGTACGGTATTCATTTCGCGCGAACACTTTGTCAGTTAACTCATTTCTCTAAATCATTCCAATCTTCTGCATAATTATGCCATTAAGCAAATTATGCCTCGTAATGTTATGTCGGTATTGTGGGATCCCTAAACTACAGGAAAGCTAAACGATATAAGCTTTGTTATGCGGGGAGAATGACGGGAAAGCATAGAGAGTAATGTTTTTCGTTTAGGTGTTTGATTAGGTTGTTTGGTATTAGTTCCCACTGGGATAATTAGGCCTTTATATACCACTCCTTGTGAATATCACACCACTTGACGCCGACCAGTTTACTCGAGGCTGTTTTTCTTTTATATCGTTGTTTTAAATAGCGTGTGGCTTTTTTTCTTATATTCTTTGGCTTGTAACCTGTGTTCAGTGTCTCCGGTTCAAACTTTTGTAAATAAACTCGATCATCGCTGGCGGCTCCCTCCACCACTTGTTGTGCTACTTGTCTCTTCTACTTATAATAGAAATGTTTTCTATTCGGCTGAGCGAAGCGAAAGAGAAAAGAAGAGAGGATTAAAAATTCGAAATTTGCATGCCTTCTATGCATGGTTTTGTTCTCGAATTCCTGGCGAATTCTATAAACCATTGAATGCATTCGGGATTAGATGTCTATGTTGGCGCCTGACTGGAGGACAGTAATTCCGCGTGCAGTGTAAACGACATTGATAATGATCAAGTGGAATAGAGTTTCTTTTCAATTTCCCTAGCACTAACAAACAGAAATTCCGCACGCCTATTAAGTTCATTTAAGATGCATGAGCCGTAGTATACGTCTTTCAACGGGGCAGGTATGAGCGGCTCCAAACGGGTACGGTGTTTAGCCGGTTTTTAGCTGTAGCCGTTCTAGTCAGAAATAGTGCATGGTTTTTGCATTCTAGTCATGAATTGGGTAAATTTTTGTCCTACCAAATAAAAGCATATAAGCATTGAATATAAACAAGAGCCATAATAGGACAGCTATTATGGCTCTTGATATAAAAGAGTTCTGAGGAAAGGAACTAATTATAAGGCAGGTCTAACACAAGGTATTGATTTAAGGGTCAGGTCATAAATCGCAGATTTTGGTGTCTATGAATAGGGTGAGGGTTTAAGGGAAGCGGGCCGCGCATCCCTCGGGACTTCTGTGTGATGTACTTCAGGCAATAAATTACTTACTTCTTTAAAATATACTATTCATTGAATGGCTTGATTTTCAAATTGGAGATCATAAGAGTTCTGGAAGCAATTTTGATCATTTCAAAATAAAAACGCCTGAAAATTATATAGTAATTTAATAACCACGCATCGTCTTTCTGATACATTTCAGATCATTTTTTCGCCATGGTCAACTTGTTGGTGGTTGTTGTTTTCCTGTCTTTTGTGTGCTTTGCTTCATCACAACGGAGTAAGTAAGCATTTAATGCATAGACAGGTAATTTTGTATTTGGGTAAAAGTAAATCAATTGAGCCAGTCAGCCAGTCAGCCAGTCAGCCAGTCAGCCAGTCAGCCAGTCAGCCAGTCAGCCAGTCAGCCAGTCAGCCAGTCAGTCAGCCAGCCAGTAAGCCAGTCAGTCAGCCAGCCAGTAAGCCAGTCATTCGTTCGATCATTTGTTGGCTCGTTCGCCGGTGGGTCATTTGTTCAGAAACTTGTGCATTCAGTTCAGACATTTCCGGTCTGGAAATCGTCTCGTATTCTAGCCTAGATTCCGTTGCTACTTAAGCCTAACCAAGACAACCACTTTCGTTTTAAGATGGTGGCTACTACGGCTATGGCTCCTATCGCAACCCGTGTGTTTATTATAAAACACTGAATGGCAGAAGGCGAGCGGCAGGTTCCAACGAATTGGCGACATTTTCAGATAACAACAAGAAATGGAAACTGGCCTGGTATCGATTTATTAGGGACGCTGGAGACAAAATGGCCGACATGTAAGTTTGTAAAAGTAATGAATGAATAAATAAGTAATTAAATAGATTAAAATAAAGAATAAATACATTATTTGACAGAGAATATTTTGTGATTGGCACAGAGCAGGCCAATTTATCGTTACTCGTATTTGCAAAGCAGTGCAAATATGTGAACATCTACAGCGAACATCTATCTTCCTAAAAAGTATCCTAGTTTGCAAGCGTGCAGCTTAAAGACATAACACATAATTTTTAAAAGAAAAATCACCATGTTTGCGAATTTTGATATAAAGCGTTGTTTTTGCAGAGGTAATTTATCAACTTGAACTCAATAAGGATCCATTAACTTCCGAAACGAATTTGAAAGGTCGACGTTTAGATGATAGAGCAATATTCAATAATCAATATTCCTTTGCCCGAGCCAAAACAATGAGAAAAAATCATGCTGGTAACGGTACCTACATGTAGTTCATTGTGTCTGGGAATAATTTTAACCATTTGATAAATTTGAAAGTGTGCTGAATTCGACACTACCATTCGAGAACAAAAAGACAGTCGGTTAGAATTAAGGAAGGAGGGCTTCAACCAGGGACCACAGGTTGAAGAAGATTTCTTATCACTCGGGAATGCTGCCATTCAGATATAAACAAATATAACATCATAAGATCTTTTCTTTTATTGAAAGAGTAACGGATTTGATCTTGATTTCCAGAGACACGACTGAAGAGTGCCTTGTGTCGCCATCTTGCGGTGCAAAATATCCAGTCTTCCTCAAAACATCCCACCCAGAGGATCTGAAACCTGGAGAAGACGTTCGAAGAACGGTTTGCTTTGCCAAAAATGGCAACTGCTGTTTTAAGACAAGGACGATAATAATCAGGAAATGCCAGGGATTTTGGATTTACAAACTTCCTCGTCCAAGTTTAAAAGGAGCGAGATATTGCGGGAACAAAGGTAATTGAAGACTTGGTACTCTTTGTAAATTGAGAGCTAAAGAAGTTAATTAATTAAAGAATAATACGTACGCCAGGCCGTAAAAAGCTGGTTTAAGCTCTCCGTTGAATTAACTTGGCAGGACAGGTTTTGGTTGGCTTATAATAATGTTCTGTAAGGGCGTTATTACGTTAACTAACTTGAAATTGTCGGATTGGCCGGGAATGGCTAATATCTGGGAGCAAGGGTGGGATGTAAACTAAATATTTTTCCGTCAACGGACGGGATGACCTAAGCCTATGTTACTGTATTTGTTGCCCGCAGCTTCTGTCTGGAGGCTAGCTACTCTATAAGTCGGCATTGGTTAAGGGTGTGCCGCGGGGTCACTGAAACCCCGACCCCATGATCAACTTGATTTTATAACCCTATTCTAAATTAGGCATGCACGAAAATCCCGTACCCTATCCTAGACTAGCTGTTTTCCATGCAGAAACTTTACCACTCTCGTAGTCCAACATATGGTAACTAAACCAATATCTTCCAAGGTTAATTTCCAGTTTCAATTTCTATTTTAGAATCCCGGGTAAAGAACCCTGTTCTAGACTGAATTATTTATACACTGGCCCGGCACCTTTGCTTCCGGCATGTTCACAACCCGCATTTTAGTATTCCGAGTATCCTGACAAATTTCTTGCTCAATAGTCAGCGTAAAAAGTCTACCCTCTCAATCATTGAGTTTAGATTAATTGTATTCATGCCAAGAAAATCATGGTATTTATTGCATCTTATGCATTTTAAACAGTTTTTGAAACGAAAGCAAAATGCGACGAGGAGGAGTTACTATATGGTAAGTGTAACCAACAAATCATAATTTCTTTCTTCTGACGCCAAGATAATTAACCTTTATTATGTGGCCAGCTCCGCGAGGGGGTAAGTTGAACCAAATCCTGCCCCCGCGATTGGCTACCCGAGCGGGCAAGATAGAGTTATCTTGCCCACTCGGGACTACCCGCCGTTTCCCGCAAGAAAAAGTTTCCCAAAGTCCGTCACGTCCATAAACATGCAAAAAAAGAGCTTGGCCAAGCCAGCCATGTTGACCTCACGCTTGACCAAGCCAGCCATGTTGACCTCACGCTTGGTCAATAACCCATATATATTGCATGACTCGTATGCTTTGCTGATTCTTCAGGTATGAGTTCCTAAAATGTTTTATTGCGTGACATCCATTCTTCATTTAGTTAGGTGTAAGGTAACGTAGTTAACCTCGTTGCCAGTGTCTCTCTTCTTCCCACCCACTCGTGCGAGAAGAGAGATCCTGGAAACGAGCCCTATAGTTTGTAAACCACCCAAAGTTGACTCAGTTTCGTTAAAGGAGTTACGTCACGGTTTGCAAATCTTAAAAAGGTAAGCCTAAAATTTCAAGTTAGTCATTTATAATCCGTTTTAATCTTCTTCATCCTTAACCATCCCTGTTCCTTTATGGTTTATTATTATCTCTTTGGCGTTTTTCTATCAAACTACCATTTTCTAATTTCCTTCAATTTAAAGTTAATTTTATACGTGGCTTAATTAACCCCAAATACCGTAACAGAGCTCATTTAAGCAATTGTCTTTTTTGAAGGACTTAACAAGAAGAACGCAGCCAAATCCTGCAACGAAATAAAAAAGAGAAATAATAAGACGGAGTCTGGTATCTATTGGATCAACCCCGACGGTGACAACCCGACTCAGGCCTACTGTGATCAGGAAACGGATGGTGGAGGCTGGACACTAGTTTACAGCTACACGTTTACAAACTTCATGTAAGAAACAGCTTGATTTCATTCTCGCCCTAATTAGAGGTGACGGAATTGCTGATAGCGTCAACAACGCAAATAATCATTTGAGCTTCCGGCAGCTAGAGAAAATGATCGACCCCCTCAGGAATGACACCAGAGTTAACTGTAACAGTAATTAGGGATAATGGCACGTGAAATGAGTGCAAGTTTTCAGTTTTGAGAACGTCATAGTCATAGTCATAGTCATTTTTCTTGGACAATTCGAATTCTGTCCAAGGGGGAAAGGTGCAATGAGGTCAACCCTATGTGAAGCACCAACTCATGAGACAAGGCCAGACCACAACACCGGGAACTACGTGCCCTACTCTTTTCGATAAGTGTGTGGGTTCTTTAACGTCCCCTGCTAACCATGTAAACTGAAGATGCAGGATACGGGGTCTAAGGTTTATAGTCCTTATCCGAGAAGACTTTAATTTTTGGGTTAATTTTTCGTATTTCTATTTAAAACTGAAAGTATTCGTATCATATTCAGCAGGGGCAAGGTTTTATACAGACAGACACAATGAATAGATCTAAATAACAGCGAAATTCCGAAGTCAAATATAAATACAATTTCTGCCAGGCGTCCTCGCCGTCATCGTCTTATATAATATTATTTGTGACTTTTCAGCGGAAACCTCTAACGGCAGACCGCTAGAAGTCACGCGACTAAGCGCTGCGGTCATGTTTGCAGGCTTTTAACGCCGGGAAGTTGGTTTTCACGCAAGTGATTTACCTGAACGTTTTTTAACCTTGATTTTTGTTTATACCACGTGCTCAGAAAGAAAATTAGTAAACCAGTCTTTTTAATACAGTGGACCCTCGATTTAATGAAGTCCTCGGTATAACGAACGAAACGAACAATATTCTTCGCCCCAGCAATAGTAAACAATATGGAAAAGAACCTCGATACAACGAAACCTCGTTATAGCGCACGTATTTCGTTTATATCGAGGTTCCACTGTATATGCTTTGATCTAATTTTTAGCCAATGAGTGAAAATAGGACTTTTTGTTGCCCACTGCTGTTGTCTGGAAATTCAATATGGCGGTCTTTTCAAGTGACATTATTCTTTCATGTTTTCGTAGCTAACCTGAAAATGCCATTTGCGGTTTGCCATTAACATGAAAACCTTGGTGTTAAATGTCTCTAATGACCAAGTGCTGCGTATTTTGCAGAACGCGAGCCAGAATGGCTAATTTTCCGTATTTCCTTTTCCAGCCGTACCACCCATCTCATATAACCAAAGTCGGATGTGTCTCTCCTTACTATTCGTCTCCCATCCACCTTCAATCATTGCGATCCAGAATATGCCCGAACTCAAGGCTGGTTTTCACTAGCGCATAAGCATAAGCCGACACATACACAGACGCCGTAAGATGTTGATAATTAGCGCCCTTTTTTTGGAACATAAGGTCTGCTAATTATCAACATATCTTATTGCGTCTGCGTATGTTGGCTCATGCTTATGCTTGTGCGCTGGTGAAAACCAACATTAGCAGTTTCTTTGCAACTAGTGGCTGGTCAAATTTCATTTGAAATTATATTTCACTCTGCAGGTATTTCAGATATTCTACCAACGCTGTTACGCCTCGCCCAAACTGGCCGACAACTGGTGACGTCCCAGTGTCGACCACTGCTCCCGTCAGCGAAACAGACTACAACGCTATGGACTTCAACCTGTGGAAGAAGCTGGGCAGCGAGTTCATGATCAAATCCAACATCAACCACTGGATCGCTTGCAAAGAAGAAACCGGAAGTCTCGTGGAGACCAGGCCTGGAACTCTTCAGTGCCGAAATATCAAGAACGTTGCATCAAAGTGCCATGGCTTCGTTCCCGACCGGCTCATCTACCACACCGTTGGCAACCTGCGTGGTCAGTCCACAGGCGCTGATCTGATTCGTTCCCAAACCAGAATGCGACTGAAGGACTTCTACAACTTTGATGGGAGCACACGCACCAACTGGCCTACCCATGATCCTTGTGGTACAACTAGCCTAAATCATCTCACCAATGTCACTAATCCTCACGGGAATATTTACATCCGGGCATGATCAGTGCGCTTTTAAACGAGGCAACGATGAGCAAGAGCAAAGCTAGTGACGTTTTGTTAGTAGTTATATAAGCGATTGTTCTTCGTTTCGGTTTTTATGTAGCCAGTTTGAGGTGTGAAGCGATGCTAGCCATATTTTGTTAGTAGTTTGACGGTGTGAAAATCTTTATTTCGTTTTTTGTAGTTTAAGGGGCCGAATACCATACACTACACTAAGTGTGAATTAATAATAAAGACTGGTGTCTCGCATGTTCTTCTTGTGTTCATCTTCTACACTTTTCCTATTAAGTTTTCATGTCAGAATAGTTATAGAGCAGTTTTGACAATTTTAGTAGCCATGTCGTCACTGTCGACAGGCTGAGGAAAAATCAGTGTGTAGCAACCTTTAAACCATGAGTATCTCTAATCTTCTCGTAAGCGTAGGCGACATTAAGAACAGTGGCTTCATCAAATTTTCTTCCCACAATCATCATACCAACTGGTAAGCCATCACTGAACCCGGCGTTGATTGACAGGGCTGGGTGGCCAGTCATATTAAAGGTACATGCATTTATGTAGTTCTCGCTGCAAAATGTAAGGTACTCTAGAAAGGAAGAAAACAGTGAAGAGATATTTCAGTAATCGCCTTATGGCTAGATGGAGATCGAAAAACTTTTTCTCAACAACACGAGCGGCCACCACCGGATTGTCGGACTGCAAAAATGCTGGACTCCCAGATTGTTGGACGGCCGGATCTTCTGTCAACCCACTGATTAAGAGGAATAATGCTTGAGAATAAATAACAATTGTTTCATGAGCCCGAGTTGGATATGAAGTGATAAAATAACCAACGAGCGCGTAGCGCGAGTTGGTTATAATCACTTCATATCCAACAAGGACGAATGGAATAATTGTTTTAGTAAATTCTCAAACCGGGTTTTGCCGCCGGTTTTTTGTTTCGGCCATTATAGAGGGCTGAAGTTGAAAACTTCGTGCGGAAAACTTTTAAACTTGGCGCACTATTTTCCATATGACGTAAAACTCCGACTATTGGCTCATAGTCGGAGTTTTTTAGCCAATCAAAAAGCTAGAAATGCAACAGTCGGAGCTGAGAATTTACTAATAGTAGTTAACCATAAACGGCAAACATCTCCTGACAGGAAAGAGAAGAAAATCGAAAAGAGAGAACAAAAAAGGTCGATAGAGACTAAAACATGAACTGTAACCTAAATTCGGTTTTCAAAACAAACCTCGTTCGGCAGCTGTAAAACATTACCTTTTAACGAAATGTTTGCAGGAGGTAAAGGTCTAGCTTTCTTTGGAGTAGCTGGCATAATCAGTACGTCAACTTGGGTCAGTGCCTTGTTCACTTTTCTTTGCAGTTTCCACGCTAAATTACGTGCCTTGGCATGAAATATATCATGATAATTGTCTTGTAAATATTTTCCCTTGATAGCCGCGACCTTCCAGTCGACGCTAAGGTCATTTGCACGGGTCTTCATTCCTTCAGCAAACATTTTTTGAAGACCAGTCACTTGATAACCTTGGAGAGAACGTCAAAGGTTAGTTGAATTAAATATTAAATATATTCATAGATTTTAAACGATTGAAACAAAAATTCTTCCCGCAAATTGGAGTTGGAAAATACCGGAAGCAAGGGAGCCAAGGCTGTCTTTCTTTTCCCCTGTACACCTCAGACTCTGCGTCGTTTTGTGATAGAGTCAAACCTCCCGTTAATTCGCGACCACCCTAATTGTCAAGGTTATGATGTCGCTTACGCTGGGAATAGGTGGTAGCTTTTGAGAGGAACCAACTACGGTGATTTGACGGCCGGGAAAGCAGGTAGTTGTACAGTGAAACTCCACTGCACTTAGTTATCGAGGTGTTACGCTGCAGTAAGTGATGAGCTAAGCTAATGGTCAGATTTTGCACGTTTTCACCGCAGGATTCATTCCATTAAAGGACCCCTAGTCTCAACCAGCCATGTTTTGGAAAGACGACAACTGAGAAGCGAGAGGAGAAATTTCGATAAAACCCACCGTTTGTTTCAAAAAGTCTGTTAGGCGAAAATCCTCCGTCAACAAAAGCATCATATATGACCACGGCTGAATAAAGAAAAGAGAACGTCAAAAATTAGAAAGCGTTGTAACTGCATGCCCCGCTGACAAATTCCATTATTGTTGAAATTACCCTGCGCTGTGGGTGTAAATGGAGGAGTGATAGGGGAGGAGAGGTGACCCCTTCTTCTGTAAGCGCTCCCCTTCCCGGCAGTCCCTCTCCTCCCCGTTCCCGTCATCCTCCCCGTTAATGTTGAAATTCGAGTTAGTGGTATAGTCTTTGCAGATCATCATCATCTGTCAAAAATGAGGTGCGTGAAACAGGGAGCGAATGGAATAACAGGTTCTGAAAAGGTACATGGCTTCTGATGTACACGGCACAAGAGTTTAGTATGTTCCATAATCCCTTGAGTTCATTGGCGCGTAGGCTCGATCTCCGCCACTCTCTCGTGTCCAATCTGCGCCCCTCCCCGAGGAGCGCGGGCTCCTTTCCTGAACAGCGGCTGGTAATCGAGCCTAACTGGTGCGCAGTGTGTAAGATACCAAGCAAGACTTACAGTCCAAATACATAGGCACAGACACATTTTGTAGACTTGCGCCCGTTGTTGTCGCCAGTTGTTCTGCGGCTTTTTTGACCATCTCGTCGACATCTGGTTCAGACTGGGGATGAGAAAAACCTTCCACGAGAAGTCCTAGTCGAAGATGAGATATTTCACTTGTCAACTGCGAAAGAATAAGATAACGTACAATTTAATGTTCGACATAGCTCCACTGCGGCGGAAACAGTTTTGGCAGTCCATGTTACAATTGATAGACTTTGTACCAATTAAAAGTTAAAACTGATGCCTGTATTATCATGGCTTACACTTCAAAACAACACGAATAACTTACACGTTACGTTATTTTGTTTGTTCTTAAAGACAAAACTGAAACCATATTTCATCTGCCGCAAAATGTAGACATGCTAAGCCCCCAGAATCGAGTTCCCTTTATCCGGTACATTTTCCGCATAATGTTTCATGGAATTTGTGAAAAACCTTCAAAGGCTTCTTCAGTCGTGTAATAAATCTCTTATTAACCAAGCTTGCTCGGGACCGCACAGGGAGAATATATATCGGCCCGAGGTCTTTTTTTGTACGTACTGTTAAGACCTCGGGTCGATATTCTCCCAGTACGGCTCTCGCGCTCGGTTGATAAGATATATATACACCACTCGTAAAATTCATACGAAACTACATCCGGGACTCGAGTGGCATGTTTTCCACATTCTCACTAGTGAGGATATCGATGATTTCACTGATATCAAGTTTGTCTCTTAAGAATTGTACTTCAATTCGTTTAGGAATGATCGAAACATCTTCGGGTCTTCCTCGAACGTCTGCGGCAATCTTCGGAAATCTTCGGAGCTTTTCGGAAAATGTTCGGCGACGTTCGTGTGACCTTTGGACAAGTTTTAAAGGATCTTCGGAAATCTTCTGAAAGTGTTTGGAAATCTTCGGAAAATCGTCCAAAACGCCGTCATCAGCTAGTGTGTCTATATAATAAAAAGAACATTACACGTTAGCTCGAAGATATGAATTTTATATTCTCGTGGCAAAAACAATATCTCACTCGTTCGCTGTGCTCACTCGTGAGATATTGTTCTTGCCACTCGAACATAAAATTCATATCTTCTCGCCATCGTGTAATATCCTCTATTTATCTAATATATCAAACACGAGAGACAGTGTTTTATCGGGATATCCAAACACAGAGAAGAGAGTTGAAAATAGGATGCGCAGCGGAGTATTTTTGACGAAATTCGAGGTGTTTGGATAGCCGATGATCAAATCAAAATCCTTCACGGTTGTGATTTCCATTGTTTTAACTTGATGAATTATTAATGAGTTTGAAAAGAATACATGAGTGTATCACCTGCGCTGTGTAAGAGTCGGGAGCCTGCAGTCCTTCAGGCTGGCGGCAATCTAGACCATCATCTGAACCAGCCATAACCTTGAACACGAAAATATCAGATAAAAGAAAGTATGCAAGTAAAATATTATTTAGCCCGGGTGGCCCATTCAGAAAAAAGAAAGGATCTCCAAAAGAATGAAAGAGTTAACTGCATTCTATAGCTCGTATTTTACATCCTAAGATACGACTATCGATTTTGGACACTGGTGCCTTATCATCTTAACCCAAAAGTGAACTTTTCTTATTAACTCCTCTGGTCATGTAACCATTACAAATCACCGAAAAGCTGAAAATCTCGCAAGTAATGCTATAAATTCCAGAATTCATTCACGTTAATTTGAATCACCCACCGATAAATTAGTTAAGAAGTAATAGGTTATATTGGTACTCTCGATGTTGGCCTGGAACTAGCTTAGGACTGAGGCTAACGTGGGGAGTCTTTTCAAATACAAATGACATTAATCTCTTGATATTTCCCCACAAGAGCCTCCATTGCAAACTAGTTCCAGTTTAATACCGAGAATACGAATCCAACAAATAAAGCCAGGGGACTGGGGAGGGAGAGTACATACAAACCTCCAGTAATAACGCTACATCGTACACGGTTCCCGCCATGGGTCCCACGTGATCAAGGGTGAACTGCATTGGGAAAATACCCGTGTATGGTACGAGGCCCAGGGTCGGCTTCAATCCCACAATCCCACAGCGCGCCGATGGATTACGTATTGAGCCTCCCTGGTCAGCACCCACAGCCATGTCCACGTGACCTCCCGCTACCTACAATTTTTTCAAATGGAGTCAAAGATGTAAAAACCCATCAATTGAAGCGGTAGACCACGAGAACTAGTAGATCTTTGGCTTAGTCCGTCGAACGAGATCGTAAATGGCTGGATTTTGTGCCGCGAATTTTTGTTTCTTCTCTTTCGTTTTTTTTTTCTTCCTCGCGTCACGTGCGACGGAATGAGCGAAAGAGGAACAAGTCGTAGTCTTTTGAAGCGATGGATCGCCTGATAAGGACAGGATACCTCGACGTTTCTCTCCTCCCATAGCCCGGTCGTTTAAAAGTTGGATGGCGTACGCTGTCCGCTGGCTGAATCATTATTGACTGGATAGGTGTAAATAAAACAAACTACGCTAACCACTGATTTATCTTCTGGTGGAAGGCGTTATCCACTCTTCTCTTTGAACAGGATTGAATGTGGGGCATGCATGGCTACCGGCGAATCATCAATTTTACGATAACTGCAGAAATTCTCGCGCGCTCATTGGCTAATTTTTATCGTCAATATGCGGACAGACACATGAATTTGAAATTCGTGCGACGCGTCAGCGAGCGAGAGCGGGCAATTCGACCATTTGTTATCGTAAAAAACAAATTGATGTCAGTTTTTAATGAGTCTGTCCTGTTATTGACAATGAATTTCGTCATCACATTGTCAAAGTAGTCTGCGGATCCATTCGGCTATAGCCTCGTGGATCCACAGCTACTTTGACAATGTGATGACGAAATTTATGATCAATAACAGGACAGCCGCATGAAAAACTGACGTCAATTTGTTAAGTGGAGCATGAAGAAAACTGTTCAGTGGTAGCAAAACCCAGTCGGGAGAAGAAGCAAATGAATACAGTCGAACCTCACTTAACGCCAACCTCTCGCTAGCGGCCTCCTCTCCAGCACAACGGGCAACACTGATCGAGTCAAGCTTACGCCGATTTATTACCTTTTACTTAAACCTCTTTACGCCGGCCAGCTCAGAGTGCCCATGGTAGAGAGTTTCAGCGGTACAACCAGCTGCTTCATGCTCAAGAACCTGACATGACGCACCCGCTGTGTCGTGAGATTACCTAAAGGAGCTCAATCACGGCATTTTGAGTTATTTTGGCCATGAAAATCCTGAAAATAATAGTTTATTACGAAAGAAAGAAAAGCACCAAAGAGATATTGATAAACAATGAAGAAACAAAGATGGAGAAGATTAACACAGATTACAATCGATGAACTTGAAAGAGTCTAGCTAAACTTTCCAACATGTACAAACGGTGACCTAGCTTTTTTAGAATTTTACATATTAGTTGTTCTTACCAAAGCTCCACAGCCTGATGAAGACCCGCCTGTCATTCTCCTCCCGTCTAGGGGATGGAGCACAGGTCCAGTTGCGGACGTGAAGCTCCCTCCACTACTGCACAAGCTCTCACAAACAGCTTTTCCTGTTATGCGCCCGCCAGCGTCTAATATCCGAGTCACGACAGTAGCATCCACATCCGGGATGTAACCTTCCAATATCCGGGAACCTATCATCATGGGAACGCCTGCAACACAGATGTTGTCTTTGATAGCGATTGTCTTGCCGTGGAGTTTTCCGTTTGGAGCGCCCTCGATGTCGCATCGCCAATACCTTGCGTGACACGGAGAAACAAAAGTAACTATATTATATTTTCTCCACTCCTTTGCCATGCATAGCACGTCACGCACCCTTGACTAATAAACGAGGGCCGGGTGTGACGCGTGAACAGCCAAAAGATATTCCAAGAAGGCTAGTTCAGTAATTTTCAAACTCTGAATTTATACGAAATGTTCCAACCTCGAAGGAAGCTTTGTTTTTTGTTGGAGACGCGTAGGGGTTAAACCTATCATAGTTAGTTTCCATGAGAGTCTCTTGGTCTCATTTTTCTCATGCAACCACGTGCTGATAACCTGAGGGAGTCGTTACTGTTGATTAAGTTCTAAGTTTGTATTCTCATCTCTTAAAAGTATTTGTCGAGTGAACGTCCGGCCCGGATAGCGCTATTCACTGAATAAATCACTATCCAGAGCACGTTTTGACTCTACAGCGCTTCATCCATTGAATAGTGTTATCCGCCCTTTGAACAAAAGGGCCCAAGCGCATTCGAATCCTCGCCTATCAGATTCAAATGAAAATCGGTCATTTTGCGACGAGGCGCGCGGTGAATCGTCATTTCCGTCGTCAAACACCATTGTAAAGAGCAGAGGAAATCAAAATATCACCACAAGCTATACATGAAACCTGATGACTACTGGGCGCGGGAGGTAACAACCACTTAGCCCCCTTAGTCGGCTCGCTGACATCACTGCAGAAACTTTCAATTTCTCTCGAACCCACTCGAGTTTGGTGAACACGCGCACGTTTTCTATATATGTCATACATGAGTATATGTAAAAGATAGTGGTCGTGGGTGAACAATAAATCGATATACACTTACCATGCGTTACAAGGGTTATCCTTCCCGGACGGGCGATAACCAGGAGTGCGTGGATATTTCACCGGTAGTTTGGGATCAGGAATCTCGTTCAACCTCTGGTAAGTTGCTAACAACGACTCAGAAATGACTTCTGTTGATTGAAAGAGGTAACAGCGCGATTTATAACATTTATATTTTAAGTTTGCATAGTGCTCGCACAGTGAGTGTGTGGGTCCGGAGGCCCGGTGACCTCGCGCTTAGTACGCTTGCCTCCGGATCGAGTGGACCAGGTTCGAGTCCTGGCTGGGGACATTGTGTTATGTTCTTGGGTAAGACACTTTACGTCCACAGTGCCTCTCTCCACTCAGGTGTATAAAATCTGCGTCACAGGATTGGCTATTTTTAGAACCTCCTGGGATTTCTGTGGCAGCATTGGCTCCTGCTCGAGCAGTGCCGTAGCAAGGGTAGGGGCGGGGAGGGGGGGGGGGGGCGTGCCCTCTCTCCAGGTTTTTACCCCAAAAGTACAAACAGACTGAATAACCTCTTTTGTATCCATTTTCCCGATTCATATTTGCACGTCTTTTATTAATTTGTCTTTTTTACCGTCGTAGGGTTATGGTTAGAAAAAAGTGACTGAAAAATAAAACGACATGCCGATGAAGTCTGCGTTTACCTCGAAGGCAATTCAGACTTTTTAATAACGAACTAATACCTGACTCTGAGTCTCTGATAGGCAAAACACGTGCTTGAGAGACAGTCGGTTTTGTTATTTTGTAGTTGACGTTGCAACTGTAATACTTTTTTCAATCTGCATTGCTTTGCTGAGACAGTGTAGGAAGATAATTCGCGATACGCGTAAATTACAAATAGCTCTTGGAGAACGCTGGAAACTCCAGGTTTCAAAATTTTACTTAACGGCGAAAATTAGACATACACTTACATATTCTTCCGATTTTTAGTCGTTACCGCTTCAGGGCGAAAATTAGACAAGGGGTGTCAAATTGTCCCATACAATTGAAAAGTGCTCGCAAAATTTAGCCTTTGCTCAAATTGCTCGCAAAAATTAGACGACTACTCGCTTGCTCGAGTTCGCAAAATTTTTTAACTGCTCGCATGCTCGGATTTTCCTCAAAATGTACTCGATTCCTGTATTGCAAACTGGGAAACATTGAGGAAACCCGGCACGCGCAATGAATGTTTCTGGAAACACGCTAACTCGTTTTGCTGACGTTTCATTGATCTCAGGTGAAACTGGCGCGCGTAAGAACTCTTCGCAGAAAGCACTCGCAAAGGTAGAAAGTAATCTAGAGACATGAAGACATAAGGAATATTGCTATTACTATTCTACTTTCAGAGCTTGTCAGATCTGTATGGCCTCAATTGGTTAGATCCTCCTAGAAGCCTCCAAATGAAGCTTTTTCAGTCAATCAGCGGGAAACCAGTTTGCAAATCATCGAAACCGAAATTTGAAATGCGTCTCTTTTCTCTTTACGGCCGTTATGAAGCCCGAGAATCTCTCCCCGATGAGAATTAATAGTTAATGACGTTAATAAAAACGAGACGTAATCGGAGCATCGTAATTACAAAGCGGCAGACGAGATAATACTCGGAAATGTAAACCTCCTTCGCTTCATTCAGGTCCCTTCTAAATGACTCAAAAAGACATAGGAACACAGGTAAATAACAGTACAGTTATTTTTGCTGCTGATAGAGTACTTGGGTAGCCTGTGTACCCCGGGGGGTACTCCCCTATATAAGGTATATAGGTATGTGCCGCCCCAAAGGGTATGGTTTTTGAGCCGTTTTGGTCTGAAAACGGGTATAGATTTTGACAATTATGGTCTGAAATCGGGTCGGGTTTTTCAGTAGGGCCGGGAACATTTACGAAAGCTTACAAACATATTTTTCTTCTCAGTACGTAACTGGAACGACCAACTGATAGCGAGAAAAAGAAATAGATAGACTATGTCATTCCAGGACAACATCTGTGCTAACAAGAATGTATTAATTGTGAGACTCTGACTAAGGTTATTGGAGTTATCAAGAACTTCAAATGATTTTTTTTTTCATTTAAATTGATACAAAAGAGATAGATTTATGTTCAATGTTAATAGGCCTTATAATGTATAATAACGAGTCAATGTATTTTCATTCCTTTCGAGTTCGTTTTTTTTTTTATATATTATTGTTCTGTTCTGTTATTCTGTTCCCGTTAGATCGATTAGTATATCTGCAAACTGTTTTCATGACGGCACAATTTAAAGCTTGAATTATTCTAGAATTTTGTGCCTGATGCAATTCTCAGTGCTTTATACTTCCTAATAAAAAATATTATGCTTTAACGTAACATACTTTGTTGTGATTTCACTCGGATGCTATAATAATGTAACGATTTTATAAAGCCATGTATATACGGTTTAAACTTGGCGCGTTTTCGGAGTCAAGCCACTGTCTTTGCGAAAACAATGGTTGCCATGAAGAAAAAATACGCAGTAATATGTTATTGATGAAAACCAGTCGCGATCTGTAGTAGCCTAATCGACAAACTTCTAACAAGGCAGAAAAACCAGTCGCGCGCGAAATTTAAAGTCGCTTAGCAATCACAGCTTGCGGTCGGTAATCAACAACACTGTTTCAAAGATGTCTGATGTAAGGGTACATGACTTGGACCAGGAGCTCTTTTCAGAGCTCACAGAGTCCCTGGTCCAACCTTTACTTGTGCATGTAGTTGCACCGTTTGTAAACGGAAACGATCCAAATTATTGTGTTCAAATTAACGGGAAAGTTTTATGGGAATGGAGGATCATGGATGGCAGCTTGAAGAAACTATTCGCTGTTCTTCAGAGCAACCTTCGTGCGAATGGCTATCAACTTGAGGAGTCTGCGTTTGATCGGGTCTCTCTTTTACGGATCGAAATACCAATGGCTGACAATCAGCTTTGACAAATGATTAATATTAATCAAAGAAAGTTCAACCCCCGGTCGGCCTTGTTTTTAAGCTCTGAAAAAGTACCCGCTGCTAAGATTCGCATGAAAGCAAACTGAAAAGCCCAAAGTGCCCCAAAGCGTAATCAAAATGACAAAATAGTTGCCATTCTTTCTCACTTGTCGATCGCTTCCTTGGGCTTTTTACGCACGCGCGAATGCACTATCCCTCGCTATACTGTCTACTGTCGACAATACGAAATGAAAATGGAAAATCACACATTGCATTGCGTGCCAGGTTAAGTATAGTTATTTCAGAACTGAGTATTCTGATCATAGGTCTAAAAGGTACTTCCTAACGTGCACACAGGTTTGGGTGACACACTTTGGAACGCCAGGACTGTCTTATGTCAATTTGCTTTATTATGTGCAGTGCAGTTCCCATTATATGCAGTGCTTTTTTATTAGATGCGGTACTTCTCGCATTATATGTACTATTTATGATGTTATATGCTGTGCTTTTGTCGTTATGCACCAGTCAAAGTAAACCCCGACCCCACCCACCCCGGGATATAGGTGAGGATTAGTTTTAGTAGCGTGCCAAAAGTGAAAAATGCCCCACCATGTGGAGAAATATTTTGCAGGAAATAGAAGAAAATGCCCCACCCCCTGGGGCAACTGAAGATGTTCCTGATTAATTTGTGATTGAAAAATTCACGAGGCAGCAGTATTAAATTTTAACAATGTCAGTTTATTTTAAGGTTACATCTGGCTCAACATTCACAAAGGTTGTCTTTTAACAGATGGCAATATCTACTGATCACATTCTTTGCAAAACCAAGACCCAACAGGCACAGTTTCTTCAGAAAGGCCAATGCAGTCACAGAATTGGGCATTTCTCCCCATCACAGCATATCATCAGCCCATATTCACCTCCACCGCAAATGCAATAGCTATCTTGTTGGACTTCTATAGGAGTGGAAAAAAGTACAAGGAAATTAAAAAGCTGTTATCTTTCATAATTTAAAAGTACATGGAGGAAAAACAATGAACACGGGATTCGCAAAGAAACTAGGAGAAAACAATTCGTGAATTTCCATAGCTTTTAGGTCTATTCCTTAGTTTCCAACTTGAGTAAAAATGTTTCACGTCTTGATGCCTAACAAGGATCTTAAATTTGTAGTTTTGTTCTTCCCACTGGCAACTGAACTGTAACAAACTGAGACCTTTTTCAGGTTTGGGATGCAATTTTGATATTCCATGACTATGTGAGCCCTTAAGAATTTAAAATACCTTTTTTTCTAGACTTGGCCCTGGTTTTGGCTGCTGCTGCCTTTTTTGCGCCCTCCACCCTATTCTTGCGCACTTCATCAAGATGCTCCAACCACATTTGTACGTCATCTGTTGACAGCAATGTTTTCTTGGCTAGCTCTGTTACCTTCTCTTTATTTAGCTCAATCTTCTTTGTGGAAAGCTCCTTGTGCACTTCTCCAAGGATTTTAGAGGGGGGCTTAAACATCATTCCATCTCTACCATGCTTTCTGTAATGCTCCTTTGTCATGTCATTGAGCATACTGTTTTCTTGCATTCTAGATAAATAAAATGATACAATAAAACAAAGCGGCTTATTTTTGCGCCATAAATACCGCAGATGTAAATCAAGAATAGTTATTTTGTTCTTCTCGTTTAGGAATAAACAGACAGGATTACTTTGAAACTCCGATGCAGCATTTCTTAATTAAGCTGGGCAGATTATATTTTTCGATACAATCGTATTAATATTTAACATGCATAAAAAACATACCGCTTTTTATCAAAAAGTTGAGCGTATTCTTCCACAAACTCCTGTTTTATACCTGCATTACGGAGGAAGGCTTTCCACCTACAAGGAATCATGCAAACAATTATTAAACGAGCGAATTTACTTCTTTTTACGAAGTAGCAAAACAAAACTTCATCGGCATCTCAACATTTAAGTGTTTGCCCTCTTTAATTCATGCCCTAAATTAATCGATGTACTGATTTGAATAAGAATAAAACGGGTTCCACGAAATATACCTGTCAAGGCTTGTATCCGCCATCTTGAGTGATCCCATGTGCTGAAATGTACCCAGAAGTCCTTGCAGGAACGATCGCCGCCATCTTGGATTAGTTCGAATTCCCTACTAATGCCCCACATTCCTCAGGACAAGAGGGACAAAACGCGCGAATCCCCCACGTAGTGGGGACTCAAAGAGCTGCCAATAACATGATAAAGCCCCACTAAAGTCCCACATATCCCGGGGTGGGGGGGGGGGGGTCGGGGTTTACTTTGACTGGTGCATAAAATATATGCAGTACGTTTGTTGTTATATGCTGTGGTTTTGCTCCCATATGTGGTGCTTATGTCATTATATGTAGTGATTTTTCCAGTATACCTACATTTTGTCATTCTATAACCAGTGTTTTGTCATAATATAGGGTAGTTTACGCATTATATGGTGTACAAAACGCTATTACCTCGTGTACATTTCACTTTATTTGCTGTCCTTTCATCGTTATATCGAACTGTTGTTATGATCTACCCACAATGCAAAGTACGCGTGTCGGATCCAAGCTCCTCGCAGCCTGACGCCGCCAGTTTGGTTTGTTTTCGCGGGAAAGTTGAAAGCTAAATGGAGGGCAAAATGGAGTCGATGGCCTGCATCCTCAAACGACATAAGTTAGGTCATTTAACTGAAGTTTTCCAAAGGGAAAAAATAACACCAGATATAGTTTCACATTTATCCGTGCACGAAATGAATCAATTAGGTGTAAATAACAGGAGAGACATGATGAACTTACGAATGGAATGCTCGACTTTCGGAAACAGGACGCCTCAGAAGAGACGTTTTGGGATGCGGAGCTCCTTCATTCAATATCCCAAAGTCCGTGCTTGAGTATCATTTGCAAGAAGGATTCAAGATCAAAGATATTGCATCTATGTTGTCGGTGTCAGAAAGCACAGTTTATCGAAGAATGCGAAGCTATGGACTGAGTGCCCTCGATTTCAGTGACATTTGTGATGAGGAGCTGGACCGTCACTTATCAGAATTATCGAAAGAGTTTCCCTTCTGTGGAGAGGGATTGATGACCTTTCTTCTACGAGAAAGGGGTATTAAAGTTCAAAGAATGAGGCTAAGAGATAGCATCCATCGCGTGGATGAGAAAGGAGTAAGTGAAAGAAAGAAGGGGCGCTTGCAAAGCAGGGTATACAATGTGCAGGGCCCAAAACCAGTTGTGGCATATTGATACAAATCACAAACTTGTAAGGTGGAACTTTGTCATAACAGGTGCAATTGATGGTTACAGTCGACTGCCGGTTGTTTTGAAATGCACAGACAATAACAAGGCAGCAACTATTCTAAAGTGCTTCTTGGAAGCGGTTGAGTTATACGGCCTACCAAGCAGAATTCGAACTGATAAGGGCCTTGAGAACGTTAGTATTGTTGATTACATGATATCAAGAAGGGGAGTCAACAGAGGAAGTGCTATAACCGGCAAGAGCACCCACAATCAAAGAATAGAAAGACTGTGGAGGGATGTCTACCAAGGTGTCTTGGCATTATACTATCAGTTATTCTACTTCATGGAAGATGAAGGAATTTTAGACCCCCTTGATAACCTTCATCTGATTGCTCTATACCTGGAAAACATTCAAGAAAAACTAGAAATTTGGAGTAGGGCTTGGTCACAGCACAGAATTCGCACCACTAAGTCATCACCAATCCGAAAGTGGATTGCTGGCCAACTTCAAACCCCAGTAGGAATAGAATTAAGACACAATGAGGTTGACTGTTATGGCACTGAAGGATTCATAAATTATGACGCCGACGTAGAAGATGGCTCTGGAAGGCCAATATTCGACTCCCTTTCTTTCGATGTTTTGAGTGAGAATTCGCACCACTAAGTCATCACCAATCCGAAAGTGGATTGCTGGCCAACTTCAAACCCCAGTAGGAATAGAATTAAGACACAATGAGGTTGACTGTTATGGCACTGAAGGATTCATAAATTATGACGCCGACGTAGAAGATGGCTCTGGAAGGCCAATATTCGACTCCCTTTCTTTCGATGTTTTGAGTGATGATTGTAAGCAACAACTCTATTCTGAAATTCCAACAACATGGACATCCCCAAACTTTGGAATTGATGTTTATCTCAAAGCTGTTAGCATTGTCAAAAATAGCTTAGGATCCTAAAGCAGTTCAGTTATAATTACCAGTGAATGTAAATATCCACATTGTCATAACCTTGATACAGAAGAATAATTGTTTTTGGTCTTCAGCTTCTACAAGGACCTACGGACAGGAGGGGGAGTTGGTACAAGTGTTTGTATACTTCAACTTCAATCTCTCACTCATTGGTACAGGAATGCACAATCATATGGTATTATCAACTTAATCAAACTGCCAAATGCATGTTTACAGGGCAGAAAATGGTGCTTCACAAAAATAGCAATGTGTCAATGCTGACTTGGAAGATCATTGCCAATATAATATTGTTCACTTCTTTGTGCAAGGGATTCTCCTGTCTCAAAATACTTCTTCAAATAAGGAAGTTGCATTTATATTATTTATTTTGATGTAATTGTATTAAACTTCTTTTGTACTTTATAGACATTTCTTGTTGGACTTTTATTGACTTTTAACATGACTACTGATAGCTGCATGTACTGCTTACGGAAGTTGATTGCAAAAGGAACTCCAAAGAGAACATTGACAAAAAACTTCATTTTATTGAAATGTGATTTGAGTTGATATTTTATTACTATATTAATTATTATATTATAATATTATTATATTACTTTTAAATATTAAAAAGATATTAATTTAACATATGTCACTGCATTTCATGATTAATAGCATAATCAGCAGCAAATCACTACAAAATCGTGTTTGCTTAGCCAATAATTCGAACAGTAACTTAACACAAGAAAGAAAGTCACAAAAAGAATCTCAACAGGAAAATCTAGTAAGGTTGTTAAGTATAAACGTACTGGCAATGTGCCCTCAAAAAAGATACCCACGGAAGTAAACAAAACCAAGGCTCACTCTTCGCACATAAATCGGTTAGCGCCACTCTGATTATATGGGCGGAAAAGCAGCCTTCTCTCCTCTCGTACTTGCTCCGCAGCAAATGTACTCGATCGTGATGAATCGCGATCGACACCGTTCGAGTCCCCACTGCAGTCTACGGCTTCCTTGCACAGTTGTTTCATACGAATTCGATCACCCATGGTCGCGACCCCTAAGCGAATTAGAGCACTTTCCGTCAAGCTGTTCCCCGTGAGTTCAAAAATAATACGATGCCACCGATATCTTCGCCATCATTTGTAATTAATAATAATGTTTTTGATATCACAAAGAAGAAATCAAAACATTATTATTCATTGTTAACAAATAAAAAGGCATAATTTCCTAGTGCCTTTAACAAGTTGCAAAGTGAATTTCACTTCTCCATTGATTCTTTGCAAAAAGTGTTTATGCTTCCACATAAAGTCGCGCTTGAACCTTATCTTAAGGCCTTTCAATACAAGATACTCAATTCTATCCTTTATACTAATACTAAACTCTATAAAATTGGCTTCAGTACTTGTAATAAATGCACCTTTTGCCAATTAGATTTAGAGACTTTGCATCACCTTTTGTATAGTTGTCCACACTCGAAAACTTTCTGGAATGAATTTGAACAGTATTGGTTTTCCATCACGAAGGAGAGAATTTGTCTTAGTAGAAAGGATATAATTGTAGGTATCATAACAAGATCATGCCCCTTGCTCAACTATCTTCTTATTATTGCAAAACTCTACTTATGGGAATGCAGAAGGAATCAAACATTTCCAAATGTTATGGCGTTTAAATTTAAAGTTCAATTGAAATATGAAACAGAACTCTATATTGCGCGTACTAGCAATAATATGAATTTTTTAAAAGAAAAATGGGCGGCTTTTGAATATTCCTAACAACCTCAGTATCTTGTTTTCTGTTTTTATTTTAATTGAGAAAGGATTGCGGGGGAGGGGGAGGGATTTGGGGGGCTCAGGGTGTATGTTAAGTAATTCGTCATTTCAAAAGAAATGTTTTAAGGATATTGTTTTATGAGATGTATGTATGTAGTATGAGATGTAGTGTATTATGAACTTTTTTTGTATTGTAAATATTTATTTGCATAATAAATTGAACATATCAAAAAAAAAAAATTTGAGAACTGGAACCAAATAAAAAACTGTTGCATCAGAAAAAAAAATAAAAATAAAAAAAACTTTCCGACATAGCCAATACGACATGTGGATCCACTTTCTCATCGCTGAATCTTTCCAAAAGGGTACTAAGCCCCAATTGCTCAAGGATGGCTTCCATATATACTCCTTTCTTCGACTTTCCCGCGAAAACAAACCAAACTGGCGGCGTCAGGCTGCGAGGAGCTTGGATCCGACACGTGTACTTTGCATTATGGGTAGATCATAACAACAGTTCGATATAACGAAGAAAGCACAGCAAATAAAGTGAAATGTACACGAGGTAGTAGCGTTTGTACACCATATAATGCGTAAACTACCCTATATAATGACAAAACACTGGTTATAGAATGACAAAATGTTGGTATAATGGAAAAATCACTACATATAATGACATAAGCACCACATATGGGAGCAAAACCACAGCATATAACAACAAACGCACTGCATATAACGACAAAAGCACGGCATATAACATCATAAATAGTACATATAATGAGAGAAGTACCGCATCTAATAAAAAAAGCACTGCATATAATGGGAACTGCACTGCACATAATAAAGCAAATTGACATAAGACAGTCCTGGCGTTCCATAATACTATACCGATAGGAGCGTAACGCACTACAGCTGTCATTGAAAAGGTCGAAAAGGTTGCGAGCGATCACGAGACTTTTGTGGCGATACCAATAATTTTCTCGCGACTCTAGAAGCAAGAGGATTACTTCATTAATGAAAGTCGCACTTCTCAGTTGGATTTTGAATTCATTTCGTTAAGAACAGACAGTTCAAACCTTTGTACTCCAGGATTTCAGCGGGTCTCAAGTCGAATCCAAGTTGCGAGGCTATCTCGGTGAGTTGAGCTGTAGTTGGCGTTTTCACGGCTGGTTCTTTGTAGACTTTGTACTTAGTTTCCATTTTGATAAATCACAGTGTCTCCAGTCAGCTACCGTGAGTAGAGACCAATGTTAATTTCATCCGGGTTTTACAGGAGAACAATGCCAGAAAGCGTTGGGTCTTTCTAGTTCAGTAACCCGGAAAATCAATTCTAAACTGCCGTCAGCCGACCAAGGATCGTTGAAATACACCTTGATGATATTTCACCACGAGCAGTGCTTAGCCTGCGCGCAGCTAGTCGTCTACTGTTACCGTTCACGAGGCAAAGGCAGTTCAACGCCAACAAGCGGATCGCTTAGTGTACGCGTTGCGTTACTTACGTGGAAATGCTTCATTAGCATAAACAATTCAGTTTCTTATAAAGCTTGTCAGTTCTGAATATAACACAATTAACTGCCCTATTCAATTTGAGCCAGATGTATTCAATATTTTTTGTGCGTCCGACGGGTTTTAAAAGCCAAAATTTTACAAATAATGTTTGAACTAAGTAGCGCTTGTGCCACCCGGAAATTTTGCAGTTTCTCTTTTAATTTATATTCAAAGAGCCAACAATTTCACTAATTGCTAAGTGTTATAAGCTCTTAAAATGTTTGAAGTCAATTCGTATTTAGCATGCATGGTGCTTTCTCGGTCTGCGTGAAGTCGTATATATGTTAATAAGGAAAAGATAAACATCACCGCGTGACCAAATGAAGTCACGCTATGATGATGTCAATATATTGCTAATCTTCCTTCAGAGCACCATGGCCGAAACTCCTGATGTAGAATCCTCGTTAAGGGAGCCAACCGCTGATGAAGTAAGGGCGTTATCTCAACAAATGGGATTTGTTATCAGAGAGGAAGAAATTTCTGTTTACCAAGGTATTAAAGTTTCTATTATGTATTTTCCATTTCCCCATGATACACTCTGTTTGCCCCCCCCCCCCCCCCGCCCCCCTTTTCCAAAAAAAAAAAACATAACATGAAGTGTTGCTGTGAAATGCTCTTGGGAGGTCTGCATATTTCGAAGAGCATTTCACAACAATAGTTTATGCAACATTTGGAGGGTAAACATAGTGTAATATGGGGAATTGGGAAATAGAGAATACTGCGCCAACCAATAACTGGCTAGAACTGTCACGGGAAAAGAAATGACCTCAAGGCAAAAAATACCCTCACGCTGAAAAGCAATAACCTCAAGGCAAAAAGAATAACCTCACGGCAAAACAAATTACGTCACGGCAAAAAGAATAACCTTATTCTTTTTGCCGTGAGGGTTTGGTTTTTTTTTTAATTTTGCCGTGAGGGTTTTTCTTTTTGCCGTGAGGTTATTTCTTTTCCCGGGACAGTTGTCGGCCACCGTAGCTAGAATTATTTTAATGCAAACACGGCCAGGGAGGGCAGTAATCGATTTTCAATGAGGGTCTGAGGAAGTGGTGAGCCGTCTTGTTTGGTTTCGTTTTTGCGTTTGGTTTCCTTTTTTGAGTTATTTTTTTGTAAAAAAAAATATCTCTTAGTCGGCGCGACGAGTATGTTGTGGACGGGTCAATGGATCAGTGAGTCAGTGAGTCAGTGAGTCAGTGAGTCAGTGAGTCAGTGAGTCAGTGAGAGATGTATGTATGTCACACCAATCAGATCGGATCTACTATAAACAGCCAATCAAATTTCTTGTTTTAAAAGTAAATGGTATATGAGAAGATTTGATCCCGATACAGTTCAGAACTGCCATATTTATTCTTCTATAAAAGAGGAGGAAGTATTCATATATTGGGTTTACTTCGGCATTTTCTGTGAGTTAGGCTTAGGATTTTAGTTATGGACGAGATGAGCCTTGAGGTATGAAACAGTGCGTGAGGTAGTTGTATGCAAATGGCGAGATTTTTTTTATTTTTAATTACAAAGGTAACTTGATATTTTTGTTTTTCACAAGGAGTAAATTCAATTAGACGTCACGCATCGTTGCTTCTAGTTCTTACGAAATGTTTTAGAGGAGACGAGACTATTTTGATTTGAAAGAGTTTGAACGTTTACAATAGGTACAGGTAACGGTTGCTGTGTTCTTGTTGCGTGCAAATATAACGAGATATTTTTATTTTTTCGTTACAAAGGGTGATTTGACACTTTTGTTTTTTCACAAGGAAGTAAATTCAATTAGAGCTGGCAAATCATCACCACTTGTTCCCACGAGATGCTTGCTATTTTTAGTTACAAATGGTAACTTGATATTTTTGTTTTTCACAAGGAGTAAAATTCAATTAGACGTCACGCATCGTTGCTTCTAGTTCTTACGAAATGTTTTAGAGGAGACGAGACTATTTTGATTTGAAAGAGTTTGAACGTTTACAATAGGTACAGGTAACGGTTGCTGTGTTCTTGTTGCGTGCAAATATAACGAGATATTTTTATTTTTTCGTTACAAAGGGTAATTTGACACTTGTTTTCCACAAGGGAGTAAATTCAATTAGAGCTGGCAAATCATCACCACTTGTTCCCACGAGATGCTTGCTATTTTTAGTTACAAATGGTAATTTGACACTTTTGTTTTTCATATGGGAATGAATTAAATTAGACTGTCAACGTGTCAGAGGTGTTTTTTTCTCTTTCATTTTTCGGTAAACTAGTTTTGTTGTGTAAAAAGGGTTAACTAAATTGTCACTGTAAACACTCCCTTAAATGCTCCTATCTTCATAACCTAAAAAAATAACTCTTGCACGCCTTGCGTGCCTATGTTTTATTATTTGTTTGTTGTATGTCTGGGATGGTGGTTCAGAGCCACCTTAATTTTTCGAAAACTGTATAAGATTGCTCTTAACCCCCAAAACAGAATTTGGTTTAATCTTTGCCACCACTCAGTGCACCTTATCCTGCTTATCAAAATTAGATAACACAAAATAATGGTCACCGAAGTCGTTTTTGAGTTATTAGCAGTTAAGTAAAATTTTAAGGTGTTTCATATGTTGCTATGGTAACCTATTGTGTCACGAAAATGGTAACGTGTTCGCCAATGATTGGGCTTTGTTGATACCATGATTGTAGCATCATAAAAATCTAAGTCTTGGAAAATACTGGACATTCTTGGCAGCCATCCTAAATATGATTTCCAGTCCGTATTGCGCACTCTCGAGAGTTTGTTTGTGTGCTCTATTGCTTTTATAAAATAATTCTTCAAAAATACGCGCGAATCTAAAACATCACAACCGTCATCTAAACGCACCTATCGACCAATGAGAGCGCGCGTAGTGACTCAGTTATCTTATGAATTACAATAAAAAATGACTGCGATTTCGACTAAACTTTCCACAGAGGCGATGGCTAGCACTCTCCGCGATACTTATCAGCGGCTGTACGACTTACCAGAACCCAGTCTACCATTAAAATATCCTCGAGAACGAGGTTACAGACCGGCAGCAGCGGAAAACCCTTTCAATGCGTGGTTAGTAGTTTAACAAAACATTTCGACATAAATGTTCTTCATATTTCAGTTGTAAAACCTTTTATTTTGTACGGAGTACTGATATATGATAGCTGAAGCTTTCGTTGGCATTCTAGGTACTGGTGTTGCAATATAGGCGGTGCGCCAAAAGGCAAACTCCAAGGAAAGACCCTTGCCATCAAAGACAACATCCCTGTTGCCGGGGTTCCCATGATGTGTGGCTCCCGGATGCTAGAGGACTATGTCCCGGATTATGATGCAACCGTGGTGTCCCGGATATTAGACGCTGGAGGACGAATCACCGGCAAAGCTGTTTGTGAGGAGTTCTGTTTCACTGCAACTAGTTGTACAGCAGCCACTGGGCATGTCGTCAACCCTCATGATCAAACAAGAATGGCTCTGGGGTCTTCGTCTGGTTCAGCAGCGCTGGTAAGCTTAGTATATAACTGTGGCGGATGTAGGGGAAGCTCCGGGGAGTTCGGTCTAGCCCCCTTAATTAAAAAAAACGACGAGACATTATAACACGTTGACATGGCCTCGGATTGCCGGAATTCCCATTCCAAGGACTTTAGTTTTAAACTTTTGGGGTGGGGGAGCTTGTCCCCGGACACCCCTACAGGGGGTCGCCTTTGACGGCCCCCCTCTCGAATCTCCTCGTATCCGCCCCAGATATAATCTTGTGATTTCCCTGACTGAGTTTTCCTCAAACACCGTCAAATCCAAAATGACAGGTGATTGTTGCGTTTTTAAATTCCCTCGGGGTAGTATGGAGGGAACCAAAGTGTCTCATGCATACCGTTAAGTATGAAAGACACTTTCTCTAGAAAACGATGTTTCCGTTTCCAACTCACAGCTTATGACGAATGCTAACATTATTGACAGGTAGCAGGAGGTCACGTGGACATGGCTATGGGAGGTGATCAAGGTGGCTCTATCAGGATTCCCGCAGCTGCGTGTGGGATTGTGGGATTGAAGCCAACATACGGCTTAGTGCCATACACGGGAATAATACCAGTGGACCTTCTGCTTGATCATACGGGACCTATGGCAAGAACAGTCACAGATGTAGCTTTGCTCTTAGAGGTATCGTTGCTAATTCTGTTTAGCTTTCGCAAAGTAATTCGTTTCACGAGTGGGGCGTACAAGAGATACGAAGTATCTTGGAAGAGGGGTTGGAGTGAACGCTAGTTTCGCTTCAGCGCTTTTGAGCGAGTCTTCTATGCCTAGTGCAAGATAATAATAATAATAATAATAATAATAATAATAATAATAATCGATGTTTAAACAGGGTAACCCCTTCAGTCACAGGACTGGTATCAACGGGGGCCCTGATAACATTAAAATAAAAGAGAGTAGATACAAATTATAAATAAATGAAGAACGGTCGATCAAAGAATGGACCGAAACGGCTTTCTTTTCATGCACCGTCAATGATGTAACAACAGCTCGTCAGTGTTTATGATAGAAACAAAGGGATTGCAAAAAGTCTTCCCCAAATTCTAAGATTCAGCTTTACTTTAATAAAGGTTGTTGCAGGTCTAGATGGAGACCTGGATCCAAGGCAACCACGTGATCTTTCCACACCAGCTTCCTATACCAGTCAGGTACGCAAGTATTACAGGTACATTGTGTAACATACATCACTCGTCCTTTTGTCAGTCATGGTACCAGACAGTGATTTATAAATCATTACATCAGGAGATACAACTTCTGTTCGAATGTATGAAAGCTTGTCCACGAATAAATGAAATAAAAAAGTCATAAGTTATGAAATATATCAAACTTGACCACATTTTCAAACATCAAGACTGAGAGAACAAACTACAGAGGTTACTGATTACATGGCCACGCGGTGATAAGAAATTTATTTTCTCGAGTTGAAAATATTTATTTTGGTATTTATTATGAAATCACTTTACTCTACATTTCACTGCCCATCAGCATGATCTATACTTTTCCCATGTGTAGCTCACTGGTGACATCTCTACTCTTCGTATCGGAGTCCTTCGAGAAGGGTTTGAGATGCCTGGAGCTGACATGAAGATTATGGCGTTTGTCAGGGAAGCCGCTGACCGTTTCTCAAGGCTGGGTGCCACTGTTGAAGAGGTCTCTGTGCCAATGCATTTTGATGGTGAGGTGCTTTTTGCCATTTTTCTGTTTGTTAATTCTATCATCCTTTTGCCTGTCTGTTGATTTGAAAACGACGAATTTAGTTCCATTACATTCACCCACAGGAATTCGAATATGCGATGCGATTTGCCTGGAAGGCGGTTATAGACTACTTCATGGTGAGTGTCACATCGTATCCCTCTTAGTAAATGGTTTGAACCCAGGAGTATCATTAGTTCGTATAGTGGGATCGTCCAGTGAGTGTGTAGTTCTGAGAAGAACTGTTGTTGGTGACTGACGTTTCGACAACCTGAGCGGAAGTCATCTTCAGATTCAAGTGAATAGTGTTTGTCAGTCGATGATGTTATAAGTTTGGTCCGTTGAAAGTGATTGGTCACTTTAGCCATGATGGTATTGGCTGAAAGACTCGTGTAAAGTTTGTCATCAGTCATTGGTCAGTTTTGATCCGTCTTTTGGATCAAACACTATTCACTCAACTCTGAAGATGACTTCCGCTCAGGTTGTCGAAACGTCAGACACCAACAACAGTTCTTCTCAGAACTACACTCACCCGGACGATCACACTATCGTATCCCTGTCTTCGGTTTTGATCAGTTTGAAGATTTATAGAAATGTAGAAAGCGTGGATTTCAATTTCGAATTCTATTACTATGTTCACGTACCTGTGTAGAACGGTCCGAGTAACACTTACTTTAACATGAGTTTTTGTGTCTTTTCATCCTATAGTAGTAGGTAATCTTTATTAGTCTGCAGTTCTTATAACAATCCTTGTTCCCATCCCGGAATGGTCCTAAGACCTTGGGTATGTTTTACAGTAATCATAATAAATTTATTTTTGATTTATTAATACAATAGTAATCAATTTCTTAGCCAAATAATGATGCATGGTCAGCCATAAAAGCCACCACCGCACTAAGACTCTCTTGCATACCAGACACCATACCACTGCCTTTTCTGTTTTCAAATAGTGTAAAATGGCCCTTTTTAAAGCTATAAAGACACAAAATATATCCTCCTAAATTTATTCAAGCCCTCTTTCACTTCGCAGGATTTAATTCAGACGCGAGGGGGTTTGTCGACACCGGTCTTCAGAGAGCGATTGGGCGCGGTTTCGAATCCCGCGCAAATGATCTGGCCGCTCCTGGAAAATTAACTCTCTTACTTGGCATGTTTATGCACCATAACTATCATGGCGTATTTCACGGCAAGGCAATAAACTTGGCGCGCAAGTTGTGCCAGGAATACGACAAAGTTTTTGAGCGTTACGATGCTCTGGTTTTGCCAACAATTATCCAGAAGACTCCGAAACTTCCAGAGGAGGAAGAATGTGATTTTGGTAAGTTAAGAGCGTAAAAGGACCGTAAAATATCATATCAGTTTGTTCGTGTGTCGACGAGGGGTACGTTGATTATCTTCTCCAGATATTGACCGCGTGGAATGGTGGGGTGTATTTCTGTGTGTGGGCCTGGAGAGGGTTTCGCAAGTGCGCGAACCAGAAAAAAAAACTTACAAACAATGACCAATGACATAGCCTGCGAGCAGGCTCTCGTGTTTGAGCCGGGAGGGCGAGCGGCTAAGCCGCGAGATACACACACGCGTGTAAACTCGCTCGCGCACCAAAGCGAAAAGTCAGGTTTTTTTCTAGAGCATAATGACTAGAAAGCTTCACGTATCAATACTCTAAATGATAAATGTTTTCCTCAGACGACTTCGCAGTCTGAGAGGACTGTCAAAGAGGGTTGGAAAATCGATCTTACTTCGGTCGAGCCTCGATGCACGTGACTGCACGTTGAACTATTACTGAAGAAAAAGACTTAAATTTCTCATTTATTTATGGGGCTTTAGGTATGGGGCTCCTTCCGAAACCAACTGGGTGGAAACCCAGGGTTCAGGGTACTGGGTTGCAAACTTTAATCATCGATCCAAACTGACTATTGCTGCTTGGAAGGCACTGAGTAAAGTGATTTCCTTTTCTGACATTACTAGTCAATGTCTTAGTGTGTTTGTTGTTGTTGCTTATTTTATTATTTTTTCACCGTCCTGTTCCAGGAACGGCTTTTGACTTCTGTCAAAACACTGGCCCTTTTAATGCCACTGGCCACCCAGCCCTGTCAATCAACGCCGGGTTCAGTGATGGCTTACCAGTTGGTATGATGATTGTGGGAAGACAATTTGACGAAGCCACTGTTCTCAATGTCGCCTACGCTTACGAGAAGATCAGGGATGCGAAAGATTAAAAACAAAACACAAGTTTTGTAGTAGAGAGGAAGCTATGACGTTACTAGTAAGTTGGTTTAGAATTTACGAGAGGATCAAAGATGGCCACTAAAATGCACCAAAAGGTGTTGATTTGGTAAACCAGATTAGCTCGAGAATGACGGATGGCTATAGTCTAGCCTCGCTTCCCGATGTTTAAATTGTATTGTGATGCAAATCATAAGCGATTATTATTGAGGCCGAGCAAAATTTTATAATTAATCCAGTGGCGAGCGATTAATTTTTTCCAATTCCGGAGGCAAAGACAAACAATTGACATGAGAGACAGCCTCTCAAAGTTCATTAAGTGCATGTCTTTTCATTCGACCGCAGTTTGATTCATCCACAGTTATTTTCTGAAAAGCAGTTTATGCAGGACGAAATTCGTCCCGCTGTGGTTAATTCGTCTTTTATTTCATAGCCGATAAACATTGTATTGTCTGTGTTGACTTGAATATCGTCGATTATTTTTGGTAACGACAGGCTATTATTTGAATGCAGTTATATGCTAATGACGTATTTAAGTCCCTCCCCCAATCAAACGTGCAGGGAAAAAAGATTAAATGATAAGAAACGTTGTCGGTGAAAAAAAGCAATATTCTTAGAATAAAGCTCTCTTTATTTGCGTCGCTTCTCTGATGTTGTCAGACAGAAATTGATGTAGATTGCTATGTCTTATCTGATTCAGTCAATAAATTAAGATTGACTAAAAGGCTAATTTGAATATATACATGACCAAGAATGAATTACTTAATGCCCTCGGGTTAACAGAAGTTTCTTTTACTAGTTTTTGCGTGCATACTAGCAGTTATCGAAACGGAGGAATGTGTCACTCTGACTTCGTTTGTCTGATCATTTTCTTCTCGAAGATCGTGTGTGGATGAACTTTTAAATATCAGCCCTTTTGAGATCTAGATGAGTTGTAAATGGTGAATCAATAAATTCGCTGCTCTGAAGCAATCTACTTGATGAGAATCACGCTCATTTGAGGAAAAAAGTTAAAAGCTTCTGACAGCGCAGGCCGTGATTCGGCTCAGCCAAGTGATTTATGACGAGCTTTTGAACAGTAATTCATTACCGCTTTAATGGTTGATTAGGGATCCATTCTCGGAAAACCTCCGGAGCGATTCATCGTTCTTTTGTCCTCCTTTCTTTCGCTTTATGTAATGTTTTCATACAGCAACCCTATCAGTGGTAAACAATAACTTTTGGGATGTTTATTCCGTCATCAAAGGCAGCAGATGATGGTGATAGAGAAGTATTGGGCAACCGGCTAAAGAACGAGTATAAAGCTCACTTTAGAAGCTATTTAAAGGCCGTCTTTGTCGCGGTTGTACAGAATACAATTCGACTTCTTTAACATAAATTCACATCCTAATTTCAACTGCAGGAAGTTTCATTATCTAAACTTTTTAAAAGCATTACTGTCGCGTCAAATAATTTTCCGAGCGGACAGAAAAGAAAGCTTAACTGCCTTAGGCGCAATTTCGGTTTCAAACAAACTCGACATAATTTCATGAAATTGAAATTTTTCTTTGTCATAACACATAATCATTAAAATGAGTTGCGGAAGGATTCTGCTCGGGGTTTTTTCTTATAAATTGATACAAAATAGTCGACTATATATGAGATTTAAAAACTGATTTCGTGAGAATTGAGTAAATTGCCGAAGATGGATTGGCCATTTGAAAATATAATCACAACCTAGACAGAAAATGATTTTAAATATATCAAATAAATGTTGTTGTTTTTTTAAGCGAAAGTTTCAATCTTGGCGATTTATTTTGTCTTTTAGCATCAATAACGATCCTTTATTAAATGAAAATAAACTGATACACGACAATTTTGTCCATAGCTATGCCGTGTTTCTTCTAGTATCTAGAAACCCTGTGAAAACCACATGATGTCACAGTTTGGATTAAGATTCATGCAGCGATTTCCACTGGTGTCGGGTTACTACGCAGGCGACATTTGTAATTAATTTGCGCTCCAGCGAAATCTATTATGGATTTACCCTCGAAACAGTCTGAAGTTCGAGCTTAAAAGATAATTAGGCATAAATCTGCATATTGTGATATAGTTTTCTTCACCCACTTTACGGGTCGTTTTAAACTGTCAACGCAGCGATCTTTTATAATTTCGCGATGACAGCAACCACTCGACACGAAATCCGGTCCGCTTTGCATGTGGCCGTTTGGGCCATTAAATCGTTGTCATTTTTCTTCTTCTCTTGTACATGTTTGCTGTAGACAAGCACTTTGCTATGAATTCTAATTTCGTCATCCTGCGAAGAAGACAGACGGTGAAGGCTTCGCCAGCGGGGAATTATCATTTAAAGTGGGTCATTTGCGAGTCACCTGCTTCAAATTGTCTGTATGTTTACAGAGCAAACAAGGAATATGACCATTTCCCTTATCGCTGCAAGCAATCTTAATAATAGATATTTGAGAATTCTTGGGAAAATATTTAAGGAAAGTGCCACCGCAAAGTTGTATTTCGTTGAAATTAATTCGGAAAGCAAAACGAAAAAACCAGAATCGAAGAAAATTCGAGCGTGACAATTTCAACACGTGATTTTTTCATGGTAGTCAATTGAGCGTAACGAGGCAGAGAAAGCAATCTGCATTTGAGCCGTGATGAATTGACAGGTGGAAGAATTGAAATCCCCCGCAGAAACCCTTTGATATTGGACTATAAGAGATATCCACGGGTTGCAAGAAGATGGTCCAACCAAAATAGACTATTACGAGATTATATGCCATTTAACGTGCTTCCACACGATGCGAAGTTAGCCCAAGATCGGTCATTCATTGGAAATTACCAGTCTACGAATCTGCCATCGCTTCGTCTAAACCGACGTCTTGGGTTTTTCACCCGCTGGAAAAGGCCTGTGGTCTCCCAGTATGTTCTTGCTCTCCATGGACAGAACGAGCCAGTTGGATGGCTGTTTTGTTTGTAGCCGTTCTATTAGCATAGTGTCTATGTAACGCTAATCAAAAGCTTATCCACGCCGTTTCGAAGTTGTGTCGCTATAGTGTTAAGCTTAGCGATCAAATGTTGCATCTCGCGGTTGTTCTGTCGTATATTCTTCAATATTCATGGCTCTATCGAAGAGATATCTAATCTCTAGATTTTTAATGGCTCGACCGAGGACGAAATGTTTATCTTTGGTCCTAGTTTCCATTATTTTGTATGTCGTCGGCAGTTTTATCTGCTTGCATATTCGCGGCAATGGAACAGTCAAGTTTCCTAGCTACGTTCTTGGTATCAAAGGAAGTAACCTTAAAAAGATCGATCTGATTTATCTACAGCGCACTAGCGATGCAGCACATGTCAGCCAAGACTTTGAGAACTACGGTGAAGCAGCTATCGGCGAAAATGTGTTCGATAATGAGTTACGAAAGCCGCCGGACATTGAATTTACAAATAACATGGAAAGCAACCATTCACAGCCACTGAGCGGACCAAGGCGAAAATTTCTGTTTGTGTTTCGTTACTATGAGCAGCTAGGCAGAGCAACAAAAAACCTTTTGGATCTCGCATCGTTTGCGAAGAACAAAAATCGACTCCTGGTTGTTCCCTTCGTCAATAATTCTCGCATGTCTGGTTTGCCAGGCGGAGTGAGCCATTATTTTCGCAAGCACGAGAAACCATCGCATCGGACATACGCATTGCTAAGCGAATACTTCAATTTGAAAGACTTGAACTTCAAGTTAAAAGCTCGCGGTTATAGCACTTTGACTAGTTTTCGTGACCTCGAGTCCCACTGTGCCAAGAGATTCAATATCGTGGTACACTTTTTATTCGACGACGAAAGCTACAAGAGGGACACAGCGTCATGGTACAGGGTGAGTGACGATGAAGTTGCCACTATGTACAACAAAGCAAGACAACACAATGGTTGGATTGATTGCTCTGCCATGAAGCAATCACGCCTTAGTAAGCAAATTGGCTTCAAAGTAAGTCGTTATATTTGCGTGGATCCGGAAGTAATAAGAACCACCGAGGATCTTGAGAACAACGTTCTCAAAGGAGCGAATTGCGTGGGTATCGTTCAGTGGAGGGGAATTGGCGAAGCCCGTGTCCACTTTCCGTTAGACCCCTCTATTACGCGGCCTCTCCTGCCGTCCGAACTCGAGTTTAACCCGCGACTCGTCGAGCTGGCGAGAAATTTCGTGAAAAACAGATTTCGCGGAGAATTCATCGGTATCCACGTACGCTCCGAAAGGCATATTGAGCGAAAAGGAATAAATGTAACAAAACGATGTATGATGAAACTTGCAAATCGTGCTCAAGAAACACGGGATACTTACGGAATAAAGCAGGCATTTTTAGCATCGGATTTAACCGATTATGGATCGGATACATTAATGAATTATGCAGAAGCGAGCTACCGTAGATCTCTTTCGACACTTCTCCACAAGGCTTTGAACCATCCCGAAACGTTTGAACCAAATGGAATTCTTTACGACACTGGCGCTGCGGCCATAGTGGAGATGAATATACTATCAATGGCGACACGACTTTTTACATTAGGTGGTGGTAATTTTCAAGAATGGACAGTGGCGATATTTAGTAAAAGACATGATAACGAACAGACAAGGGTACATCGAATGTGCGAGCTTGTTTAGTGTTAAAATTCCACGCCAGGACGACGAGGAAAATTACCGTGTTCTCTTTCGTTCAGGGAAAAAAATGGCGCCTAAATTTCAACAGATTGATAATTCACGATGCGGCTAGCGGTGAAGCAAATATTTATTTATTTTCTGGTATCAATTTTCCGGCTTCAGCTATCGCTTGAGGCACGTAAATTTATGGAGGGGATAACAGAGACATAAAAGAAAAACTATTTTCGATATGAATATAAAAAAAAAATAGCGTTTTGAAAATACTTCCTGTGCAAAATTCCATCTGTTCGGGTATACTTTTTCAAAGCCTTTATTTTATTGAATTTGCTCTATTTAAATAGAATGCTATTATTTTTTACTCGCGGCGGGTAAATAGTTAAAGGTAAAAAGGCAAATTTGTATAGATCCTTTTTTGAAAATCAAAGATCTACTTTTTAACAAGATTCATTGAGAAATTTCATTCTAGTACAGACTTAAATTCGTGCGTACACATCTATATTTGAAGCCAGTACAAGTGCTACTGTTGAAGCGGTACTTAAACTACTCTTCGCTAAATTGGGAGCGATTTTTTTTGTCTCACTTGAGCCTAGAGGTTTCTGTAAAATGTCAGTGAAAATTACGGTTTCGTAATCACAACTCTTCTACAGAAATTATGATGACTGAGTCCCTTTGGAACGCATGGCAAAAAAGTTCAAAGTATCGGCAAAAAAAACAAGCTCTTATTAAACTGCCGGATCGGATCTGACCGGAACCTGTCCATACATGCCCGTTAGGTTCTTGAAATTTCTGTCTTCTACTGACGCGAAAAAAAGCGATAAGCCTCGCGAGCAATATCGCTCAACTTCGATCATTTATAAACAGAGAAGAGAATCGAAAACCCCCTGAATAACGTAACCGCGGGATTGTACTGAACTCGCTAAAGCTAAGCGCTTGTTACTGTACTGAGTTAGGCCATTAAATGTTCATTCGACTTTTGTTTCCAGTTTTTATTTTCTCACGACAGCCTCTGATATTTTAATCGATCATACAGCGAAGTCAATAATACTGTACTGCTTTTTGTTTGACATTTCAATTCCTAAGGTCGACAAGGAATCAGCCGTTTCTTCCAAATTTCTTTTGATTTAGTAGTCAATTCGGTGCTTTAATTGAGGCTAGTCGTTGCTAAGTTACTTTTTGCATATGACAAATTTGAAACGGTTAAGAGAGATTAGGCTTAGATTTCTTTGGAGCTAAAAGACTTAACTGAGGTGTTGAACACAACGTGTAACTCAGAAGAAACGTCGTTCTGCTAGCAAAGTATTCAACATTTATTTATTAGCGACATTTTAAGTTATTTAATAAAGTTTGCGGGGGTTAAAAATAAAATGCGAGAAATATTTATTTAGTAGTGTCCTTTGATTTTTTTTCGTGACACGCTTTAAAATCGTCTGCAAACATTTTAAAATGTTTCCCAACGAGAGTGGTTTCCCCTGTCGACGCGACCAAGCAGATAAGAGTTTCGGAAGTCCTTGTGATAGAGAACATATATTACTTAAAGAATGGTGCCAAAAATGTTATCTTTCGTCGTTGGCCGGCAAGTCGAGTACCAACTAACAGGCCAATTTCTATATATTAAAATTCTAACTTGGCTCCGAGGCTTAGGGGATTATACAAAAGAAATGAATTATTCATCCCTCGACCTTAATGTGATTTCTTTTAAACTTGTTTTATTCCCGAAATCTCGGAGCCAAGTTGAGCATTTTAATATATTGAAAAATTGCCTATTTCCTAACCCGCTTAACCATATTGGTTTTGTTGTGACTGAAAATATAAATCAGTTCAATGCCATTTCATTCATGTTGGCTGTTGTAAGAGTCACTAGACTTCTGGGGAAGTAGTCATGGGAGATAGTTTTCAATGCGAGTGTCAACTTGCCCGAATGTTACATATCGGAATTATATTCTGTTTGTGCGCTTAAATTTATTGCGCTTATACTTTTCACGCCATTTTTCATAGATAAAAGTGTTCTCTGTCAGTACAAGTAATGGTTATGAACTCTAGCTGGCTTGAGTATCCAAGTTAAGCTCCGCTTTCGAATCGTGTTTTTTTTTCCGAGTGGATTATTCGTCCTGCTCAATCAGTACCTCCTCAAGGAATACCCAGCCTCTATATAGCCATGATTAAGGTTGCTCGATGTTGCTTAGCTGCATACATGACAGCTAAGATGCGTTTTAGGAATACTTTACACCACAAGTGCCAGCCGCTGAAATTAAAATACGCGCGACATTAGCCTAACGAATGAGCGTTAATATATCATATCTTTCTAGGAAAAATACCGTTTTTTGTCTGTGGACTCTAATATACTGTCTCACACGTACGGTCACAGCTCAACTGGTCATTTTTCCTTGACAAACGCTTTTGCAGATGTTAATTATTGTGCAAAGGAACAACGAATTGTTCTTACAAAGTTCGTGTTAACTAAAAGTGGTGACGAGCTTTGGACCGATATGCCAAAACGAGGATTCTAGCAAGTATTTTAGGATTTCGAATTTATTTGAGAAGTTGACGAAGTTCCTTGTTCAAAAACAAGCTCGCCGCCTAGCTCCTGCCCTATTCTGTCGTTCACTACTTGGCCAGATGAAACTGTAATTATTATCAATATACGCGACCAAATGAAAACACGTGCTCAGCGGGCCGCAAGTGACTGACAGCGGGCTGCTAATGCATTATAAGCCCTACAGCTGATTGGTTCTTGCTTCATCATACGATGGATTTTAACCAATTAGATTAAGTGACTCAAAAACAGTTTCCAGTAATGAGATTTTGATGGGTCATTATAACCACTCTTTATCACTTGATGCTACAATCATGGTATCAAAAAATCTGCCCAATCATTTTTGAACACATGATTATTTTCGTGACACAATAGGCTACCATGGCAACAGTATGAACTGCTAAAACCACCCTTAATTACAGCTTTAAGGGTTTATTATTCGAAAAAGGCACGGTGAAATATTTTTATATTATCAAATTTTAATAAGCAAGATAATACTCCACTTTTGAACTGAAAGTTTTTAAAAAATCTGTACATAGGGTACAGAGCCACCTTTAAGTTTTGAAAATTTCAGGTAGCTCTGAACGCTAAGTACAGAGGTTTTGCAAACCTTGCCAAAAGGCCAACCACTAACTCCAAGTACTCTCACAGTTATTCGCACTCTCACAGATAACTTTGTGACTGTGTCGCGCTCGGTTCCCAGATGACACTACAACGGCGCAAACAAGTAATATTCCCGAGAAAAGTTATGTTATGTTATTACCTTATTAGACATAGAATGGTCAATGAAATATTCATGTGCGGTAAAAAGACAGTTCAAATATTAAAGTGCATCCTTCCGTAATTTCAACACAGCTCAGATATGACGCAAAATGTGGGCTGTACAGTGATTACCACAAGTGATTTTGGCGCTCGCTTGTCGGAAAGGGTGGAGTTTGGTAAGATTATTACGTCTAAATTCGATTTTAGCGGGTGCAAATCATCGATAAATTGCGTACAATTATGTCTAACTGATAAAATGATAAAATAACAAGATGGCGATATATTGCCGCAAATAAAAATAACCCACTTTATCTGGCCGAAATGAAAAAAACGTGCTTTCGACAGTAGGCAAAGATGCTCGCCTGAAACCATGACACGAGCTTTAAGTGGTGCTTGTTTCTTTCCTTTCATTAACTGTTATCTTAGCGCATGAATTTATTTATTGCTTTTATTGCCACAACAGGTATCAATATTGTCACAAAACCTTTTCAATATTGTGAGTTTTAAAAGGCCGGTGATTCACCTTCATTAAAAATATTAATAATAAAAAGTGATGTTTTTATCCAGGACTTTTAACGTATCTCAGACGATGGCGTAGCAATTATGATAAATTACTTTGAAAGCAAGAGATTATTCGCTGAAAGACAATCAGAAAAAAGTTAAAGATGTTCTATTGAAAGCCAGCTCACAATCTATATATAAAAACAAGCTAAGCCTGCGTAGCTGCCGGGATTTTGCGCGCAAGTGCTTTGTTTTTGTGCGGGGGAGGAGCGCGACGCCGCGAGGAGAACGAGGAGTTCGCGCGCGAAATCCCTCCAGCCTCGTGGGATACACACCACGCTCACGTGATTACACCGAGATGGAGAAGAAAATTAAGGACTTCCCACAATGCTTGTGATTAGCCTGTAGTAATTAAACTCAAATAAAAGACTATTTTAACCGGCTACGTTCTGGAGAATGATGCGATTTTTTTGCCCAAAAAAGTCCCGAGTAGGTAATGCTAATATTCACCGAGTTTACAGTCAACTATTCCTCTTGCAACCATCTCTCACAAATTCTGCGCGCCCAATCCAATTTTCACATTGTAAACAAACAAAAGTAATCAGAAAAGCTCTTTCTGACAATTTTAGTTCATGGAACATTAATGATCTGTGGTTATTTTCTGATAGACAAAGGTTATAAATACAATATAACGCAACATTACGAACGGTTTCGGCAGAAAACTAGTAAGCTTAGTTCTCTAGCCAGTTCTGACGGAGACCCATGACATCGGAAACCTGGCTGAAATCCTCCAAGGTACCTAATACTATACCATTACCATTTGCTTCTGGGTATTAAGACGGTTTAAGCAGTAAGTGTAAAACGTATTTCCTAAAAATCTACTCATAGCACGGTAACTTTTTAAATACTATTTAAAACATCTCACTTTAAGTCATTTCTTTAAGCGATCCTGCGGTTAAATACTCAAGAATTCTCGAGAAAGTTTATGTCAAATCCCGTAGGAATGCTTAAAGCGCCTGTCAGTTTTCTCTCGCGCTGTCAGCTTGAGAGCTGAAGTCTCGATAAGTTCTTTTTTACAGTATTGAAAATATTATCATGCTATGAGGGTGTTTTGGTCAATTTACTTTTGCTATAATTCGTCGAGTGTTCAGTGAAAATTATCTTAATCGATTTTTGTTATGCTCACTTTTTGTCACCTTCTCCTAAGTTGTAAAGTGTTTGTCAATACATTTCAGTCCTTTATTTCCCGGTTTATTCGTGCCAAACACTATTACATAAATAGTGCCAACAACAAGTGTTCCTTTGACAGCACAAAGAAATCCTCACAGCCATCAGGTAACTTACAAAGCAGGTTTGAACTGCAGATTTGAGCTAGTGATTCGTTTGACTTGCGCGTCGTACTCTTATAAATGTCCTGGAGAATCAAAACGATGGACTTGCACTCTTTTTGCGACACGTAGAATGCGTTTTCCGCGACGTGCTTCTACCCACGACAAGGAGCGAGGGTAACAACAAACAAGAATGTAACCAACTATTGTAACTTTCTTTTTAACCTTGAATGAGGGGAAAATTCTCCCAAGAATAATAATTGAAACACATGAAAGTACCAATCTAAAGCTGCAATCAAACATTACATGTATGTCAGCTGATTTCAATGTTTTCAATACATGTGTTGCAGCAAAGGTTATAACCTCTAAATAAAAATGTCTTAGAGGCAAGTCACTGCTAGATTTTCTTCTGTTCTGGAGTGAGAGGCGATCCGGATTGAAATCTTTTTAGAGCGTGGTACTTAGTCCCCATTTGCTTCTCGTCCTGGAGTAAATGTGACAGGGTGGTCCCTACTCGTACCCAGTTTCTGCACGTCCTCGAGTGACAGGTGCAACATGAGGGTCCTGGTTCAACGTTTCCAGTCTCTTCGCGTCAAAGCAACGCGCGTCTCTGGTCCAAGCTTCCCTCGTTCGACTCAGAAAGCCCACTCATCCAGAGTCATGCCTGATAAACTATCGCTCGCAATGGAGCTGGCCATGTCTTGGTCTGCAAGACAAAACAGTAGTTTATTTTCAAAAGTATGTTGCTTTTCAATTGCCACACTAACGTTTAATGGGCAATGTCCCGATGATAAATCGTCGACTAGAAAGTATCTGTATGACCGGGCACTTGCTTTACGCTTTCTTTATTACCTCGCAATAGAAATACCAGCGCCAAAAGTGAAATTAAAAAAATATATATAAGCTAAAAGGAGCAAATAATTACTTAAGATTGAACATTTCAGCAGAATAAAAATTCAGTTTGAAATGAGATGAAATTTCTGTCTTGGAGTCCTGTCACAAAAACAAATCTGATGAAACGCAATCCATTTCCATCCACGTTATCCAGTAGGTTTTCCCCAAATTTCTTGTTCGATTTTGCTCTGTACAATATTTTTAACCAATCTGTTTGTATATTTGGAGACATTTGGCAATAAATTATAGAAAGTGGGAGAGGCAGCTTGCGATAATCACTCTCACCTATTCGTTTGTCTTCCTCGCAGTTGGCAAGGGATGGTACGGTGCACAGAAGTTCAGGCAACAGCTCCTTCGCTTTGCGCTTCACCTTAAAACAAACACAAGGGGGTCACTTTCATTTGCCGCACCTACAGTAGTTAGACCGAAGACTAAAAAAATCGTTAATTGCTCGAAAACGAAGCTACAGGTAAGAGTGAAATTTAAGCTTTGCAACGATGACAGCGCGTGACGCATGACACGTGACATGATCGTTGCGTGACGAACGAACTACCAGCTACGCACTAAGGCACTGAAAGACTATTCTCGTTGTTTGCAAAAGCGCGCGATGTTAAATCTGTTCATCCGCTACGAACAAAAGATATTATCACTGTGAGTACGGTACATATCAGTTATGCTCCATTACCGCGAGTTTTGTACCTGTTTGAAGAACAGATGAGAAGCCAGGTCAGTGGTTGTTGGTCTGCAAGCGAGAGAGAGAGAAAAATTACCGTAATCACCATTTCAGAAGAAAAGGCTAACAATTCATGGTTATAGGTTAAGGGTGACGCCTCTAGAAAAATGTACCCGAAGTTTTTCAAGTTGGTCGTTCGTAATCAGTCTTAACCTACGTAGCAAGCGTTGCCATGCGAATAGCTTTTACCGCATTCTAGCCGCGCGCATATTGGAGCGAGAGCGATTTTTTTGCTCCCGCGCCAATTTGCGCGCGGAAAAACTCTTCGCACAAGAACGGTAGCTACGCTAGCTAAATCGTTCTCAGTAATCTTGCCTAATCTTAACTCGCCTTGTTGCTTTTTAGTTTATGATTACCTCTTATGTTTTTTTTCTGCATTAGTGAACTAATCATGTTAAGATTTCAAGGTTTCAGTCTATCTGGGGGTAATTTTGTTCACTTCAGGTAAACAACAACCAAAAAAAAAAGAGAAACTTGACAGTATCTCGTGACACGCGCAGCCTGAATAAGGTGCCTTTTATTTTTTGAGTTAGTACGTAATCATTTCAAGACAATGACTATTCACGTCCAATTTTTAAATAAAGATGTCGAAAAAGGATCACAACAGAGGTAAGGCTGTAAGCTACGAAAGAGGACTTGACGCGTGTTCTGTACCTTAACGACGGATCTCTTTGCAAACACGCATCCACAACCTACGACAAAGAAATACATAATATAAAGTCAAAAAAAAACCACGTGTATAGCCAGTCCTTTTACTTTACGACATCTCGTTTAGATACACGCAAAGTTGTAATCTCCCCCGACACACAAGAGCCATGTACCACGTACCTTTAGACAAGCATGTAATGGAATGAAATTACCGCATGCATATTATTACATACACAAAAGTTGTGGGTAATTCTCCTACCTGATGAAAAGCAAGGGAATACTTTCCCTGGGAGGCCACCTGACTTCCCTCTCTTCCCTCACCCAGGGAGGTGATGCCGCTACTAATACCCGAGTCTGTTCCAGTGGTCAGTTGCGCTGAAGTGTCCACATCACCCACAACTAACGAGTCACACAACTTTGGAGTGCTACCCTTGAGCTTCTCGAGTAATACCTGTGGATGAAGATAAATGGTCATGCCGCGCACGCAGAGCTAAAACTGACAATTTTATACTGCTATTATCAGTTGGGTTGTTCGAAAGGTGGATAACGCTTCCACCGGAGAAGTCACTATCCAGCGGATAACGTGCTTTTATTTGTTTTGTTAAGACTTATCCACTGGATAGCGATTTATCTGTCCCCGGTTGTTGGAAAGGTGGAAAACGCTATGCACCGAATAAATCACTTGCATTTATCCACTGGCGTTATCCAGCCTTTGAACAACTGGGCCCTGCTGGATAGCGTTATCCAGCCTTCGAACAACTGGGACCAGGTGATAATGCTCAACTTGTGTTGTTGTTGTTACGGGCAACTGACTCCGTTTCCAGTGGCAACTTGTCGGCCTTTGACGTCACTAGCAGCAAAGCACCCGACATTGCAGGCGACGATATTGTTACCATAGGAAACGAGGAAATTTTCCGTGGTGGCAGCACCGTAATTTCAAGGCCAAAACTTCGTCACCAAAGTTCTGTCGCGCCTTACGCAACTGATAATCGTAGTATTAACAACTAAGGTGGCCTCTAATTTACGGTCTGTCACGATAATGATGATGACTGTGGTCGTCACTGCACTGTTAGAAGGGGTAGAATCGGTTTTATTATTGCTAGCGCCACATACTAAACAGAACAGATAAGTTTATACGACAGACACATCCTCTAGTGAGTGTTTGAGTGGGTAAATGTACATTTACCTTGGTTGGAGGCATTCCAGTGTATGGCACAGTTCCTCGGGCAAGCTGTATAGAAGTGATACCAACACTGTAAATATCAGACTTGACGTCATATCCTTGGAGATCCTGTCCAAAAGAAACATTGTGCTGATGTATCTGTAAACTGGCCACTGTTAGCAAATGGCCATGGAGGAATCTATGGCATTGCTTTATTGTACAGAGTGCCTGGAGTCGTGATCTGATCTGATCTCTCTCACACTGGTAACCATGATTCAGGAAGGCAAGGTTATACAGCCACAAAAATCTGGCTGTGTTAATGAGGTGGCTGTACATGTATCAACGGGGTGGTCGTATTCCACTGTATCATAAAAATGTTCTGACAACTGCAGCCAGAGATACCCACTGTACCACATAAATGATCATTGCAGTTACAAAAGGAACTCAGGCACTTACAGGGTCAGAGTCGATTACTCCGTAATACTGGTTTAGTTCTTTAAAAACTGAGCTATTAAACCAACTTGGAGCACCCTGTTCAAATTGTGGGTTCACAATACAATAATTATCTAGAACAGTTTACTACACAGCAAGTTTAGGCTTCTGTGTACCAAAGCTGCTGCTGACCTGCTGTAAGATCTCTGGTGCCATCCAAGGTAAACCAGCCACTGCATGTGAAGGGAAATGATGAGCCATTCTGGACTTGTCGCCTTCTTGCGGCAGCATTATTGACTTTCTCAGACCTGACAGACACACCGTACCATCCACACCAATCAAAATATGGCTTCCTTTAACTGCTCTGTTGATACAACATATAACACAAAAGTTACATATTCGTTGTGATGACTATCAAGTATATAATTTACTTTTTAACACTGATAAAAACCTATAGCACACACAGAAAATAAAGACAGAGAATGTTTTGTGTTTGCAACTTCTGTGTTTGCAAATACGTTCTTGAGAAAATACTTGAGCTGAACACAATCTACCTGTGAATAATGCCCATTTTGTGAAGATAGTCCAGCCCCTGAAGAATCTCCCAAAGAACAGCAGCAATAAGAATTTCACTCATTCCCTCTGGAAAACTAGACTTCAGCATGTCGGCACAGGACCCTGAACACAAGTGAAGTGAATTACATACACTTGTTTCATGATGGGAATATTAGTACAACATCAAACATTACAAACTTTGAAATAGTTAAAGATTCAATTGAGGCCAACCGTGAAATTGATGTTAAAATCGTTAAAAACGTTTAAAATCCAAGCTTTTGCCGATCTACAGCATCATCAGGGATAAGAAAAAATATTCCGCGTAGGGCTTATATACAGATGTAAATAAAAATGTGTGAAAAGCGAAGGAATGTGGGGGTAAAATGCCTGAGATGAATAATGAGGTATAAATATGAATAAAAACGAGTGATATGATCTAATGAACGAGTGTCAAAACAAAACAAAACAAAAAAAGAAGGTTCCAGATATGCTAGATAATTTTAGAATTTTAAAGAAGGTGATTGATGTTGATGTTCAGATAAAATCAAATATCAACAAAACTAATACTTAAGAAATAGAAAGCATGTACCATTGTGTTTATTGAGTTTTAGTAGAATTCTACTAGTATACTAATGCAAATGCTGCAATCTGATTGGCTAAGCTACTCGTACCCTACCAGCCATTAGAGTGTTTACTTTGATCATTAAAATATAAATTATCTTTGCTCGCACCAGCATTACTTGTGCTAGCTCTGCATTTCTATGGAAATCAGCATGTGTATTTACATAGGGCTATTTTCTAAAATGGAATAACTTAAACTGCCACACAGCACCTGCTAAACTTACTTGATAATACAAAAATTTATAGCACTGAAAAAACACTACAGCTACAGGAACAAACTCAACTTGTGTCTGTTGAACCACAATAATTTACAATAAAAATATGGATGTTGGAGACATACCAAATTGCATGAGAGGAAGAACATTCCACACTTCTTGTCTGGTCACAAATGAACAGTAAAATGGTAGAATATTTGGATGGCAGAGAGATCGCAACACTTGGACTTCGTACTACAGCAAATGATTATAAAACAACACATGAAGTTAGAACACAAAGAGTTTATAAAAGCTTTTTGGCCACTCACCTAACTGTAAGGGTTTGGTTTGAAATAAAAGAGTTAAAGTTGAATTAATTCTATTTATTTCCAGGATTATCATGATGGTAAATACAAAACATACAGGATTAAAATAAAAACCCCAGGGTATGAATAATTTTCAAAAACAAAACAACTCTGTTTTCAGTGTTGGCTACAACTTCAGTAAAACTGCACAAAGAATGATTAATGATGGGTAATCATATCACACCAGTCATGTTTTGAAACCGCAACAGCCAGTTGTAAGATTAATACACAGCCTAAACTACAATGTAGGCTAATCTTGATCTTTCTAGCAATAAAAATGTGAGAGAGCAACATCAACGATGTGATGCAATTAAGCAATAACAGTCACTCTGAAGATCAAAGTTATTATTTCAAATACTGGTAGACTTCAACGCAGGGTACAAACCTTCAAATTTTCAAACTGTTCAGCATTCTGAACATCAACATTTGTCTGCTTTACAACCACAAGCATTTGTGACGGGCAATGACGAGCCACAAACACTTTAGAAAGGCCACCAAAACCTTGACCTGAAAAATAACAGTTTTATACTAAGACAAATGTTAATTCTAGACATCTCTTCAAAAATGTATCTAGCCAGCTTCACTTATGTTCGAGCAACAAAATAATGATTATAAAGACAAGTAACTACATGTAAAAAGTTATAGTATGAACTGTCCATCTATTTTTGCGCTAGAAATATTTTTTCACTGTCACCGAGTCAATCATGGAGCCACTATTATTTTGGAAATATCTTTGTGAGAATCATCTGATGAAAGGACAAAAAGTACTCTGCCATCCCAACCCTCAACAAATTTCTATTGCAAAAGAAAATAACTCTAGATAGCAGCGACTGGATGATCGAGCCTGTCAGATGAATGAGTTCGGCACCAAAAATACGGAGGGACTGCTACTGTAACAAGCAACTACATGTAAAGGATAATAACAAAAATGCTATAGCAAAAATATTATGTAATTAGTATTTTCTCACCAATAAAGCTTAGTAAGGAATAATCTTCAGGGTTTGGAAGACACATTACTCTTGGTTGGTGACTGCTCAAAACTTCTGAAGACATTGTTGAACAATGTGGAGATTGCTGCTGGTGATTTAACAATGAGTGCATGCAAGAATTAAAATTGATACCTGTAAACAATCACCATTAGTGATTAATATATATATGAAAGTCAAATTACTTTTGCATTTCGAATGGTTCTTACTTATGATCTATTGGAGGACAGACGTACAAATGAAGTCATTAACAATTTTGTGGTAAAAGAAATACAAATTTAGATTCCAGGTTGTCATGCATTTGTTCAGCAATAGATCACATAAACATCAGTGGCACACGCACCTACATGCTCCTGTGCCACTTTTTTGTTCTTACCACATTTTGAAAAATAATGAAAACTGAGAAATTTAGACTTCTGATTGAATTGTGTGTGCCTAACTGACAAGCATGTGGCTCAATCGAGTTGCTGATGGCCCAATTTGAGCCTAGAACAGAAATCTTGAGAGTCGCTTGTCTTGTGAAGTGTGTGCAGTAAGGAACAAAGACTCGAGGAACAAAAAAAACAGACTAAAAATCAGTGGTTACTATAGGTCTACAGCTACTAGCCTCTGATGCAAAGAGTGTAATATGCAGGTTGCAGGTCAAATTATAATAGTAATACTAATAATAATAACAATAATAATAGGAGAAATTTAGAAAATGAATTGATCAAGAAGTTAAATGCTAAAAAAGTCTAACACACATTGTAAAGAGCAAACAAC
>OZ026601.1:3581900-3586900 GCA_964020085.1 Micromussa lordhowensis | reverse complement strand
CCGTGCTGATGGAATGTCGCCGTTTTAAATATTAATCCGCTTTACAATACAAATGCATGAGGTGCATACCAAGGCTGACAAGGTGGTCCTAAAGCATCCCTCGCCAGCCGGAGATCATAGGACAAGTGATAATTGATTGGCGTATGGCACTACCGCTGGCCGTGCTACACGGTTGTTCAGTTCTTTTAACCACGAGGTCTCCAAGTTTTGATCCAGCGTTAGTGTTTTTGTCTTGTAACATAGTGTCAGAAGTAAGATTTTGATCCCCACCGAATAGAACTTACCCAGCCAGCGAAATGGCTGAGGGATATGCTTATTCGCGTCGTTCAACTTCGGAGTCCGCCTCGGATCTGAGTCAGTAAGGAATGGGAGCGGTTTTATCAACACTGCGCCGGAATTCACGTTCGGAAGACCACTCAACAAACGCATCGAGGAGGAGAAAATCGGCAACCTAATGAGTTTCGTCCCCTTCCAGTAGGAAACTGTTCAGTTAGGAGCAGGAGAACACAGACAAGATGTCAATGAAAAAAGACATACTCGAAAGAATCGCCGGAGTGTTCAAAGCACACCTCGAAGCCACTGAGAAGAATGGCGGCAGCCAAGTTTGATCGAAGACGCCAGTTACAAGGGGAAACGTTTGACTCTGTTGTCATCGATCTTAACCTGAACATGTTAGAATTAGATCAGACGTGGAAGATGGAACTGGTTGGACATTATACTGAGGAGGCACAGAGTGGAACTCTGTCTATAGCACAGAGGCACAGAGAGGAACTCGGTCTATAGCCAGTTTGGTTTGATGAGCTATGTCATAGCACTTTGATGAACATTTTATTTTTTTGACATATAAAACCTTTCCATCGATGTTGGAGTTGTTTCACCATCGCCACAGTCATGAATAAATACAAGCTGTAGATTTGTTTCTTGCATGTACAGATAGAACACGAGACAGATCGATTTAGACCGCAATACGTTGTCTAACTATTAAAGTAACAAAGCTTTGCTTTAATTTGTACGGTCTACTCTTTTAGAGGAACTGATATGTTTTCATTGTGTAAGTTAAGGTCTGCACTATTTTAATTTAAGTATTTCGCATGCAAAACTTGGAAGTCAGGCTACCTGAGAGCATTAAAACGGCGCCTACTGTAATTAACTAATTTCGAACGCCTCGTGAAAACAGTCTCCTTTCAGGCAGTGATTACTATCTCTTGTTAAAGTTAAATTTCTATAATGCCCAGATAAACACATAGTTCAGTAATAGTAGTTCTCGTTGTAATTTCTTCACAAAGATATGCAATAGCTTCTTAGCTACTTTGAAAATTCGAGGTAAAATAAAAAAAAATTATGTATCCATGTAATACGTTACAAAGTGGAGGATTCTGGCCCAAAGGAATTTCTTCTTGCTTAGAATAAATGAAGCACTTTCTAATGGTCGTATCGATTAATTCGATGGCCTACCGATCAGACTCACTCGTCATGACGGATGTTTTGCGTTTTTGCTTCAGCCACATTAAATCCTTTCGATCATCAATATTGCTGAAGGGCAGTTCTGTTAGAGTCATGATTCTAAGACAGTTTGTTGACTTTCGTCGCTTTTCTAGTAGTCGTTGTCTCCAGCAGCTCATTGCATATATATAGTGCAGAGATTTTGCTTGATTTCTAGGTTTACTGGACATAAATCAAATTATATTTTGGGGGATTCCTCGAAGAATTCTAACTTCTCACGGATCAATTTAATCTCTCCCCGAATTTTCTCTTATAAATATTAATTCAAAAGACTAGGCGGTTTTTTTCCCTCTGGCGTCGAAACCTTCGCTCCGGGTCTTGCCTTGACATGGCGGAGATTTCGGCTAAGGTATCACTGATTAATTTAGTATAGACAACTTCATCGTAGCTTCTTCTCTAAATACTGTAATTTTATATTACAATACCCGAAGGGAAAGATCGAAGTACATGACGCATAATTCTGACCACGCACACTAGCTGGTAAACATAGACTTCCTCGAAGAAATCATTGATGTTTCTGAGTTTAAAAGTGCTCAGAGTTCGAAAAATATCACTTATTCCGAAGAAGTGCTCATCGCAGGAAGAACTGAAGTATTCTCTTGACAAGACGCCATGATAATTACGTTATATTGACAGGAACTGTAGTAACCACACCCCTTCTCTTCCGTTCTCTTGGCACACGATTTAATATTGTTATCCACGCCGCACTTTCTCACAATGGAGTAGAAATGCTTTGAGAGGTCCCATGGTGGATTTTTCGTAGCTAGCGCTGTTTAGTTCACGCGATCAGGTAAAAAAAAAACCAACAACAAACAAAAAACACTAACTTCTGTAAAGCACCGCATGGACAAACAGGACAAAGTTCGTAGTCGTGATTTTGAATCAGAATAGCTGCCGATCAAAGAGCGCTTCACGAGTAGACGCACTTCCTATCCCGCTATCAGTTTATTTACCCGAGTGCTTATCTTAATAGTTCACGAGTTTTCCACCAAGGCCGAAAGTTTTCAGCGTTATAAAATGTTAAAGAACATGCTCGAGCGGTACATAAACAAGAAAACCTTCGGAGGTTTTCACCACTTTGGTGAAAAAAATACCTATCCGTCATAACTTAGCGTGACAGATTAAAACCTCAGTTGATAGTTCCGAGATTCGTTAACTTGAGCTCAAAGATTTAGTTTCATCTTCAAGAACCTCTTACCTCCTCATCTTGCAAAGCGGAGGACGCCATCATTTCCAATGGAAAAATGTCTATAGATGAGATTCAAAGACGTGATACTGGTCAAGTGGTTATTAATACCTTTCTCCATGGGTGCCAAAGTGTGTCAAGGAAATCAAAATTTTGACGTCGCAAGGGTCACGTAAAGTGACATAAATAGCAATAATTGGCTTATATTAGAAATAATCGTGACATGTTACTCAAAAAGCAACGTTATCATCACAAAACTTTGTTATGAGAAAGCACGAAAGCTTTGAAAGGTGAGTGGTAAAATTAATTTAAAATGCGTTCCTGCAGATCTAAATAAAATCCTTGCAAAAAATTCCCGGGAGGGTCGTACGCTAGCTAGCTTGAACGTGCCTTTAAACTGGGCATAAGCTACTAGTTTACACTCAAGGTTATCGTGGTTTTATCATCGACACCCCGCTTGGAGTGACTGCAAGATAACGGAAAGATTCCAAGACTGGACGTTTCGAACATCGCATCAGACGTGCGGTACCATTCGCGTGCAAGCCAAACCTACGTGACAAAATTGGCAGGCGTTGGAACTTCACTTGGCACGAAAGATAAAGAGGTCATCCTGAAGGCGTTCTGGGGCATTCTGTGGCTGTGGTTACTCTACGAAAAGACTGGAAAGAAGGCGGCAACGCAACCCCGGGATTGCAACAAGCCTTGTCGTCGCAGCCGTGTCACCAGTAAAGAAATTCATTGAACTTTGCCAAGAATCTTCCCTGTTACAAACACAAAATGGCAGATGGTTTCCTAAAGTTCCGAGCGGACGTTCTTATGGCTCGTCACGCAAGATTGCGGAAGATTGCGTAAAGGCAAAAGTAAAAAAAGAACCCCTGCTTTATACGAGGCTAAGGATGGTTCCCTGCGTGTGAAATTACAGTTATTATTTTTGGCCTTGCAACTTAAAATTTTCCTGAGGCTATCACGAACCTTAAAAATGCTGCCCCCAAAGCTGACGTAGTTTTAATACCATATTTGACCGTAAGAGTTGTCACCGGTGCCTTGCAAAATTGTCACCTTGAGCTTGATGCTACACTTCATTTCCATACCAAGGAAACATTCTTGACAGTCTTGACAAATATTCAAACGTAATCCGTGATTAATGACAAGAAAATTTTATTAAACCACAGCATGGAGTGTACGTCACTCATTTGTGTTTGTGAATTTAACCTCTCTCTTAAATAAATCGGCAGTTCATAGCATGGACCTCGTTACTTATTAGGGCAGTTTACCGTACCCCCCCCCCCCTTCCACAATCACTCTAGCCAATCACAAAGGACACAGACAAAACAATGAACCAATCAAAACTTATAGTAGATACATGTAGCTGACGCAGAACGCGGGAAAACGTGTGGGACTGAGTCACAATTGGTTTTGCGTTTACTTCTGATTGGATAAGAAAGTGGCGCGAGTTTTCTTATACCAATCGTGTAGCGTACATAACGTAGTAATGTAAAACCAATTGCATTTCGACGCTCTAGTGAAAGCCGCTCTAAAAGTGTAGAACAAAAATAAGACGTTGATATTCACTTATTCAAGGACTGTTACAACCATAGGACAATTCATACTGAGAAGGAAAGATGCTGGAGATGCGGGTAGACGAAATAAGGTGTAAGACTAGTAAAAATGAGCGTTCAACGTCAAAACAATTCTTGTTAATCTCGTTAACCCAAGTTCCTCTACGACTTCTAAACAACACTAAGATTGAAAAAAAATTAAACATCACAAAATTCTCTCGTCACGTACACGGGTTATCTTTTGTAACTGACCCATCAAGAATATGAGCAATTTACTTTTAACCCTGTCCAAAGCCAGGATTTGTTTTCTTCACATTGACAAATTTATCATAACCATAGCGAGTAAAACGCTGCTGAATAAAATGGTAAATCATTGGTTACTCATCAGAAATATCGCACGACAGAAAACACTTCACTCATTCTTGAGTTCTGTTGTGCCTAATATGAATTAAGTTACCTTGGGACCATTCTCCGCCTCTTGCTATTTGCAGTCGTTTTCATGGCTTCACGTCACGCAACGTTTGAGAACAAGTGTTGTGTGACGAGGAACGACTGCGAACGAGAAGAGAGCGTGCACGAAGAGAATCCAACGTATTTTAAAAATACTTTAAATAATCATTAAAGCTACGAAAGGCGGCCTAGGCTGACGGAACCTATGGGCACAGATCACTCTGTCAAAGTATATATTAAAGTTCAATTTCGTGAAACACGGAGGCACTCAAAGTTCTCGGTTGCAACCAAATGAACTCGGT
>OZ026601.1:3571900-3576900 GCA_964020085.1 Micromussa lordhowensis | reverse complement strand
CAGCATTAAAAGTTAACCGAAGTATTAATTTTTCTTGCATAAAAATGTTTTTCACTACTTATGTCTTGTGTAGTTTGAGTTATTCAAGCTCAAAACTGAAGGACAAACAGTATAAACAGAAAACCTCACCGAAAAGTTACAAAACTGAAATCACAATTCTCGCTAATCCTGGGATAGCTTAATCAAGCTTCGAACAACCCAGCCACTGAAGGAGTTTGTTTCTACATGCAAGAGTTGAACCTTTCGGAAACTGAAACATCTTCGTTCGCTCATTATCGACAAGGAGTTAACTTCTTGTACGGAACTCACTTCACTCGATCAGTACAAGTACAAGAATCATATTCTCCGAGCACGGCCACTAGCGTTCAGTTGATAAGGAGCAAAAATATAGTAACTTTTATCGTACTATTATAAAAACGCTCAATCAAAACGAGTGATGTGAGAACACACTCACCTGTTCTAAATACGGACCAAAATAAATAACTTTTTTTACTGCGCTTTCAATAACATACGGACTCTAAAATTCAAAGCTCAACCGACAAATGCGTTTTTCGCTACCGTCAATCAAATGTTCGGCGGCTTCTCCCAGCTTACGACTATGTTGTTTGAACTGTGCTCAACGATTTGATTTGATTACCGCGCGCTCGGCAGTTGTCGGAAGCTGGGAGGAGCCGCCGAACATTTGATTGACAGGTAGCGAAAAACGCATTTGTCGGTTGAGCTTTGAATTCTAGAGTCCGCATGTTATTGAAAGGCCCAGTTAGTCGTCAAATGTGTTTAGTATGTATTTGTGCTAATTGGAGACATTGTAAATACAACACAAATATTTCTAATAGATCATAAACTATTAAGGCTGGTTTTCACTACCGCATAAGCATGAGCATAACCCAACATACGCAGACGCAGTAAGATGTTGATAATTAACGCTTTTTGTTGGGAAAATTTCAAACAAAAGGCGCTAATTATCAGGATCTTACAGCGTCTTCGTATGTCGGCTTATGCTTATGCGCTAGTGACAACCAGCCTTTCAGAATCCCAACTGGTGGGAAGATGACCAGTTGGCTATCTACACAACGCGGTCAACGAGTTGAGCTTGGGACTACCGAGAACAAATCGAGATAGCAGCAGGATGGAGGATTTGAACCTGGGACCTTCAGATTTCAAATCCAGCGCCCTAAACCACCCGGCCACGCCGCCTCTAGAAAAGTTTTATGACGGTAATAAACACGTCATACCTGTCTCTATCGCCATGATCCCATCCACTGCCGAATCCTTTTCCTCGGTCACGCTCTCCGTATCGATCATCTCCCCGGCGGTCAGGAGGTCCGAAGTCTCTTCCCCGCGGGCCATCATCGTACCCACGATCCCTACCATGACCCGGCCTGTCCCGAGGGCCGCTGTCGTATCCTCGTGGCCCCCAACGATCCCGTGATCCCATGTCGTCATGATATCGATCTCTCTCGTTGTATCCATTTTGGTCGGGTTGAGGATCAGCTTTGCTTCGCCAGTCGCTGTCGGTACGGTCAGGTTCGTCTCTTCGGTCTCGGTCACCGCGTTCACGCTCTGGTAACAGAGAGAAAAGAAACGTGAGTGATTGAGGGCAACATTAATAATTAAGAAATAGAAAACATGTGCCGTGTTTCTATCGAGTTATAGAAACACGAGTGGAAGTCTGGGAGAACAACAAATGCTGTGGAACACGAGCCACGAGCGATTGTTTCCACAGCTTTTTCGAGTTCTGCCAAACTTTCACGAGTGTTTCTATAACTCGATAGGAACACGGAGAACATGTTTGCTATTTCTTTTAGAAAATAGCGCGACGAAGAGAAAGAAAAGCAACTTCTTTACTTCGATCATCAAAATGTTTACTTCGATCATCAAAATGTAAATTCTCTTTGTTCGCGCCATCATTACGTCAACAGCTCGTGCTAGTTCTGTGTTTCTATGGAGTTATAGATCGTTTTCACGTGACGTCATCACTTTCTAAAATCCAAAACTAAAGAGCCATCATAGTTTTTATCCTTACGAGGCATAAGAGACAATATATTTATATCTGTTTACAATTTTACAGCTCCATAGCGTGCTTCGTTTGGAAACCAGAGCACTTTGAATTTCAGAGTTATGGCAGAGTTTCAGAGTTACGATCGCATTTGTGGAAAAATATTTACCTGTCTCATGATTTGTAGCCTTTTCAGAAGTTAGAGCATTGGGAAAAGTGCTTATGTAAATGCTTGTTTGTTAAGTACAGATAGTCAGTCGCCTAGATAGCCAATGTAAGTTTCAGATGTTTGCACCATTTTCCGCCCGCCATGTTGGTGCACATCTGATGTGCACCAACATGGCGTTTCCATACTGAGCTCTGTAAATTTCTGCGAAACATTTCCACGGATATCTGCGGTTTGGGAAAACGCGCAGACCTAAACTTGGCGAAGTGTCTTCTTTATTTAGTTCCAATAAGATCACAATTTCTTGACTGTATCCACTGAATGGTTTTTGATTTATTTTTTTATTGCGTGACAGTGAAAACGATCTATAGAAACACGGTTTTAAACCAATCAGCGTGCGTATTTGCTTTGGGTTATTTTCTAAACTTGAAGGATTTAACATCACGGCCAAATTAGACTGGTACCAGCCTTCCTCTCTCTCGATCCTGTGAGGGTTACGATGTGAAACCCTTCGGATGTAAAATGGCGTCAAAAAGGACATATTTAGTCAGACCGTCAATATATGAAACAAGTAGAATAGGAACTATTTGAGGCAGGAAAGTCTTAGAAATAATTATAGAAAGATGTAAATAACTTACAGGCGGCTTTCGACACACGCCTCTGAAATGAGAGATTGAGATGAGACGTTTTCTTTGGAAACCCTAGTGCGAACACTGTTAAGGCAATACATCTAACGCACTAGACATAAACTTCTTCAAACAACTAATGATCTTTTACCTTGTTGCTGCTGCCCTGCAACATCAACTCGTATTCTTCTGTTCTTGAGATGCTGTACATCACATGCAAAGACAACAGAAGACTTTTAAGCAAACAGTGCAAATGGAGTAAAACCAACAGTGTCTCTCATAGGGATCCTGATAGAAACCTACATGTAGGTTGTAAAACTGTGGCATTTTTTAACCTTACCACTCACAAATGCAGATCCCTGGTCTGGCTCAGAACAACTTAGAATTCTATAGACTCTGTTAACAAGGTCCTAGTGTGTGACCATTCAAATTAAAGCTATGGCAGGACTGTCATTAAGTTTTTATTCACCTATAGCCTTGGTCTTCACGCCCATAACAGACTTATTACTTTGTGGGTAAATTTTATAATCTGCAGGCAAGTTCACCCGTAACAACAAGGGCCCATCAACTCATCAAACATGCTCAGCTGTATCGAGCAAGAAAACGAGGTGGATGAGGATAGAATCCTGGACTCCAATATGGCGATAAGTGAAGCGGAGATGTCTACAGCTCCAGTTTTACTAAAGGAAAGTGATATTCCTGAAGCTAGGCTTGCAGGAAGGAAACCAGCAGAGTTGGGGAAAGCTAATCTTTTGTTTTGGCAGTGGTTAAGCGTGATCGTGAAAACACGCAAAAAAAGGTGGTACCATTTTTTGGTCATATATAATATAAAGGGCAACCTATTGGCATCTACATGTAGTATTATCACATGAAGAACATTATGTTTCTTATTCCTGTGATAAGATCACTGAACATTGCTTGCATAGTCCTTTTCTTTTCACAATCCTTCAAATATCCATCTCCAAGAAGTCTCTGTTCATTTAAAACTCACAGCTCCGAAACACAATAGTGTGTACAATTGTAATATTTTTTACCAAAGCAAATTTTACAGATTTTAGATTTTTCCATTATTAGGCCAGTTAACACAGAAAACTAAAGCTTCTTATTAAAAATCAACTTCCTGGAAGAATGTCTAAATTATACTAACCTAAAATTACGGTGCATAAAGCCATAATATCTACCAGTATTGATTTCAGACTTATCAAGAGATATTATCAAGCAAATGCTTATGTATACTGTTGTAAAACCCCTAATAGGCAATCAAGAATCAGAAAGGAAATAGTACATTCTCTGGCATTTTGGTTTCAGCTTAAATTATTCCGAATAAGGAGGTTACCAATAAATTTGTCTCGGCAACCTGTAAACCTACTTGACTCACTGGTAAAGAAACAATAAGACAAAAACAAAACAAGAAACAATTTAGCTCTATTTGGTAAAATATTACAGCTGTTTGCCTGAAAAACATAGCGAACAATAGAAAAACATTCCCTGTTTAACTTAAAGCCTATTTAAACAAGGATAGTTGCCAGAGGATCCGTATCATTTGATGTAAACATCAGAAAACTTACCGTCATCTTACGAGCTTTGCTTTCATGATCTTAAATCCTTGCTAACTTAGCTTTCCCAACTCTGCTGGTTTCCTTCCAAGACTAAAGCCGTGTTCACATTAGGCCTCGATTATGATCGAATTATAATCGAATTAAATATGAAATGGGTTCACATCAACTAATTACAGTCCCTGATTATAATTGGATTACAATTACTTCAAACAACCCCCTTGGGGTTGTTTGAAGTCATTACCGTGCGTGATTGAACAAAATGGCGGACACGTGGTGGTTTGTCTCATCCATTATTGCTGTTTCAGACGGCATATTTTTCTTCTTCTAGCCTTCGAAGCTTCCTTTGCCTTTCTTCTGGCCTCCAAATCACGTATTGCGGTGAATAACATGGCAGCTGTTCGATAGGGCGCCATTTTGTTTTCAACTTTAGATTGCAAGGTTACCCTGCCTAGTTTATTTTAATTTTCGCAGATGTGAATAGAACCATAAATGAATAAAATCGAATGGAGTATGATAGATTGAATCGTAATTCAGTTGAATATAATTAACATTTAGTGTGAACATGGCTTAAGACTAGCTTCAGGAAAACCACTTCCCTTTAGTAAAACTGGGAACTGCAGAAATCTCTGCTTCACTTACCGCCATATTGG
>OZ026601.1:3516900-3564400 GCA_964020085.1 Micromussa lordhowensis | reverse complement strand
TTTCTGTCAAGGCTGGACAAAAATTACAAGGTAGAAAACTAGTAGGTATCGACAATATGAAGAATAAACTTGAATAAATCAAGTGAAAACAAGAGAGAATCTATAGCGCTTCATGTCTGAATACAACCAGTGACGTCACAAGGTCCTTAAACTCGGTTCCAGATCCCGGACACAGTTTTGCTCCAAAAAGTCGATTTCGGCAGCTAAAAACAGCACTTTCCGTTAGGATTTGACAAAAATAAAATTCACCATGATTTTGAGCACGTTTGAAACTATAGATTGAGCGAATAAAAGAGGATACGAAAATTTCGTTTCAGTAGCACTTTAAAAAGCACAACACTACATTAAAAATACAAGCTCTATAATTGAGAGATTACACAAAAGATATTTATACCTTGATCAAAATATAAAAATAAATTTACCTCTAAGTTTTTGAGGAAATTCAGAAGCATAATATAAACTCTATTGTTAGAGTTACTATCCAGGGCCAGGTTGTTCAAAGCCTGTTTAAGCTAACTCAGGATTAGCGAGAATTTTGATTTCAGTTCTGCTGCTTTTCGCTGAGGTTCTATGCTTATATTGCTTGTCCTACAGTTTTGAGCTTGAAAAATCTCAAACTACACAAAACATAAGCAGTGGAAAACATTTCTATACAATAAAAATAAATATTACGGTTAACTTTAATAATGTGTACCAGTGGTTAGTATCAAACAAACTAACCCTTAATCTCAAAAAAACAAATTTTGTAATTTTTTGCCCCTATCAGAAACCGCTTCCCTTTCTTCCTACAATATACATTAACGATCACCTAACAAATTCATTAACTCACCTGGAAAGTAAAGAACATGTAAAATATCTCGGTGTTCATATCGATTATAAACTATCATGGAAAAACCATATTGACTCTATAACAATAAAACTTAGCAAAATTATCGGATTACTGTCAAAGATAAGGCATTTTGTTCCCTTCCATACTCTTGTTAGTATATACAACAGCCTTGTTGTTCCTTATTTACAATACGGCCTAATTGCTTGGGGTCAAACTGGCAAAACTCAATTAAATAAGCTTCTAATCCTCCAAAAACGTGCTCTCCGTTTCATGTGCTTCGCTAACAGGTGTGATCGCGCCATTCCTTTGTTTCTTCGTGCACAGACTCTACCTATTCACTTTTTGTATTATAAATTGCTAGCTGAAACAATGCATGATGTGAGCAATGATGTTATCCATTCACAGTTAAAAGATTTGTTCATCCCTACAGTAAAAATTCATTCATATAATACGCGATCTTCAGTTTCCGACAACTTTTATATTAAAAAATCAAACCTTGAAGTTAAACGGAAATCCTTTTCAGTAATTGGCGCAAAACTGTGGAATGAGATACCAACTAAGCTCCAAACACTACCAAAACTCATCTTTAAAAGGAAAATTCATATGATCTTGTTTAATATATTAGAAGCTGAAGACTCCTACGAAGACTTAGAATCCATCATCTCAAAAGTTAGAAAATACTCTTAATAGCTATTAGCTTTGTTTCGTCTATCTTATGTTATTCATTTTTGTCTTATCTTATCCTCCTCTCATAACACATTGCGTAGTCAACCTCAATTAATTACCTAGCTGTTTCCGTAGACTTAACCTGTTCTGGTATTTACTAATTGTTATTCATATGTAGTCTAAAGTGTGTACTTCCTGGCCCGCCTCGATTAGCACTGCTATCTGCGGAGCCAGGGGATTAATGATTATTTACTTGTAAACGAATAAAAGATTGTTGTTGTTGTTGTTTCAAAAAAACCCGCCCTGGTCCTAGATTTATATTCCAACAATAAATTAACTTAATATACATGTAGATGTATCTTAGACACATTATCAATTTTGGATTGCACATGCGATAGTACGTGTAATCGACAATGTTTTGTTTTATAATAATTTTTCTTCTATGAAAAACTGATTGGAATCCCCCCTGTATACATATACAGTCATGGTGGAATTACTTTTCGCAAATTTTTTGTCACACTACATTATTTTGAAACCACACAAAAATATTTATGTCCTTGTCAAAGAATAAAAATAAATTTGCTTTTCATTTTTTGTGAAAATAAAAAAAAAAATCACAAAAGCTCTATTGTTCGAGTTAGTATCCTGGTTAGAGGCTAAATTAACTTATCAGATAGACACGTCATCTTAGCACATGCGAGACACTTAATCAACATTCTAACATTTCTTTGCCAAGTATATGCATTGTGATATGTAGCACAAACTAGTTACATGTCCATGTTTATTGATCCTTTTCTAAAATTGGATCTTACACGAGGACGGAATATTGTTTTTAATTCTTTCGTCCAATAAAATTATCTTACTGGTCGACAAAGTCATTCGATTTAGTCAAATCGATATTTTCTTTGTGTGCAATGTGTCGATCTCACTCATGGTAGCGGATTCGGTGGCTTTGTCGATACAATTCGTTGCGATTCCAATTGCCTAACTTCAGGAAACAAAATGTAAAGAGAGTCGGTTACTTTACGATCGATATCTACTTTTTAAGACAAAGGCTATGTCTGTGTTGCTAGTTTTCATCGAGGGGTTTAATTTTCACAATCTGTTTCTGGCGAAGTAAAAGCTCTTAGTTCGTTCGCAAATGATGGGTTGTCGAGTCCGCGGCAGCGATTTATCAAAGGTCAAACAAATAAATTGACGTATAATTGCGGTTCTTTCTCGACAAAAGAAAATCGCTGCACTCTTAAAATGGGCCACTGCTCCACTGTTAAAATGAACCATTGTTGAACCACTGTTGCGTGGTGAAATGCACACGTTTCTACGATGCTATTTTTCCAAAACAACTGCCACTAAAAATCACGATTAACATTCGGACATACCTTCAGTGTTAAGATTCTCACTTTCGTCTGCCCAGCTTGTAGATCTAGCTGAAAATACTGCCGCAGGAGAAGGCCCGTTTTCACCATCCTTGGCCAAGAACTCGTTTAGGGCTATAGTCTTCCCCTTTTTCTTTTTAGCTTTCTTAGCTGCGAGGAGAAATACGACATTTTACCAAATAGCATTAATATAAAGTATATTCTTCGGTCGAAATGATAGAAAACAGGACCAAATTGCAAATGAGATCGAGGAAAAAGAGAAAGAATCGGCAAAGTATGATCACCTGTTTCCGCCATCTTGGACAACGTGAGTGAAAGTCCCGGATGCAGTTACACCGCGAAGTTCGCGGTTCGCGCCAACGCACAGCTCACTAATAGCTCCACCCCTCCCCCCACCCCCGTACCCATGTCCATCCATAATCCGCTTATTCCTTCTTTCACGATCAGTGTAAGATCATAATTAAAACAATGAAATTCAGAAATACAGTAACTGAAGCCGAATCACGTCCCTCCTTGGTGTGCTATACGACTGAGACCGACTGAATGCGGCTTAGTTTTAAACTGTTCTTACTAGTCTATGGAACTAATGCAAATTCAATGGCGTTTTATTCTAAGTTTTTTTTTTTAAGAAAAAATAACAGACCTTTATCTTTCAGAAGAACTGGGTAATAGACCATTTCCGATATATTAAAATTCTAACATGGCTCCGAGGCTTGGGGGAATAAAACAAAGGAAATTAATTATTCATCCCTCAACCTCGATGTGATTGTTAGAATTTTAATAAGTCGGAAATGGTCTATAGGGTTGCTGAGTTTTCCGAGCGCCTGGGCCCAAATTAGCGGTAATCTTCAAGGAACTGGCAAAATGATATGTTCGCTAAAACGAGGTTTCGTTGTATTCTCTATTTTCCAATAGCCCAATTTCGATATATTAAAATTCAGCCTAAAACAATAGACCTCAGCACGAGGCTCGTGGGAATAAACCCCACAAACTCTGTAGTTATTCCCACGAGCCTCGTGCTGAGGTCTATTGTATTAGGCTGAATTTTAATATATCGAAATTGGGCTATTGTCCATAATGCACTCTGTTTGCCCCCCAAATTTTGCATAAACTATTCTCTAGGGAATATGCAGACCTCCCAAGAGTATTTCACAACAATAGTTTATGCAAAATTTGGGGGGGCAAACAGAGTGCATTATGGACAATTGGAAAATAGTCAATGGAGGTTCTTTTCCATATATTTTACTATTTATATTGGGGTCAGGAAATTCGTTCGTTATACCGAGGACTTCGTTATATAGAGGTTCGTTAGATCTGGGCTCCACTGTGTTAATGAATTAAAGCTACTATCCAGTGGCCAAACTTTGTGCCTTTTCCTAAAACTGTTTCGAATGTTTCAAATTCAGTGTTTTGTAGCTAGTGTCTCTCTTACACCTGACAAAAGATGTAGCCTAGCCTCGTTCACAGAATCTTTCTTCCGGGGGAGAAGGAAGACAGGCCCTCGGAAGGAGCTTGGGAACATAATTATGGACGGTGCATGGAATAAATTGTGCATTTACGGGGGGAGGTGTGCGAACGAGGACAAACGTTCTCATCATAAGTTCTCTTACATCAGCCTGCTTACCCTAGGAGACCTGCACCTGAAAAGCTGATCGCTGCGCCGATCATTACCCGTTCGAACTTTTCAGCTGCCATAATGCGTTTTTACATCGTTACAAGTTGATTTAAATAAGTCTCGAGCCATTTTTGATCATTTCTGTCGCTTTCCGAATTAAACTCACGAGTAGTGCTTGTTCAACAAGTTGAAATTAGGACGTAATTACCAGATGATTTGTGAGGTCATATGTTGCTAAAAAGGAAAACTCTTTGGACGAACTTCATATATGCACGGAGGGAGTAGAATCCGTTCCGTAGTCCCCCTCACCCTCTAGTCGTTCAAGATGAGAGCCAGTTGGTCTGAATTGGGTCAATGCGACGGACGATAACGGACAGAGTGAACACTGAGAATCTGTCCACTGTACACTTTCCATTTTTCAAAATTGTAGAATACTCCACCAAGTTAGAAAATAAAAGCTTTGCAAACATATGCCACTTTATTTCCAATAAAGAAGCATGATAGCGTGATAGCGTGACATCTCTGACCAATTGCAACTGTCTTTCTTCCGGCCGTCTGAGCTGAGCCATTATCACTGTACATGTGCTCACACAATTAGAGTTCCTGACTTCTCTGGCCATCTAGAAGTTTTACTGTTGTCATTGCTTGACTAGTTTTCTTCAGTTCCATGACGTTGTTTTGTCCCCTGCTGTTTCAAAATTGTATTCTTTAGTGTTTGTATTATCAGACATTTGTCCTTTTACACCCCTCCCCCCCAGACATACTGCCAACCTCATTCCCAGGGTCCTCTCCTACTCGGTTCTCGTGGCGAGAGAGAGACAGGGGCCGAGTAGGAGGCCTCGAGGTATTTCTGCTTGTAACCACGAAAAGTAACCACCATCTATAGCCCATTGCAGAAACGTGAGAGGACTGGGACGAGTTTCTTATATTGATTAGATTGAAAATCTAAACATTTCAACTGAAATGTTACTGAATGAAAAGCTACCCAGCCAAGTTTGAGAGTTTTCAGTTGAAAATTGTTCAAATGGGAGAATCTCAAAAGTTGCAAAATTCCATACAAATCCTTATAATTTTGTGGCTTGTCTACCCAATCCATACAAACTCTCTATTTTAGGTGATATTTGAAGAGCTACCATTTTGCCATTTTCCTTCTCTAAATACTTCTTTTCTTGGTAAATATTCTCAAATTTAGTTGATCTTTCATTTGAATATCTTAGTTTTTCAAACAAACGGAAAACAACCATACTCTTTCCCAGTCCTCTCACGTTTCTGCAATTGCCTATTGGTACACTTCATGACGCATACATGATGTCATAGTCATTTTGTCCAATATGGCGGGTAATCCGAAGAGCAACTCGCAGCAAATTTTCCCCTCCGTACATGAAAGTGAACTTAGCGAAAGGAATAAGAATCGAGGCCGTTGCAGCTTTTCTCAATTTGTTCCAAAGAAGATAAGACGAAGGCATTCAACCTGTAATGCTACGGTCACTAGCTCGACGGGCTGTGTGGGTTCTGCAGTGGCTGATGATATCAGAGATTCACACGCGTTGCAACCCAGACCAATTTCAGATTTCTTACTCGTAAAGTCTCCCTCCTGTAACATTTATTTTGTTTATTTTGATGCCTGTTTTTATACCTTGTTGTTTTCTTCTGAAATGCTTTACTTGTAGTACTATTCGGGCATGATTTTTCCCCCTTGTTTTCTTCTCTCTCCCCCCCCCCCCCCCCCCGAAAATGGGAGTTTTATCAACGTATGAGGAATTTCCGTACCGCTGTAAGAGCTGTAAAAATATCTTTGACGATTACGTGTAAAAACTATACTTCGGAAGTGAGAAATCCGCGTACGACAAAATGAAAGTTGAATTTATGCTTATTTGATTTTATTTTTACTTCTAGGATTTATCTGAGGATGAATTTGAAACAACGACAGAAACAACCAACGAATCTGAAACCACAACACACGTAATACCTGTAACGCTGCAGTTTGCGTACATGTTAGAGCTGGTCAACTACAATGCTATTACCTTTCTTGACAACAATTTGACTTGGTTAACTTGTCCTGATTTTGATGTGGTTACAAAGAAATTGCATGTAAGTAGGTAAAAGGTGGTGGGGAATAGTGTAAGCTTTTGTGGGGTGATGCCAGTCCATAGTAAATAGATGGAAATGGTTACGAAACCTGGCAAAGTTCTTTGCTGTATGTTTTTGTTGGCTATTTTGGGGGTTGACCCTGCACAAAACCTGGCAAAATACAAAAGGTGGTTACATGTAGGTGTGCTCATATAACTAATAGATACTTCAAGCATTGCGATTATGTAATTCATGCATAGTCCATGAACATAAAACAAAAGATGTGTAGGTTCAAGGACCTTCCAACATAAATCTTAGCCTGTTTGTTTGCTTCTTTAATGTTTACCAGCCTTCCTAACCATTTCCCTGTATTAACCATGGCCAGTCAGGCTATCAAAATCTGACTCAGCTTAAGAAAGAACTCCTTTACTTTGGTAACTGTTTAAGACACAGTTTCTTATTTAGTAACCCAGTTCAAAACAACAAATTTTAAATAATTAAGAAAATTTGTGTTGCTCCATTGCCATACCTTGATTAATGATCATGTTGCAGTGTACTTTTGAGAAATAATGTCTGCAGAAATGCCCTGTTAAAGTTTTATAGTTTCATTAATTTTATTTTTTATTGATTACCCAATATCAATGTGTATTTCCTTTGAGCCTAGCCCAAAGACTAAATAATTCCTTTGTTTTTCCTTTTGCAATATTAGATATTACAGGCAGCTGTATTGATAATAGTGGTAACCATGAGCTTGATTTCTACCTTAACTGTAATTTTTCTAATAACCTGTACCATCAGGAGACCAAATATGTGCTTGTCAACCGAGAACCAAGGGAGAATATCTGGTTGTATCACTGCAAATGTGTTGACAGCATAAGGCGGACAAATTATTTACAGTCACTATCATCAACTGTCGTAGGAGATAGTAAGTTCATCAAACATGTTGTTAGGTAAAAACCTTTAATAAGATTCCTCAATCCTGTTCAAGCTGCATTTTTTAATGTATGAACCTATCCATCACCAGCACATTAAGAGCATTCCATTATTAACACATCAGGCAACGGCTTGCATACTCTGTTCTCAGAAGTTGACTATTTACTGGTGTATGTTGCCTATGATTAGTCTCATAGTGTGCAAGTTGTATTGTGTTTTTCCTGGCATATAACAGTTAATTGGTCTGCAGCCCAAGGTATGAAATGTTTTGAATAGGGACCCTGTGCTTTTTACCAACATCTTCCATTTCTGTTGTAAGCTACCTAACCATTTGTATTTGTTTGTGAAATGCTTCTCACAGGGCTGACTGCAGCTACTGCTGTGTATGGCAAGTGCATCCATATCGAGGCCTTTGAAAAATTAATGGCAAGCTTTGACATGGAGAACAACTTCACCCCGTCACTTGCTCAAGGAACAACTTCTCATGATCATACCTACCAAGTACGATGAATGCAATATTTACTTATGTACTTATGCAATATACTATAGATAGACTTTGTATATTAGTTTATATAAGTTTATCTTAATGATTAATTGGTTGACATCAAAATGCATTGAAATTGTGTAGCATAATTTTCTAAATCAAATAGCTTGTGACCCCTTTTCAAAATAGACTAGTATACATGTATTACTTTTATGTGATCATGCTTCATGTAAGTGTTATTGTATTCTTTGTTTGATCAGGAATACATTATTTCCTGTCAAAATTATTGCTTCAAATGTGATTTCTAATCATGTACTTACTGAGTTCATAGCTAAGTTCACCTCTTCGTTAGCATTTCCACATGCAGTTAATTAATGATCTTCTATAATTTCTTCCCTTGCATTACGTTTCATCATTTGACATCCTCTTATCTTCTTAATTTGCTATTTCAGGATGACGGTCATGAATTCTTGCCTTTAAATGGCAGTAATTTTACCATTTTTGTACATGGAAACGCACAACATGGTGTGGTTGGCTTACAGGGTGCCCTGATCACTTGCTTTACCTGTGATCACCAGGTTCACTCATGTGAACATGTCACAAAAATTACTGAATCTGAGGAGGGAATGGAACACGAAATGCCTGATTTCCTAGTGGACTTTTTTGCTGAGAGAAATTATCGGGAATCCACTCTAGTTTCAGCAAACACCTCTCGTAAAGAATGGAAACTAAGACCAGTATCTTGGAATAATATTCCATTTCAACTATCTGCGGCCCAGAAGAAAGTATTCTCCACTTTGGATAATGTCTTACGAGAAAAAAAGTCTTGTACTGATCTTGTTCTGCTTACCCCCAGCTTACCTCCATACTGCCCAAAGTGTTCATCTCATTGCATCAGTCAGCCAAGAAAAGCTTTGTGCTTTTTGAAAAAGCAAATGTTGCATTGTGAAGGTAATAAATTCATTGTATTTCCGTACTGAGAATTTTGCAAATGTGCCTTTCACTCACCAATGGTTGGGATACAAGTGTCTGATTACATCGACGGTTGTGCCATGGATGATGGAGGAAGGTTTAAATTAGCTCCTGATCTCAAAAAGTCAAATGCCTGTTCTGATTGGTTAAGAGTCCAATTCTCGAATGAATTCACTAAAAAAATGATGCTCACAGAAGCGGCATGTTTGATGGCAGGTTGGCACTGGATATGATTGATTTTATAACTTACTGGCTAGAACCAAACAAACCCAGTTTGTTCCAGGTAGAAAGTGCTGATAGCCTTTTAGGCCAGGACTGGCACCTAAATTTATGAAAGTTGTTGTTTATTATCCTAGCTATCATTATTTGCATTCATAATGTAAACTGAATGAATTCTAATCCATAATTTAAGATAATTTTGGGTCATAAATGTTCTTCCTATTATCCTTTTTATAGTAACTCAGTAATGGTTTGTGATATTCTTGTATGTTTTGTCCTAGTATTATATTATACTTGTGTTGAGGAAGCATGCGTGTGTAAAATGGGGTTGACAGGCCTACACGACTCCTACGGTTCGTGGCATTTATACATTTGCCGTTTTCTTTTCGGTCTCTCGACCTTTTTGTCGCTTCGTATAATTTGTGTTATAAGGAGAAAGAAGAGCCGTTAAGATCGTGCTCTGGCAAATTTTAAGAGGTCATAGGTCTGCATGATTTCCGCTGTTATCTGCATGTCGCTTCGTTGAGTTTGACACCTCTATAATTTGCCATGTGCTAGTGTATTGTTTCGGCTCATTTCTATTGCAAGATATGTTTTTAAGTCTCCAAGTATTTGCTTTTGAGGGACAAAATATGACGTTTACTGTGAGCGTGTTACTAACTTGCATTCTAAATTGTGACGCCGGGCCCGGCTATGATTAGAACTGTTTGCGAGTACAGTAGATAGATCCTTGTCACGGGTATCATATTTGCCCTTTGTACGTTTTTCTTCGGAGACACCGTAGCTATACTTCGAGAAAGCTATACGCTTGTCTAGCGAAATTCTTATGTTTCTTGCAACTATCTGATCGAGCTTATGTCTAGGGCGGGAGATGACTGACATTTCAGGCTACGAAGCGACATGCAGATAACAGCGGAAATCATGCAGACCTATGACCTCTTAAAATTTGCCAGAGCACGATCTTAACGGCTCTTCTTTCTCCTTATAACACAAATTATACGAAGCGACAAAAAGGTCGAGAGACCGAAAAGAAAACGGCAAATGTATAAATGCCACGAACCGTAGGAGTCGTGTAGGCCTCTCGACCCCATTTTACAGGCTAAAAAAACGAAGTATCGATGATAATTTAAAACAATTGGTGTTAATAACACAAGACCGTGTGCTTTTAAATTAAAGTACTTGCTTCTTTACAAGTGATTCTGGACTATTGTTTTTTTTTTACTTTTCCAAAAAAATGGGTCGGTCGGGTGATGGGAAACGAAACATTTTTTGGGGATGGCCTAATAAATTTAACTAAATTCCTTGATTTAGGCAGTTGCAAATAGCACTAAGCAAAACAAACCTAGCTAATACGATAAGCTTAATGTGTCAATTTTATTACATGTTTATTTGCCATGGCCTTGTGCAACTGGGAAATTAAAAACATATATCTATCACAAAATAACAAAGTGACAAAAAAAAAAGTTATCACTGAATTACTTTTGTCTGCATGGACTTCATGTAGCGTCTGTCCATCTGGTTTCGCTTGTTTGCATCCATTTCAAACACCAACTAAAATAAATTGCAATTTATTACCTAAGTATAGGAGCTTACAGGGTGAAATAATAAACCATGCATCCACATTAAAGTAAGCTGACAAAAAGGATTGACAAACAACTCACCCGCTTTTTTCTTGCGTGACCAGCACCAGCTGGGGCCGGCGGCTCCTCTTCATGTTGAGCTTCCTAAAACAACAATTAAGGCCATACATACATGAGTAACGTTAGGGGAGAGGGAAGGGGGAATTAGGTCAATACTCATACCAGGTAAAACGTTATAAAAGCTTGTTATACAACAAATCAGAGTCATGTAATAAGCTTTCAAGAACAGCAATGTATCAAAAAAATTCCTCACGATCATGATTTTCTGCAGAGCAATGATCTTCCTCGTTTTGTTGGTAAAGGAAAGATGCATTGTAACAATGAAATACAAAAAGTTTTCAGAGACCAAGAAAACAATTATTATACTTGCTGCTTTTTACAACATGTAATGTAATGATCATAAAATTACCTCGTTCCTGTCCGCCATGCTAAATGGTATAGTGTATAATTCATGTATGCGTCATGAAGTGTACCAATAGATGGTGGTTATTTTTCGTGGTTAAGGGCAGAATCTGCATCACAGAATACCTCGTAGGAGAGGATCATAGGAACGAGGACAACTTTCGCGTGACGTCGCTTTGGTCTCCGTACTTTACTTTACGTAGTCGCAGATAGCGAAACATTGAATCAGCAAAGAAAAGAGATGGCTGTTGTTGAAGAAAGCTGGCAAATGAAACGATCAACTGTAGCAGAGAGAACCGCGTTCATTTTCAACAACGAGCTACTGAGCGATGTGAACTTTGTTGTTCCAGTGGCGAGTGGCGAAACCGAAATTAAGAAGATGATCCGAGCTCACAAGTTTGTGCTTGCAATCAGCAGTCCTGTGTTCTATGCCATGTTCTATGGCCAAATGGCAGAGACTAAGAACTCTATTGAACTGTCGGACTGCGAGTACGAGAGCCTGTTGGAGATGTTGCGTTTCTTGTACACCGATAAAGTGAATCTGAACGGAAGTAATGTGATGCAAGTACTCTACTTGGCGGAGAAATACATGGTCCCTTCACTTGCGGAGAAATGCACAAAATATCTGCAAGATAACTTACAGGCATCTAACGTGCTTTGCATTCTGCCGCACGCTCGGAAATATGAAGATAAAGATTTGGAAGATCGATGCTGGAAAGTGATTGAAATGGAGACGGAAGAAGCCCTGACGTCAGATGAGTTTGTCACACTTGAGCGATCTATTGTTGAGACCGTGGTGAAGAGAGAAACGTTGAACGTAAAAGAAGTGGAACTGTTTAAAGCTGTTGATCGCTGGGCCACTAAGGAATGTGAAAGGCAAGGGAAATCTCCTGATGGCGAGGGGAAGAGACGAATTCTGGGCGAAGAAATCGTGAAAGCGATTCGGTTTCCAACGATGTCAGAAAAGGAGTTTCTCTCTGTTGTATTCGATTCTCACATCCTTACTATGCAAGAGGTTGGCGACATCATGAAACACTTCAATGGTCTGCTAACATCTCCCCTGCCATTCATTCAAGCCAAAAGGATTAATTCCACACTGCGGAGTCATCGATGCCAAAGATTTACGCAATTTAAGCCACCTGCTGTTGGCTGGAACTACTTTATCCCGAGAAAAGCCGACAGCATTGGTTTCACTGTCAACAAGCCCATTACGCTACACGGAGTTCAACTTTTTGGGTGTGAAGGTGGTGAGTACACTATCGAAGCCGAAGTCAAAGATATCACGGCGGATGGCTCTTCTGTGATAAAACAATCAGGTTCATACTCCTGCATAAAACTCGAGACTGATTACTATTATGGTTTTGATGTATTGTTTGATAATCCAGTTTGTTTAGTGGAAGATAGGGTGTACGAGGTAGAGGCACTTATCAGAGGACCAACATCATGGTACGGAGCTAAAGGGCGAACAGATGTTGAGTGCGAAGAAGTAACATTCAGTTTCATTTGTGTAGACTCTAGCCTTAATGGAACCGATGTAACACAGGGCCAACTTCCTGTTTTTGTTTTCAGCAAAGTTTTGTAGTTCACTCAGTCTTCGAGAACGTTTATTTTGGCGAAGCTACACAGTCTATTGCAAAAAATACTGGGCGTTTTTTTATTGGCTAGAGCGGGCCCCAATGTTGCTGTAATGAGACACTTAACATGTCATCTATGGTCATTTTAATTCAGCAACAAAACTTTGGTTAATTCGAAGAATTTACACGGCAACTTGAGGGAACTGTAAAACAGGTCTAAGATATGTACATTTGTGAACGCATCTTTTTGAAGGCTATAACTTACCAAGTAGTTATGCAAATATTAGTTCCACAAATGATAATGAAGGAAAGAGATTAGGAAAAATAAGGAAAATTTATTAATAAGGAAAATTTATAGGTTTATACAAACTACTACTACAAACTACTAATCGTTTACCTGAATTTACATACCAGTGACTTTTCCTAATCAAAGGCGGGGGAGTTTTATCCCCAGCATGGGCGGGAATGCCAGGATTTTCAAAGACGACCCAAAGACGTTTTCGAATTCAGCTAAATCAAGTTCCGGCATATTTCATATTTTTCTACGATGCATGCTGACAGGTAGTACAGCCAACCAAATATGACTTCTTGTATTTGACCAGTCCCTTTCTATATGGTATTAAATTGTACTGATCTCTGATCATGCATGAGTTATAGAGCGTGTCAGTTCATTTGAGTGTCAAAATTGGTTTGGCATCACTACCGGCCACACGATTGGCTTAAAAAAAACTCGCGCCACTTTTTCGCCCAATCAGAGGTAAAACCAGAAACCCATGGTGACTTCGCACGCGTTTTCCCGCGCTTTGCGTTAGCTACAGGTAATAGGCCCTTTGCAGCTAAGCCGTCACGTGACCTACTTTTCATAAAATTATGGGCTATAACTTAACAAATGCCAGAAATGGAAAAAGCGTGTCGAGAATATCAAAATGGCCAAATTTGAGGCCCCCATCATTAAAAGATGAGATTTTAATTTTCCGAAAATTCAAACTGTCGTATAAACTTACTTGGCCATTTTGGTATTTTCGATGCGCTCTTTCCATTTCTGGCATTCTTTAAGTTATAGCCCATAATATAAAAATTTTGTCGGAAAAATTGGTCACGTGACCCCAGCTGCAAAGGGCCTATTACTAAGACTTCGACTGTCCGGCTGGAAGAGTCTGATTGCGGTTAGAAGGGCCGAGCTGAGAAGGAATGGTTCAGTTTATTGCCCGTGTCCTTCAATTGCGATTGGCTAGAGTGATCACTTTGATTTTAGTTTTACGACACTCAGTTGAAAACCGCTCTATAAGAAGCTCACAATAATTGTATTATTGAAAAAGCAAATCACCTAGATGGGATGATAGTTGTTACTTGCATATAACTAAACCATATACTCGATGTAAAAACAAATGCATGTTACATTTATGTCTTTTTGTAGTAGTAACTGTTCAATGGTTAGCATGATATCAAGTGTGGGATATTGTTTCGTCACTGCGCTGGTAATAAAGAAATAACTGTAATGTAAACACTTGCTGATATGCCTCTTTTGTTGAGTGATAAATCTTTCTTCAGAGCTACCAGAGTGTTTCACGTCTTGTTTCTGGATGTCACAACATGGAACTTGGACCAAGGCCCGGTCAATACTACGCCAGAGAAATTTGAAAACGCAGATTTCACTCTGAAAACGCATCAAATGTTTTCCATTCAAACTACTTCGGAGGAAATTAAAAGGGCAACAATCAACGGTCAATTTGAATTTGTGTTTGAGGAATCACAGATTATCACATGATTATCGTTTTCAAAAAGCTCCGCGGTTTTCAAAATGTTTTCTGTCCACACAAAAACAAAAAGCCAGTGTTTTCAAATTCCCCTGGTTTGAACAGTGTTTTCGAAAAGCTCCCAGATTAGCGTGGACGCTTGGCCACCCTGAGAGCAGAGCTTCTCTTCTCGCTTTTTGCTTACTTACCTGGGTGACCGGCGGTAGGCCTAACCGTAGGAAAAAAGCTGCGTTTTCAAATTTCTCAAGCGTAGCGTGGATGCTGCCTAATTGACCTCTCTAGACACAGAGCCAGAGACGGGGTCAGCATCATGAATGTTTGGCAGACAAGCCAGACAACTTAAGGTACGTTTGCGTTGGTTTCATTCACTATTTCAACGATAAATACAAGAAACGGAGGAAAGGAAAGAATAAACGAGAAAAACATGAAGCGGGAAACCAATCACAGAGGCTATATAACACTCAAATGGCATGGAAAATGTTGAAGTTAAACAGTGATCAAAGGCAAACCATGTTTATTCGTTTTTAAAATAACTTTACAAACAGTTTTCAGAGCACTAAATATCTTGACAGGGCCACTTCTTAATTCTCACGTAGTATATATAGTACGCTGGACAAAACTGTCAGTTCTGGATCGACGTTTGATGACAAAAAATTAAAACAAGCAAGGTGATGCAAATAATTTTGTGGTTGTCTTAAACCTTATTAAATTCCACGCATGGAAAATCGTTTTCATTTATAATAATTAAAGTGTCCGTATAACGCGCGCTCTGATTGGCTGGAACAGCGTGCTTTATCAGAGAACAGATGGACGGAAAGCTAAATTTCAAATCAGTTTTTGCTTCGGAATTTTGACAAATTTGATCCAAATTAAATGTCCCTTGTTACTCAGACAAACGCAGTGGAAACGAGCTATTCGGCCTGCAGTAAATAGCAGCTGCATGGAGGCCTTTGAACAGAAGTGTTAAAACTGTACTAAAACAACAAATTTTGCTAGATTACGACAAAATGGTTATCACGTTGCGAAACAAAGAAATTATCAACCTAGCGAATGCTTCGATAAACGCAACGCAACTTTAATCAGTGGCATTACCAACAAACTAATCGATTGCAATTCGGCATTCTTAGAGACAAAGCACGGAATTCAGCTAATATTTGTGATCAGAATTGATAAACTATTCTATCAAGCAGAATACAGGTAGAACTGAGTTATGTCTGAGCAAACTTTCGAAGTAGAAAGGGCAAATTTTATGAGCAACGCTGACGAGAAGACTTAATCAATAATCGATAATCTATAATCTATAATCAATAATCAATAATCAGTAATCAATAATCAATAATCAATGATCAGTCAGTAACCACAGCAACCGCATATCGAGCACAACTCTATTGAACTAAGAATAAGGATGATACCATTTTTAGCGATAAAGATCGATGCTTCTTTGCCGTAGTCGAAGAAAAGAACCAAGCGCAGAACCAGAAACACACCATTGACACAAAGTATCTGAATGGTAATACGCAAAACCGCTGGCCACGTGAAGACATCCCAGCCCGTTCCGTCATTTCGGGTCAGCTTGTTCTCCACCAACTGCAACGGTGACACCAAGATGCTGATGCAGACGAAAGCAATCATGACTCTCTCGAAACTCTTTGGAACGCCATGATTGAGTTCGTTCTCCTCAAGGATGACTTCCAACATTTCAACCCCATCGAAGAGATCCAGTGCGATTTGGAGAGATAACTTTAAGACCAGTTCTTGGTAGTCAGGCGAGTCCACTGCGGTGTTTAGCAACAGCAACAGCAAAAGCGGTGAAATACACAGTGTCATTTTCAAGACGTTCGGACCAAAGAATGCGTCTTTGTCGATGTCGTCCTCGATTCGACCAAAGATGGCTCCAATGAGAGGCACCAATGCAACCCACGTATACAAGACCCATACGACAAAGAGCCAAGGAAGATGTCCCTCGTTGCACATGATGAACAGCCATATCAGCAGAGCGGGGACGAACAAGACGGTCAACCCATAGAAACCAGCGTTGGCGTTGTGTTCGTAGTTTGCTGGGTAGGAAGAGAGCGATACACTCTGAACGATGATCAGAGCGAAAAATCCAAATCGACCAAGAAACACGAGAAAGGAAGCCATGTAAACGTAAGTGCCTGCAGCTATTCACAATTCCAAGCACGTTTGATTGGTTTTTATTTGGCTGAAGGCTTACGATGTTCGTGGCACTTGCGACTGTTAGGGCAGATCGCGAGTGACCCGAATTCCGAGAAAAGCGTATGGTCTTTTAACAAAAGGCAAACAATTCTCGGAAAATTACATCACAACTATAATCCTTCCCAGAGCCCGCGCGTTTCGGTCAGCGGCGAGTTGATCTCGACCTCTCCAGAAGACTACAAGCAGCGGATTTTGTTCTTGAACACCCTCTGTGATCAAGTCAAACGAATTATTATACCGGGTATTCAAGGGAAAGAAACGAGAAAGAAATGACGACGAGATGCGAAAAATGTGGATACCGTAACGGGCGTATGTTGGCCAACGTTGACTCACAATAAAAAACGCAAAAATCCACGGAAATAAACAGGGAAGTCTGACGTCATGACGTAATTTTCCGAGAATTGTTGCCTTGTGATAGAAGATTGTACGCTTTTCTCGGAATTCCCTTACGACGAAAATGTTGAAAGATGTGAGCGAAAGATATTAGTTTCAGCAACGATTGAAATTTACATTCAATGTTCAGACTAAGTTGGTTTTACTCTGTTTAATGAAAGACATGGTCTAAGCAAGTTCTTTGCAACAATGTGTCATAATGCAATTATTGAATTCGGTTTTCGTGATATCCAGAGTAATCAAGGTCTTGCGAAGTGTTATCAGCTGAAGCCGAAGGCTGGCGCTGATAACAATGACTTGCCTCACCCGTCATTAATCTGGATGTCACGGAAAACCCCATCCAATAATAGACCTTATTATTCAACAAATTGTAACACTATCCAAATATGGTCATGATGCTCTCGATATCTGTCATCCGTAGGTAACAGATATCCGGCGGTATACGTAGCTTCGTACGTGGGAAGTAAAAGTTAAGTGAGAAAATGTCGACAGAGAGGATTACAAGGATTTAGGCTGTTTTGTTATCAATTTGTTGAATAATAAAACAATTATCCTGCTCAATCTCGCGGAATATCGTCTGATTTTAGCCGACTCGGCCTACGGCCTCGTCGCCTAAGTATCAGACGATATTCCGCGCGATTTCGCAGGATAATTGTTAAATATTCGTATTCTCGGTATTGGACTGGAACTAGCTTGCAATGGAGGCTCGTGTGGGGGAGATATTAATGTAATTTGCATTTGAAAGACCCCCCCGCATAAGCCCCAGTTGCAAGCTAGTCCCAGTCCAATACCGGGAACATGCGTATGGCCTGTTGTTTATTGTGGTTGGAATAATTGCTCCAACTACCTTTTAAGGGGATCCAGGCTTGCACATATAAAAGCGGTAGTTAACAAGACTTGTGGTTTTCGTCGAAAAGGTGGGAGCTTCCTTGATCTATTAAAAGTGAAGTACATAAGCTAATACAAGCAGCATCAGCAGGACTAAGTTCTGTCAGGCTGTTTTTCGGCAGTTATGTTACGCTAGAGAATGCAATTTTCCATGATCTTCTCAAGTTTGTTTTCAAACTATAAATATTGGTTTGAGATTGTCTTTAGGCCTGAAGTGATACTGGTTTATGTGGGCCGACCTAAGTTTAAGCCAGTGTGAGTGAAAACATGCTACATGGTACTGTTTTCATGTTGCTGAATGAACAGTTCTGTTGCATTTTCAGACTGCGGTTTGCAAAAGAGGAAGATCCCCAAAAACATCTTGATCTTGCAGCTATAAAGAAGGACATAACCTCTGCACCATTCAATAGGTGTGGTGTGGTGGGCGTATTTAAGGCGATCATAACATATGCATATAAAGCACATAATTTATACCACCCTTACTATTAATTTCATTTCCAGTATACATAATGTATTAATTTAAATTAATGGACATTTAGGCATGAAAATTTACACTAACGGTATAGACTTTTATATGTAAATAAATTATCCCAAAATATATCTTCTATTGAAAAACAATTTGCTAGCTCATTTCGACGTTACTTTCTTGACTCCTGTAAAAAAATTATTACAACATGCAGACCTCGTTAGCTAAAGGTACGTTCGAAAAAATACTACTCGGATTGGGGGCTGTTTCTCGCATCACATTCTATGGGACATGTCGCAAAGATTAAAAGACAAATATGCAGTAAAACGATTTCCAGCGAAACCTGTTCGACGAAGACTTGAGCTATGTAACTGGTATGCTCTCCATTCAACCAAAAATCCAGAACTTTGGAAACGGCGGCAAATGATAAGGAAACCTCCTGAGAAAATTTGCGGAAAATCCAGAAATATTGAATTTCCGAAATACAAACCAAACTTACACAAAATTCCGAGAAGAATATCAAACGGAACGGAATTCCCCGGTAACTAAAAGTTTCTAAAATTTCAGGATACCTCCCTAGGTTGCAACTGACCGCTGGAAATCTCCGGAAATTCAAACCTGAGTGTTTGGTCGAATGCAAAGCACCCAAGGTAACTGGTGGTTAGCGCGGGAAAATCGTATAAGTACCGATGCCCTGATTGGTTGAAACACGCTGTACTTGCTTTTTGAACCAATCACATAACCAGACGTACTCCCAGCTTTTGACGTCATTGGTAACGGCTCGCTTCGTGCGACATACAATTTAAACGACAAATGTTCCTTTTTTTCTACGTTTCAGAATCATCCTCGTCATTGTCCTTCCTCATTACTTGCACCATACAGAATAAACGCTTCGAAGTAAACCTGAGAAGAGAAAAAAAGGTAAAGTCTGCATACGGGCCAAGTGGCCCATCAGGCCGGAGCTTATCCCGGTTTCTGTAGCATGAAGCGACTAGGAATATTTCTACTCCCCCCTGGATGGGATGCTAGTCCATCGCAGGGTTACCCCCAGCATTAAATTCACCGGTATCCATTTATACACCTGGGTGGAGAGAGGCACCGTGAGAGTAAAGTGTCTTGCCCAAGAACACAACACAATGTCCCTGGCCAGGGTTCGAAACCGGAGCGCTCGCTCCGGAGTCGAGCGCACTAACCATGAGGCCACCGCGCCTCCACGAGAAGAGAAAAAGTAAGAATTAAATATCCCATTTTAAATATCTAGCTCTTAAGATGAGAAACTAGTGCAATTCAACACTATTGAATGGAAAATATTTTGGCAGGAATATCAAAAATGAAAATGAAATTTCTCATGTAGAGGTCAATTAATACGGGCAACATTTTATTTACTTTAGCCCCTGTGCACACTGACTACGACGGAGAAATTTGAAAACACAGCTTTATTCTACTTCTTTTTCTTTCCTTAAACACAAATAGAAAATGACCGGGGATTGTTGCTTCTTCAAATTTCTCTGGCTCAGTGTGGACTCAGAGAGAAAACGCAGCGACACCGTTTTCAAATTCCTCCGGCGCACTGTAAACGGGGTCTTAGACTGCGAGCAGTCTACTTCTTTTTCCTAGCGTGCGGCGTGAACACGCGCAAATTTGCATAATGTTAACTTTTCCTTTCGGGCACAAAACCCGACTACTTGCAGTTTAATTCATTGCCATTGACGCGAGACCCGTGATCATACGAAAGACATCTACATTGATATCACGTCCAATTTGTTCAGTTTCGCCGGTACAAGTACTAGTGAGACCTCTTACCTTGAGAATGTGTTATCGAAAACAAGCAGGTATATTCCGGGAGATACGTCTTTTATTTCACCCTTGATCGACTGCAGCTGAGAACTGTACTGAGATAGCGGCACAACAGTCTGTAACGCAACGGAAAGCATGATCATCAAATTCATCAGAAATAACAATCGAGCTCAGTTATATCATGTTCCTCGAACTATGCAGAACTTGGTCATTTCACGTTCTTGTTTTGCAGAGGACGGCAATTTCGCTCATTAAACCTTTTGTTTGGTGACGTTCTCGTTGCCGTTGTCGTCGTGGTATGCTTAAGCTTCCTAATGTGTACGAGCGAGTCACGACTGCTTTTGGTTTTACTTCAGTGGATTGTTGAGAAAAAGGCGAGAGTTTTTTTTTAAAGCAAACGCTTAGCGTCGTATGCAAAACCAACGCAAACGCAAATAGCTTCCGATACTCAGTTGAAAACCGCACTACAAAACTTCAATTACATCACTTTCTTTTGTTCTACCTTAGGACAGTATTAGTTAGTCAGTTATTTTGTTTCGGAATAAACGCAAATGATATGCCGCACTCGCTTTTATGACAGACATCACAAGGCGGCCTCAAGCTCGCTGATAAAACTGAACTTCGCTAACATGTACGTAACTCTGTTAATTACCGTACACAATTTTACAATTAGCCAATCAGACGCCAAGTCTACTGTTCTCGTTTGATCGGCCATGGTATTATGGCAACACTGCGTCTCGCCAAAATGTGAACCATGACTCGAACAAACTCGCCTGATACGTCGCGTACTAAAAAGGTACGATTTAGTAAATTAGGTATAAATATGAACGCGATAAACTACCCAGTCAAACATGAAGAATGAACGTTATTAAAGAGTGGAGGAGTTCAATCCTAGACATTATATGTGGTCCATTGTGGTTCTTAGGTGGGGTGGGTAGTTTCTTTACACGGATCAAATTAAGAAAGATAATGGAACTTAACAAAGATCTAAAATTTTTACCTCACACGCGTTGTCTTTCTTTGTCTCTGATAGTTTGAACGCGACTCCAAAACGTATGCTCTACAAAAAAAACAAGATAAGAAAAGAAATTGGAAAGGGTCTAGTCTCCCCCAAAGTGGGGCGTTGCGTGACATCCTAAAAAACGGCTGCGGAGGAGATTAGTAGATGCCATGAATTCCATTTATAGCACCTTACAGTCACACAAAACCCCAAGGATCACGCAAGCATCAAGCCTCCTGCGGGTCTTCAGCACTCACTCTGTTAACCCTCTCCTGAGCGGCCAGCCTCAGTGACTCGATCCTTGAAGATACTAGGACGCATGCAACCTCAACGTATCGGATTTACGACAAAGCAGGAAGCACATGTTGCTTGGGTTGATTGCCCACTCAAAAAAGTTGATTGAACAATAGACCATCTTCGTATTAATTCTCGGTATTGGACTGGAACTAGCTTGCAACTAAGGCTAATGTGGGAAGTCTTTTCAAATGTAAATGACATTAATATCTTTTTTTAATGATATGGTCTACTGCAGCTCAGTAAAGGCTAATTTACCCATGCTGATTTTCCGGGTACGAAAACTTCAATAACGAATCGGCGGGTATCAATGGCCATCCAATCAACCCTATCACTGCGTCTACAGTCTAACAAGTCGATCTAAATTGAGAAAATCTGTGAGAGCCACATAGATCCTCGACTGTTGGGTTCCACATTGTAAATAAAAACCGTACCGAAAAACAAGTTGTGCCTTCAGCCCTTTCACTGTGTACAAATTGAATCATCTATTACCTACCAATTTGTTTTTCAAACAACGACAAAATTATTCCGGGTGTCTTTCTGAGCTCTTAGAAAAAAACAAACAAACCATAAACTAAGGAAAGTCCACCTCGTTCATCTACTCACTTTCTTTTCAGTTGTAAACTTCCAAGACAGCGTCGCCCGGGTAGTTCCCACTAACACTTGGATCAGGTGACGTTTTCCGGGGGGTACGGTCACGTGCCAAAACTGGCCCGGCTCTTCGTTCACCGTGGGTACGGCCAAATCTTCCCGATTGTCGGTTTCACTGACCACCACTTCAGCTTCCGGCTGTTCACACGCTTCTTCATCGCCTTCGTCCACAATTTCGTAGCCGTCGTCGTCATCATCTTCCGCTGAGGAGTCGCGAGCTACAGGTTGTTCAATCGGTTTCTTGGCAGCTGCTTTTGCCTCCGCCTTTTTCGCAGATTTCAAGGTAGTGTATTTGTGATTTTCCTCGCTTGTACCGCTCTGGCTTCGCTCCTTGTAGTCGGTTCTATCGGGCTTTTTAGGGGTGGAGGTGGACTGGGGAGGATCCAGGGGATCGGCGCTCGAGGTACTGGGTCCTAAACAAGTTATCAGTAACAAAAACAACGAGCTCGCTTAGTCAACAATTTGTCAATTTAACACCGATTGATTTTGAAGGAATATTACTCCCTACCCCCACAAGTAAAACAACTTTATTTAGGGCTATGTTTGTCGATTAGGTCATGTTTATCAACTTTGTACTTATAATCTTTATCTCTGAGTCGTATGTCGCCAGGACTTGTACTGGTTTCCGTAGCATGAAGTGACTAGGAGTATTTCTACCCCCTCCTACCCGATAGGATTTTAGCCCAGACTTACTCCCCAAGCTAACCATGAGGCCACCGCGTTCCCCACCAAGAATTGTACTCAAAGACTACACTTGAAATGAAAAAAAAAAGAACTGTTGCAGGTATGCGTCTAAGGCCCTATGTGCCACGAGGCACGAAGAGGATAGATGATGCAGGTATGCGTCTATCGTCATCATCTTGTTCTTGTTTTGGCGAAGTTTTAACTCGTCAACTAGGAGAACTGGTCTTGATATACCACCAATTTCGCAGAACTAATATTTAAAAAAATCAGTGTATCGCAGCCAGTACGGAGAATTCGGGCTTTGAGCGGGTGACTTGGAGTTATAATACGTACCTGGCTGAGCAGAGTTACCAGGAGTATCGGCAGCGTCCAGGCCACCTGTGTCACTTTCATCCCGGCCACTCAGCACGCTTCCGGTGCGCTGCGACTGTATTTCAGAGTCTTCCTCCATTTCCGATGGGCTTCCCACTAGCTGGGGTTTGAGTCGTTTATCGGCATCCAAACAGGCGCTGCACACCCGACGCAGTTTCCTAAACCAGAAAGAGCGACATGTAAGAAAATTGGTAAAGTGACGTATAAACTGGAAACAAGAGACGATGACTCTCTTTCTGGAAATTAGGGCCATCCCAAAATAGACCCAAGTAAATGTTATCGGCAACTAATTGTGTCCGATGCGAGCATTCAACACATTGGAGTGTTAGTGTTAGTGCTTGATAACAAAGTCAGGCCATCGAGAACTTGGGAAAGAACGTTCACTACGCATGCTCAAAACAAAATACGCATGCTCAAATGTGTGTCATGTTTCGATAGTTATCGACAACTAAACCAATGATTCCCGCACACGGGAAAAACGTATTTGTCGACAACTAAAGCAGTTTTCCTTTTCGAAAAGGGATCGAAACTGCTTAGTTGTCGAGAAGTAAAAATTTAGGGTTCCGTTGTCGACAACTCATTTCACACACTACGTTTTTTTAGCTGTCGATAACGAATAGTTGTTGGCAACTAACTGTCTAGTCTGTGAAGGCCCTTAGAAGCTGGCATTTATGAGACCTTCACTTAAAGTTGACAACTGAGCGGAACTGAGTAGGAAACACTGGTTAGCAAAGAATTTCCGTTTTTGCTTCGAGTTTGCTAGAACGAAATGCCAGGAGCAAGACAGGGCTGAATGAAGCAAGTCAAGCTAGTCAAAAAAGCCAAGTAAAGGAAGGCAAAATTCTCTTGTCATTTAGCTAGAATACAGAGGAACTGTTTGGTTATGTTATATACTGCAAACTGTTTAAACAATTTAAAGAACTCAGTAGAGAATTAGAAGTTGAAAAAGCCACAGGGTGTTTCTAATTGCCGCCTTCATTTCCATCCTCCCATCCTAAAATTCCCACCATTTGAAAACTACTGATCGACAATACGAACTTATAGTACGACTATATTCCAATCAAGGCAAAGCAAACAATTCTTTGCAAATTGACCAACAGTGCTACGATTAAAATGGTCACAATATCACCGCTTTCCTTAGAGTGCATCTTGCAGAGAGTGAGAATTTGTCAAAATTCTGTTGTTTATCCGAGTTTTTCTGGGTCAATTCGCACAGAAGGTTTACCGAGTGGCCTTGTTTGAAGTGGTCGCACTTCGATCGCTGGGTATCTGTTCACTGCTACAATCAAATGACAAGTTAAATACCTGCTGTGAGGAGTTTGAAGCCAGTTATTCGAACAGTTATTACAGAAGATGCGGCCACATATTCTACAATGATGCTGGGAAAATAATGAAAAAAAAAAAAACATCATTCCTTAGTCGTTTGAATCGTACTGAAAAATCAAAGAACCAAAGGATTCACTCTGGGAAAGGATTCTTTGGTTCCTTTGATGTACCATGATCCGAGTGATCCTGGATTAAACTATTTAGTAAAGAAATGCAAAATCTGTTTTTTAATTTTTATTCGAGGATCTAGTCTTGGATTTTCTCCAAAAAATGCACCCTTTTGACTTGCTAATAACGACAACGCAAAGGCCTAGACTGGGGCCTGGACCCGAATCTCTCGATTTGCGCATTAACCTCCTCTGGGCCGGGTTGTTCGAAAGCCGGTAAACGCTAACCCAGGATAAAAAGTTAACCGAAGCATTGATTTTTCTTGTATAATGTTTTTCGCTTCCTATTTTTTGTATAGTTTGAGATTATTCAAATTAAGAAGAGAAGGCCAAACAACATCATTTTTCTGTTTATGATAAACAGAAAACCTTTCCGTTAAGTTACAAAACTGAAATCAAAATTCTCGCTAACCCTGGGTTAGCTTAATCGGGCTTTGAACAACCCGGCCCAGTTGGGGCCCGTTTCTCGAAAGCCCCGGAACGTTTTCGGGCAGGTAAAGCCATTTTTAGTTCATCTGTATCTAAAAACGGAGAAGTATATACGCCTGAAACTTCTTGTGTGAAGAGAACCTCTGTTTATATTAAGAATACGTGAATAAAACAGCTCTGTAATCATAAGCTTCGAGATTTTGCAACGGCTTTCCGTGTGCGAAAACTTTTCGGGACCTTCGAGAAACGGACCCCTGGCCATTGGGTGACTCGGCGCTTACACTGACGCGACACAAACCTTTCTCAAGAGGAAAGAGAATTCGGCCTTACAGCTGAGACAGTGCGATACTTCGCTGTCATCCATCCATCTATCGTCAGCTTTCAACTTGATTTCATGCTCCATGTTATCTGCTTTCTGCCACAACTCAGCTTTTTCTCTGAAGTCAACATCAAATGATTCATCCAGGTAAGAAAATAACTGATATTTTGCCATTTCACGTTTAAGTTGGCTCAAAACAGTTTCTAGCATTTTCTAAAACTCAGATTTTGATGGGTCATTATTGCAAGTCTTTATCAACTGATGCTACAATCATGGTATCAAAAACTCAATGCCCAGTCACTGGTGAACATGTTATCATTTTCGTAACACAATAGGCTAAGTTGAAAGCTTTATTTTAGCCCTTAAAGCTATAATTAAAGCTTAAGGATGTTTTTAGCCCGCCATAATGTTGCCATGGTAGCCAATTGTTTCAGGAAAATGATAACAACGTGTTCACCAATGACTGGGCAGGTTTTTGATGCCATACTTGAAGCATCAGTTGATAAATATAGTGAGTGGTTATAATGATCCATTAAAAGTCTTGAAAGTTTTGAGCCACCTTAGGTCCCGTTTTCGACGGTCATAACATTGCATTTCAAGAGAAAACCACGAAACTCGATTTTTGGATAATTATGCCAGATAAAATTAAACACCAAACTTATTAAGTCCGCTGGTTTTTGCAGTAATTTCTGGGAGTAATAGAGTGGTTTTCAATTGAGTGTGGAAAGTAATCAGGCAATTACTTTTTTTCAGTTGGCTTTGGTTTTACTATGGTTTGAGAATGGCTGCCGGAGTAGTCTCATTGGCAAGTAGTTGGTTTGGTTTTGGTTTTAACGTAGTGTGAGATTGAAAACCGCTCTAAAATGCAGTTGCTAGGGTTTGAAACTCATTGAAACTCGCTCAGCCGGCGTACCATGACCAATCACAACGTATTTTTGATTATTTTTCCCAATCAGGAGCAAAAGCAGATGCTCTTTTTTTCCCGCGCTTGGCTCTGGCTACGTCTGTGTTTTCCCGCGTTTGGCGGCGGTTACCTGTTTTCCTACGTTTGGTTGGGCTTGGTGGCAGTTACATGTTTTCCCCCGTTTAGCGACAGTTTCATTTTCCCCGCGCTTGGTTGCAAACACGTGCTTTCCCGCGCTTAGAAGCAATAACATGTTTTCCTGCGCTTGACCGCGATTACTTAAGACACCACAGAAAGATTGAAAGCGATCATACCTAGTCACTACAACCAGCCTGCTTTTCAAATCCTCCATGTCTTCCTGGACCTGAGCTATTTTTGCCTCATACTGCTGATTTGTCAAACCTTTCTCCTCTTCGACTTCGTCGACTTTCTTTTTCAGATCTCGCTGCCTGGATCGTTCCTCTTCTAACTGTTTCGATGTCAACAGAAGCTCGTTTTCCAACGTGCGCAGCTTGACCTTGTTTTCGTCAAATCCAGCCTTGTACTGTTGTACCTAAATGAAAAACGCATCTAATATCGTAAACTGCCTCTCCATTTATAAGCCAATCTAAAAGCCCTTACGAAGTAGTAGAGGCCTAGGGCTAGAAGCGGTAGTTTACGGTAGATCAGTGAAAGAAGCTACTCCCGATGAGATGAGTCGGACACTCGACCACTGCCGTGAGTTACAGGAAAATGTAGCGTGCTACACCATATAAAGACGTTCAAATAATTTTACGATAAACATGACCGTAGTCTAAGGATTAGTTTTGACCATTATCCCGCATAGCTGTTGGGATTTCCCGCGTGAGAACTTTGTCAGAGCGTCGGAGTATCTAACGAGATCGGAGAAGCCGCGGCTTCGCGACTCCACCGCGGAAGCAAAGCACTTGCAGGCCATCCACGCAGGATATGTGTGAATCCGTGAGAATATGTGGAAATAAATGACGGCGTAGGCTAAGCTTGCTAGAAATTCTTATATGAAAAAGGCTCCGTCTAAACAGTAAAGGTAAGGTAAAGTCTACATACGAGTCACGTGGTCCATCAGGCCGGAGCTTATCTCAATTTCTGTAGTATGATGCCACTAGCAGTATTTCTACCTCCCCCCCCCCCCCCCTGGATGGGATGCTATTCCCACAAAGTTACCCCCAGCGTTAGATTCACCAGTACTCATTTATACACCTGGGTAGAGAAAGACACTGTGAGAGTAAAGTGTCTTGCCGAAAAACACAATGCAATGTCCCTGGTCAGGGCTCGAACTCGGACTGCTCGCTCCGGAGTCAAGCGCACCAACCATGAGGCCACCACGCCTCCAACCCCGTCTGCACAGTATACGCCATTATTTCTACCCTTGAACTAACCTCGTTTCGTAGATGTTTTATTTCCGACACGTATTTGTGCTTGTCGTGTTGAAGAGTGTCATTCCGTTCTTTTAACCGAGCCTCTAGGTCAGCAATTAACTCCTGTTGTTCTGATAAGCGCTCCTTTACACTGTTGTACTCTTGGATTTGGTCTGACAAACTCTACAAAATGCAAAATCAAAATCACGAGAAACACATTACGAAGAAATGCGATATTCCCATTAGAGTTCGAAAAACGGACCAACCCTCTATTTTCAACCTTTTAGGCTGATGTAATTCTTCATTGATATATCGTGGAAATAAATTACACTAAAGCACACTTTTTTAAAACGTAAGCTGTAAGCTGTAAAAGATAAAACAATTTACGTCCGTTCGAAGGCAAGACCTTTAAACATTTCTGAAGTGGAGGCGTTGAATCTTCCGCTGTCTTAACCAAGAAAAATTTACTGCAAAACACTTTTATCATTCATTCACTTTTTTCATACCTTGAGTTCGGTTTCGTATTTCATTGTCTCAGAGCTAAGTTGAAATTTAAGAGCCGCGATTTCTTGATCCATCATGCACCGCAGGCTCTCAAGCTGTTCCTGCGCCTTCACCTGGCCCTGCTCTGCGCGAATCCTCGCCTCATTGGCTGCTTCCAGTTGTTGCCTAGCAACGTCTAACTCGTGCTCCAAGCCGATCCTCTCGTCCTGACAATTCGACATCTTCTCCTCTAAAGTTTTGACTTGGCGATCCAGGTCTGTCTTTTCAGCGTCTATTGTGGTCAGTGTATCTGTAATGCTCCCCAAGGCGGTTTCTAGTCTTTGTTTGGATTCAACGGTTTCTTCAAGCTGTGCTTTAAGAGCTGCTAGTTCGTCGTGTGCGTGCGATATCAGTTTCTGCTCCTCATCTTGAAGCCCTTTAAGTGTTGTCAGTTCATTCAAAGCCTGACACTTTTCTTCAACAACCAAAGATATGTCGGACTTCAATGATTGCTCGGATTTCTCGAGTTGTGCAAGCTTGTCATCCGTTTCCATTTTCTCCTGGAAAAAGAAAAAGTATAAAACGCTGGTTACTAAAGGCCTGAGATGGCCTGAGTGACCAGTCAAACATTTCCGCGGCCGTTAAAACTGGATACAATATCCGTTCGAACCTTTTCAAGGAGATCTTTTTCTTCGTTGATAAATTCGATTCTTCTTCGTGAGCTGTCGACTTCTTCATTCAAACTGCAAGAATTAGGAGAGTTATTCAAGGGAGGTGATGCTAGAAACTGAATACGATTTTGAGACGGTATTACCGCAATATACTAGCGGATAGTCGGGAGAAAATATATTCCTAAATGGGATATGTATTCGAGGAGGCGATTGTATCAGATACAGTCGAACCCCAATTACGCAGCCATTCTCGGGGATGTGGAAGGTGACCGCTTAACAGGGGTTGGTGTTGATTGCTTGGTAAAAATAGAATCACGTCAAGACAATCATAATTAACGCGTGTTTGAATGTTTTTTTCAGTCGTCACTTCCCATTTCGAACTCTTGATTGTCACCGACTTTTCTATACAAAGTCTATACGTGTATTAAATTTTGGGTAGGTTGCTTAATAGGGGTAAAGAAAACTCCCCTCGGGACGACCAAAAGGTGGTCGCGGCCGCTTAATAGAGGTGGCCGGAGGGGTTATATTTCCAGTATTTTACTGACAATAATTTCGAGACATTGATAACAAGCTGGTTAATAAGGGGTGGCCGCTTAATGGAGGTTCGACTGTTTTTCACCCTGGGAATGTGGGGGGTGGGGTGGGGGTAACACAAAATGCCGTGTTACAATAAACAAATTGACGTCAGTTTTTCATGCGTCTGTCCTGTTATTGATCACGAATTTCGTCATAACATTGTCAAAGTAGCTGTGGATCCACGAGGCGATAGCTCTCGGCGCTTGTTGCGTCATAAATTCATGTGTCTGTCCGCTTATTGACAATGAAAATTAGCCCGCAATGAGCGCGCGAGAATGTCCGCAGTTATTGTAAAATAAACAATACTTCATCCACGAGGGAAAATGTCTTCTGTTCCCGTCCATCAAAATGTTCAAGATTTGTATTTTGGATTATACGTACTTACCTTATAATTTCGATCTTCTTCTTTTCAATATTCCCCTGTAGTTCAGCGACATGTTCTTCTAACTCTTCCTTCTGAGTACTCTTCTCGTTTAGTTCATGATGAAGGGATGACATCTCTTCCACAAGATGCTTGGCTCGCTAAAAACGTTATACGACAAAATAAAAGTAACGAATTGTGAGAAGGTGCAGTATGAAGTGAGCTAAGTTAACGTAGCTTCCCCATTTCCATTGACAGTGTTATAAAGTAATCGATTCACGTTTTAGCGTTGCATCATGGAGTTACGACGCACTTGGGAAGTATGGAGAGCAATCAAGAAGCTAGAGTTAATCTCGGCTGCGCCACGAGTCGAGCCGAGCAACTCTTATGCCGGCTCGCTTCTTATACTCTCCAAACTTCACATGTGTATTCATAACGTGGTGATGCACCCTAGTTCCTAGGCTTCAATATTTCGCCGCGGTCAATCCCTTTCGGATCATCTGGTCCGAGCGAAAACCCGTTCGTCTGGGATACGTTACCGAAATAAATTGATCGTTAAGGACTGGGAGATGGCCTTCCAGGAACCAGGTAGCATTAAGGCCAAATCCACACTACGCCCGAGAGATATGAAAACGCAGGTTTATTTCAACGGTTAGGCCTTAACCGTCCACACTAATCCGTCACGAAAACGGAGCTCTTTCCACGATCGAAAACGTTCTTCAAACCGAAGAAATTTGAAACGCCGGGTTTTCGTTTTCGTGTGGACAGAAAACATTTTGTAAACGGAGATTTTCGAAAACGATGGCGTCAAGCTAGTCATGTCATTTCCCTGCCCGAGTTTTCCTCAAACACAAATCCAAAGTGTCTCTCTCACTCCACTGGTGATTGTTGCGGTTTTTTTTTTATTCCTCCGGCGTGAGTGTGGACGGGCTAAGCTACATGAGACTGGGCTACATGAGAGCTAAGCGAATTCAATCGATTTCGTACCTTTAAAATAACTTTGCTGAAATCCTTCGCCACGTAGTGACCGTCCAGAACATCGACGCCTTCCAGACACTGAAACGTTTCGTTTAATTCAGACAGAAATGTTTCTTGCACCTGCTCCTTAGAGTTAAGCTGCGTCTTCAAGTCTTGAATCACGTTTTGCGACTCGATACTAGCGTTCTCGAACTCCACGATTTTCGCGTTTGCCTCTGCAAGTTTATTCGTCAGGTCTCTGTTTTGTTGCTGGATCTCTACAATGTTCGTTTCAAGCCTTCTGTTTTCGTCACTTTGGTTTTGCAAGCCTCTCTCCCTATCCATGAGTCTGCCTTTCAACTCGCTCTCCAGCTCTTCAAAAGACCCAAACACCATCCCGTTCAACTTTTCAAAAGATTCTTGGACTCTTTCTAACACGACCTCTTTTGCTTTCAACTCTCCTTGCAACTCTGCAACTTTCTTGTTGGACTCTGTTCCAGACAAGTCAAGCTTGTTACATTTTTCTTTTAGTTCTGACAGCTTCGTTTCTAGTTCCACAGTCATTTCATCTTTCCGTTTTAGCCGTTCTGTCAATTGCTCGCATTCAGAAGTCAATTCGCTCTGTTTTCTCTCTGAGGCCGTGATAAGTTTTTCCAGTTCAATCGCAGATCTCTGTGCTTCGTGCGACGAACTCACAGACATCTTAACTTCCTCTTTGAGATTCTTAATCTCGTCTTCCCTTTGACTCAATGCCTTTTCCGCTGTAGTAAGCTTCACGAATAGTTCTTTCACTTTAGCATTCATTTCCTCTGACACGCCTTTCGTCAGATTGCTGTATCGTTCATTAAGTTGCTTGATTTTAAGCTCGTAATCTTGACTGGCAAACTTTCGATCATCGTGCGCCTTCTTCGCTTCATTGGAAGCTTTAGAGACTTGAGATTCCATATCAGCTTTCCATTTCAAGATTCGTTGGTGAAGATGAGAGATTTCCAATGTCATATCAATGATGATGGGAGTTTCCACTGTTGAATCAGCCATGCTCACGTTATCTAAACCACCATCTGGCAGTTCTGTCTTTCCGAGGGAGTTTTCTTCAACAAAGGTCGCTTTTAAAGCTGAAACCTCCGATGCAAGACCAATCAGAGGGTCTGGTCTCTCATTCTACAAGTGACACCATACCGTCAAATTAAATGCTAGAAGTCTTGGACAAATGATGATGCCGTGGATCGGCGAAAGCTTGGATTTTAAAGGATTTTAACATCAATTTTAACAGTAGTTTCAGACCTCATTTGAACTTTTCTTAGTATTGCCATTTGAAAATACTAGTGAAGGTCAATATCCAACGATTCCTGGATTAAAGATTGCATAACATTACTAAGAGTGGCAGAATTTAAATTCACCTTACAATATCAATATAATATCACGCATGAAGGTAATAAGAATAAAGGAAATCAACACTACAAGCAGTGCCAAACAGCCCAATTTCGATATAATAAAATTCAGCCTTCAGGAAACAATAGACCTCAGCACGAGGCTCCGGGGAATAATCCCCACAAACTCTGTAGTTATTCTCCAGAGCCTCGTGCTGACGTCTATTGTTTCAGGCTGAATTTTAATATATCGAAATTGGGCTGTTTGGCACTGCTTGTAGTGTTGATTTCCTTTTATTATTCTTATTACCTTCATGCATGATATTATATTGATATTGTAAGGAGAATTTAAATTATGCCACTCTTAGTAACGTTATGCAATCTTTAATCCAAGAATCGTTTTAGGCTGAATTTTAATATATCGAAATTGGTCTAATCCCTTAAAAAATCCCTTTAAAAAAAGTTTAAAAAGTTCAATACTGCTCGCTAACAAATCTTAACCCATTGACTCCTGGAAGCAGGCTGTTGACGATTATTTTAAAAAGCAGTGAAAAATAAGCAAAGTTCCCTCTTAATCAGTATCTCATACTCATAGAAGTTCAGATAGAGATGAAGCACTGATTAGGCAGGATCTCTGACAATCAGTCATTATTTTTATTTTCTTTTGAACGTCTCTGACAAATAACATACTCAGCTTTCAAAATAATGTCTGTATAGCAGCGCAACTTTCACCGCCCTAGACAGTGTTGACAAAATTAAGTTGAGGACCCTCCCTCTGGGCAGCTTTGGTTAGCATGCATAGACACGTGACCAGCCGTAACCTTTTGACTGTATAGTTAGCGACTTGTTGCACAAAGTTATGCACTTAAGGGCCTGTTTACAAGGAGGGAGGGTTACCCTAGCAAGCGGATGAACTCTAGCTGGAGGGCAAAAGATAGCCCAGGTTTACAAGCAAAATTTCACAGGTAGGGTAACCCTAATACCCGGGACAACTTAATGTGTGGTCACAATCAAAGGGTCTGGAAAAAATTAAAATGTTAACCCGGGTAGGCGGGTTAACCCTACCTGGAGGGCAAAAGGGGGAAAAAGTTAACCCGCCTGCCAGGGTAACCCTAGCACGCAGATAGGGTAACCCGCCTACCCGGGTAACCCTAACTGCCTTGTAAACACAACGAAGAAAAAAAAGAGGAAATGTGCCAGTGCTAGGGTAACCCGCTCGCTAGGGTAACCCGCTCGCTAGGGTAACCCGCTCGCTAGGGTAACCCGCTTGCTAGGGTAACCCGCTCGCTAGGGTAACCCGCTCGCTAGGGTAACCCGCTTGCTAGGGTAACCCGCTTGCCAGGGTAACCCTCTCTCCTTGTAAACAGGCCCTAAGAGTATATGATTGCCATAATCCTAGATCTCCAATCAAAGAAAAGGCAGATTGAAGCACTCAGGAGTACTACAAAATCAACACAGTCCCGTAAGAATCAGTACATTGTCCTGTTCGCTACTCAATTTCTGTCAAATAAATCAGTCACTTCTATTTATTGAACACACTCAGTTTGTACAGTCAGTATGTAAATATTAACTGTGTTCTTCCTTGATCATGCAAATTTGAACAGATTTGTTCTACTCAATCACATTTGTATCTTACCCTCAAGTCAACACTGGTCATGCTACTGACACTGCTGCGTCGACCAGATACAGAACCTTGATTGTCCATAAAGGACCTCCTGACAAATATACAAAATGTTCAATTCAGTCAAGAGGTGAAGTGCAGCGTGATGATATGTTCAACAGTTGTGCAGATGCATACAAAATCATGATCAAGTCGGATCTAATAATGATTTAACAAACATGTAACACTAAGTTACTAGCTACAAAGACATCCTTCTCATTTCAAAAATGTCTTGCTGACTTTTTTTACTTCCGTCTAAGCCATTAACTTTCTACGAGAAGGTGCTGTACATGTAGGGTTTAATGTGGCAATCAAAGGATGTTATAACCTTACAATGTAGGTAGCCATATAAATGAGCTGAAAACATTTTACCAGTTTATCTATCAGGGCTAAACTTCTAGAAAGATAGGAAAATAGGCCTGCAAGGGGTGCAGAATACTAACTAATAATAATATTGTCAGTACATGTATGTAATACCTTGAAAATGCTGGCCATGATATGTCAAGCTCATGTCCTCCACAAGGAAGATCAAACTCAAGGTCATTCAAGTCATACAATTTGTTAACCAGAGCAGTTGACAGGGAGGGGTGGCAGAGAATTGCTGCAGAACTGTAATATGCACTGAAGTAGAAAGTACAAAAAGTTGTACTAGGGTTAAGAAATCAGAGTTACTAAACAGGGCTTCTGATATTTCGTGTGGTGGCAGAGCCGCAAATTTCAAGCAAATCCACAAAATCCTGCAAAATTCACAAAAACATGCAAACTACCATGAAATTCACTAGAGATCATACCAAATACATGTCGGTACAAAATATTAATTTTGGAACCCATCTTGGCTCTTGGGGCTGTTTACTTGCCATAAACTTGCTTTATCTTGAAACTTCCTCACTGCAACAAGTAAACAACATGCCAAAACTACCAGAAATTCTTAGATTTCTGTTGAAAAACTGGGCTTTGCCATTGGCACAATTCTGGAGCACATTGTTGTTTTAAAAAGAAGCTTGGATAGAGGTACTTTACACGAACGTAGAGAGTACAGTGCTAAACAATGGTTTCGCAACAAATTGGTTTAAACCATCTGCTGGAGTGAGGCAAGGATGTCCACTTTCACCATATTTGTTCATTCTAACTGCAGAACTAATGTCTAACAAAATTCGTCAAAGTATTGATTTCAAGGGAATTTCTGTGTTTGAAAAGGAAATTAAAGTCAGCCAATTTGCTGATGACACCAACCTTTTTTGTGCCGATCTGTCCTCGGTTGAAAAAGGACTGCAAATTGTAGCAGATTTTGGTGCAATCTCTGGTCTCAAGTTGAATATAAAGAAAACTAAAGCTATGTGGCTAGGGAAATGGGCAAATAATAAGGACAAGCCGCTACATTTAAAATGGGTCAGCAGCCCAACAAGAATTTTGGGCATTTACTTTTCTTACGATGAGAAAGGAAACAATGAAATGAATTTCGACCTAAAGATAAATAAACTGCAAGCAAAGTTAGATATATGGAGATCACGAGACTTGACACTGTTTGGTAAAACCATGATAATCAAGACGCTTGGGGTATCATCTTTAATTTATTCAGCTTCAAATATCAATGTACCAAACGATATTGCCGGCAACGTTAAGAGAAGGCTGTTTTCTTTTCTGTGGAAAAATAAAAGAGATAAAATAAAAAGAGAGGGATTATACCAGGATTATGATAATGGTGGGCTGCGTATGACAGACATTGAAACAATGATAAAAGCGTTAAGGTTAGCATGGATTCCAAGACTGTTAAAAAATGGCCAATCAAATTGGAAATTTGCTTCAGATCACTTCCTAAAATCTTATGGAGGACTTCGATTTCTGTTGACGTGCAATTATCACGTTATAGACTTCCAAAATATGCCACTATTTTACAGGGACATCCTCCTGTACTTTCATGAACTGAAGACTCTTTATGGATGTGATGTGGGAGATACAATCTTATTTAACAATAAGGAAATCCGTATCGATGGTAAAACGTTTTTCTGGAAGGAATGGTTCATGAAAGGAATTAAAAGAATTGAAGATCTTTTCGATGAGAAGGGGCAAGTCCTGCCCTTTCCCGTCTTTCAGCGCAAATATTCGTTGAAGAAAACTTCCTTCCTGCATTATTTCCAAGTTATTTCCGCTATTCCAGGTCACCTCTTGGCAAAAGCAAAATCTAAGGATTCAGGATCTAAAGGTGTTAGTCATGAGGATCTGGAATCCTTCTGCCTAACTGAAAATGTGAATATAAATTTGCTTAAGGCAAAGTCAAAAGACTTCTATTGGCTAATTATTCAGCGTAGATATAATGATCAGCATTCAGGCCCAAGGCGATGGAATAAAACTATTACAGAGGATAAAACAAACTGGAAAACCATATTTAGGTCGGTTCGAAGGGTATGCAAGGAAAACAAGTTAAGAGAATTCCACTTTAAATTCATTCACAGAGTAGTTGTTACAAAGAAGGAATTGTTCCGATTTAACATCAAACCAGATAGCAATTGCGTTTATTGCGGGGAATCAGACTCCATAGACCACACCTTTATTGAGTGCCAGGTCACAAAAACCTTTACTCAAGAAGTATTACAATGGTTTAATGAAAGTAATAGCTCTAACTTTATTTTAAATGCTGAAGACGTCCTCTTTGGCCTCTTCTCTGCATCAGACACACCAACAAAGAAATTGAATTATACTCTTCTCTTCTTGCGTTATTATATTTATAGATGTAAGCTCCAAAATAACTCACCACCAATGCAGATCGTTGATTTTATCAATAAAATAAAATACAAGTATAAAATCGAAAAGATTATTTAATATTTTAAAACATAAAGTTCCTCCTCTCCTTCTTCTTATTTCTTTTATTATATGTAGAATTTAAATGACAAGGGAATAATGTGAATTAAAACACCTAGAATATATGTTTAATTTTTTAAAATTCTAGTGCTAGGGCTATTGCAACCTTGTTTATTATTTTTAGTTGCTCCAATTAGATTGTCAGTAGGATAGTTTTAAGACAGTAGTGTGTGGTATAGTTTCTTGTGTTTGTGCAAAGCAATAAAAAAAAAAAAAAAAAAAAAAAAAAAAAAGAAGCTTGTGGTCAAACAAAATATAGAAATTAAACATGTACGATAGTCCAAACAGGCTACTCAAATTTTCCTGCAAAATCACCGGTTTTAGAAAGGCAACACTTATAAGTAGTCGGTGTTTCTGTTGCTGTTGTTATTGCACAGGCTAAGGCTCATCATTTTGCCCCCAAAAATGACAAAAGTGCCATTTTTTTTCAGTAAAAATGTTCATCAAATCAGTGCAAAACCAATCACTTTCCAGCAAAATTTGCCTAGAAAATTCCGACAAAATTGGCTATTCTTTTAGTGATCGTTTTCCAGCAAAATTTGCCCTGAGAATTCCCACCAATTTCCTGCAAAATCGGCCATTTTTCCCGTGAATTTGTCTCTGAGAATTCCACAAAATTTGACTTTTTTTCTGTAAACTATCAGAAGCCTGTGTAAATAGGAAAGCATGGATAACAGAATTGGAGCAAACATACAGCTGTATATTCTAATAGCTAGCTTTATTTAAATCCAGCTAGTATGTTATGCTCATAACTTAGGTGACTCAGCGTTATCTATTATCTATGCACATGACTTGCTTTAAGGTACAAATTTCTCAAAAGTGTACAAAATGTCACCTTTGCCTACCTCAATTGTTTTCTCATGACCAAACATCTCTGAATTGCATCTGCCAGTGACTTTTTAACCAGCGAGTAGCGAATGAAAGCTCTTCCTTTGCCTTGGGGTGTTCTGACCTTCAGGTAAAACAAATATTCACTTCAAGAATTTAAATGTCTCAAACCAAGTACAATTGTATTTACCCATTCTGACATTGCTCTAGACTGACAAATATATTACTGACATGGACTCTGCTGTGACTCGATCCAGGTCAAAATACTGAACTATATAGAAACAATATAATTTGCCATCTAGCTGTTGATCTGTTATAGGTACAATTATACTTTCAAGTTTCATTACTGGCGCTTTTAATTTACAAATAGGCATGTAACATCTTAATGTCCCAAAATAATAGCTGACAGGCATACATCATACCTGGGGTATAGCGTGAACAACTCTCACTCCATCATCTTTAGGAATGCAATCACTAATAAAATTCCAGTAGTCCTTTCTCACCCCAAGAAGAGAATATTTTTCTGCAGTAAATAAAATGCAGTTGATATGAAACTGTAAATTTATCTTCTTTTAATTAACAAATTAGAAAGCCATATCCGTCAAATTTCTCGAAAGATAATTAGAAGACTCATTCACAGGAACCTTGGAGAGTTGGTTTAACTGAGTGATAGAGAAACATGTATCATTAGAAATTTACATGGGAAGCTAAGGGTCAAATTCATTGAAGAGTCGGTGACTGAAAGCCTCAAAAGAAACCATAAGGCTTATAATGTTAGCTCAGCCTCCTTATCACAATTAATAGGGACCTTAAGCAAACCAAGACGGCAACGAGAACGCCATAAAACAAAAGGTTTAATGAGCAAAACGATAGCTGTGCACGTGCGTTGTAATCCTTTGTACATTTCTTAGTGGTCATCTGCAAAACAACAACGTGAAATGACCAAGTTTTGGGTATTTTGGAGAACGTGAATGACAGCAGCTTACTTTTCGTATTTTCGTTTGGAATTGAACGCTGGCATTACATATTAAGCTTGGGCAAGTTCTGAGACCGATAGACACACTGAAAAGATCTATAGGCATCTGCGAATTTTGATGGTAAAATATAAGTTGATTTTTTCTAGGCGTTGTCCTTGGCGTCGCCGTCATCGTTGCTTAAGGTCCCTAATATTAAACTAAAGCAGCATTGCTGGACATAAGCTGTCAATATTCTAGAACCTAAGACACTTATACATACACTGTAGAGATTAGAATACACTAGTCAAGTAATGATTCTCTTCAATGCCAAAAAACTGATGTTAAATTCCCATGTTCATTTGACTGGGTCATTGGAATAAAATATAGACACAAGGCTGCATGTTACTTGATATTTACAATAAGACAAAAACGACCCACAACTCTCACTGATCGATATTATTGAGGCAGCATGAAAATTGTTTCAAATAGTACCCACTGATTCATGCAGGACATTTCATCGTCATGAAATATGACTCCATCTGCTTGACGTTACAACTGAAAGTTACCTACCCTTTTGCTCATGTCTCAGCACAGTCTCGAGCTTGACACAGAACTTATGAAGAACAGTCTCGTCATCTGTAACTGGTAACTGCGATGACTGGTAGGAGTTCTTTAATTCAGATATGTAATCTAACAGATATAAAAATGTAGCAAAAGTACTTGTCAATCAACAGAGAAGACTGAGCAGGGGCGTACCAAGGGGAGGGTTCCAGGTTTTTGGATCCCCCATCCACCTTTAAATGAAGCTTTAAATTTTGACAAAAGAGGAATAGTCATGTACAAAATTCCAAATAAAAAATTTCAAGACAGTATGTGTGCAATTGAGAACACACAACCAAACTTCAATGTCAAGTCAATAAGCCTATAGATACTTGTAGAAGTTGGTGCTATTTTACATAGTTTGCAATTTTCAAGAATGTTTTTCCCATGCATATGACATACACATGAATTCTGAACGGTATAATATAACTGATCTCGGACAATTGCAAGCTGGGACTCTCCCAACCGAAACATACATGTATCATCAATAAGTTAATTTTGCAATCATCATAGTTTAATTTATCAGTTTTCAGTCTGTCCAAGTAGTATTTGATGTTTAATAATCGGGTTATATTCATTTATTTAATTGTCACAATTAATTGAAGCAATAACAAGAACAACGAAAAAGCGATAAATGCAAACACAACTAAAATAAAATAAACAGCTGCAAATTATACACGACGTTTGATATAGGACAGTATGATATCCCTAGAATTGAAAACTCGACCTTCGGTTTACTATAAGCCATAAATCTGGTCCAAGTCCCGTTAAATAACTGCGTCTACAGTTGACTGTTAAATTAAGAGAACATATATTTTATGTTATGATGTTTTCCTATAAAATAACATGAGATGTTTCATGCTATGCTGTAGTCCTCATAAAATAACATGCAATATTTTATGCTATATTGTAATTCCCATAAAATAACAGCGACGAACTTCCTAAATAATGCATGCAGCGATCTGACAAAATTTCGTAACAAATGCAACATTAAAATTTAAAAGAAACACCCCCAATAGTATATTCCATGAGGATTTCAAAGTACAAAAGAACCAATCAGGATAATAATCAAATGTGCGGTTTCATGCAAACGCCAAATGTTTGCCACATTTGCGTGCCTTGAGGTGCGATTATGTGTGATTCCCGTCATTGATTCGATCACGCAACATATTGCTGTGTACAGTGGTCTCAAAGTGTTTATAAGCACTCACCAACTATGTCGCCTATCAGTTTAGCTGGATCGATTATAAATGCCTCCATCACATCAGCTCATCACTGCGATTTTCTTTCATATGATCGCTTCATTGGGAAAGAAAACACTAACTCATAAAGTTGCTCAAAGTCCGCCATATTCGACACCGTAAGGAAGTCACATGTGGCGCGCGAGATATTAGAAGACTGGGCTCCAAAGGTGTATTTTCTTCCCAGATTGCATTGCCCGTTTGGAAGAATTCAAAATGGCGGAAGACTACACCAGAAACTTGTATACCTAGGAAAAATTCGCTGCCTGTGCCTTCATACGCTAGCATAAAAACTTCTTTTTAAACTGTATGGAACAGAATGTGATTGATATTTGAATGTGTCATCTTCTGTAGTTTCTTTGATGCTTGGATTGTTTGGCTCCATATTACAACTAGGACAGTTTCAGCTTTATTAATATACACTGTACTCAATATGTCGAGTTCGAACCCTGAAGCTACTAATTCGCCAGCTACTCGACCTCCGATGTCACCTGCGGAATCCTCTATCTTCTCGGTGTTTAAAATGACAAAGGGTTGTGTTATGCTTAAAGTAAAACGGCATGTAAGTATACAATTATATATTTACATACACTGTACCTTGTCTTGTTTGCAAATTGTGTGTACTAAGCTTAACTTACATGTAACTTAATATTCGGTGTAAACGTGTAAATCTCCGGACAATGATGGCATGGGACATTCCATGTGAAGCTCTTGCAACATGCGCCAAATGGGATCACAAAATTTACTTTACGTAAAAGTAAGCTTGGGTTTTGAAATGGGCTGTTCCATTTTTTATCCACATTCCCCCCCCCCCACCCCACCCCTTATTGAGGTATTAGGAAATCTGAGGGAGAGGGGAGGAGTCTTTCAAAGGCCAGCACCTTTGATCTTTTAATATATTCTGAAGAGTGAAGTGTGTTGGCACTTTGATCTTCCTTTCTAAGGGGGTAACAAGTTAACTTCTCTGAGGGGTTAAAATCCAAAGTACCTCATTAGGAGGGGTGCAGATATTAAATTGAATGGCTCAATGCACCCATTGTTGAACTACAGGTAGGTTGTCAAGAAGGCTGTTGTTTAAATGAGTAAAGGAGGTAAGTTTCTAAAGACACTGTGGTGCTGTGTCGATGGGAGTATCACAAGATAATTTGGTTTTATCGACCAAGTTGATAATGTGAATTGGCCACCATAATGAGATTCGAAAGCTGACGTTTCAAGCATTAGCCCTTTGTTGTAGCAAATCGAGGAATTGTAGGTTGTGTATGGTGTATATACAGAAAGATGGAGCTACACTGTTGGTTGGTGCATGGTAACGTGAAAAGCAACAGAATAAATTAGTTGAATGAAAAGCGTTTGTTGATACCATGAGGGTTAAGAGCGTCAATTTCAAAAATAAATTTTTGTTCTAGAGTTTTGCGGCTTTCCGTGCTTCCTTGATGTAGAGAAAGGCCACAGACTGCCATATGTTGCTTAGAATGATTTGGGAGATTAAAGTGTCTTGTGAAACGTCAGCTTTTAAATCTCGTTACGGTGGCCAATTCACATTATCAACTCAGTTATCTTGTTTATAAAATGCTTGAGGACAGCTCAATACTGTGACAGAGCTTACATGTATGCTCACCCCGGGGAATTGAGGAGAGCCACTGCCGGCTGCCCAGACACTGTATGCCCTATGCATAACAGAAGCTGCAGTGTAGAGTCTGTAGGTAAAAAAAAAACAAAGGGGTTGCAGACAGTTACTAAAGGTTGCACTCACAACATGAATGAAATACATCTAGTAATAATAAGTTCTGAATAATCATCTGACTTGTTATTTGACTTGGTGACTCCATTACATTTCAAGAGCTTGGACTTAACATTATCCTCACTTGGGCTACATGCCTGTAAGCTCATGAAACCACAGACAGCCTTAAAGCTCAATGCTCGGAGAAGCATTTAAGAGATAAGCAAAATATGCAGTAAGTTTGTAGTGGAATTCAGTGAATACTCAAATTTTTGGAAGCAAAAACATTGAACGATTGTAGGAAAAACGTGCCCAGCACCTTGTCTTGGTGTATATCTTGTTGTATTCCCATTCAAACTATTACTTTTTTCTGATTTTATACATGCCATATACATTGTAGGCAAAATGTTTTTCTTTTGCCTATGGAAGCCTTTTTTGATGTGTGCGTGTTGATTGATTTTATACCGAACGGCATAATACTTTGTGTACATGTAACTACATGTATGCATTATTTTACTAGCGACAAATGTAGAGGAGGGGTTTAGGGATTTCCTTTTTGGCTTCTTCACCAATCTTCTAGTCATCTTGTTAATAATCATTCTTTCACTGATGTGCTACAAATGACATGCAATCAATTTGCTGTTCTTTCATCAGGGAACTCCTCAAATTAAGAGATTCATATTATCTAGAGGTAAGATGAATTTAAAGATTGCTTTGAAACTGAGCTCTGTGCTTTTCATGCAGCTAGTAAGTACATATATACAATTAATGTAATGATATATTTTTTACATCTCCCTTTTGAACTGGCATTAGATACCCATTATCTACTTACCCTGGCAAAAACGTCTCCCAAGATCCTGATACATATAGCATCATAAAGGATCTTGAAGTTGCATGTAGCACCATGTAAGATCTCATTTTAACCTTAAGGTCCTGTGTAAGATCCTATCAGAACCTGTACACAGAATCCTATACAATCCTTAGAAGGATCCTGTAATAGTCAGGATTCTGTAAATTTATTTTGATTACATAATCCATATATTCTTCAGGATCTCTTCCACTGATCGAGTAACAGCCTTCAATAGTATTCACGGTTTTTATTAGAAGCCAGGTCCCGGCACCCATCTACTTTGAACAGAATACCATACTTAAAGTACAAAATTAAAAAAAATCAACAGGGAAAAAGAAACCTCAATTCATTTTAACTTTTCCCCATAACTTGAAAACATTTTTGTGAACCCCACTAGAGGCTCAGGCCTTCAGCCCTTGTGTCTGTAATGTTACTCTGTCATTAGAACCCTCCTACCTCAAAACTTAATGGCAACCCTGATCATCTGTTACAGACCTCTCTCATGTGCAGTGGGGATCTCCAAGGAAAGCAGGCGAGAAATCTGGTAATCAAATACATGTGTGGCCTGCTTGTTATTGTTTCCCCTTTCATTGTTTCAATAAATTATTAAAGGCTGAATGTTTTATAAAGACTTAAGTGAACTGTTTCATTCCCACAAGCAGTCAACATCTGATTCCTCTGCAATTTGATATGAAATACACTGACAAGTAGACTGCTATTGGAAATATAGATTAAATCACCAACGAGAGCGTAATGTACATCATGACTAATCCATGTAGATTTATACTGTAGTTATAATAGTGTAATGCCACTTAACACATGCAAATAAAAATGACTGATGTTCGGGAAACTTGCAGTGGTGAATGGCCTTTTCCAGTGAACTGTGCCCAGACTAGAAATTAAAATGTTTCATAGAGCCAACCTTGTCTCTTTGTTTCTTGATCTGATCTAGTTTTAATTGCCCAAATGACTGAAATAATGAAAGGACAGAAGACAAAGGTATTCCAGAATTACCCTGTGCCACAGAGGGAGGTATGCAAATTTACCATTTACGTGTACTTTGAAACTTCATGAATAATAATTATTGTTACATAATGAATTATTTTACTTGTAGAAGTTGGATGAAATGATTATAATTATTATTAATTTTAAACAGGAAAGAAATGAATAGATCTCTTTTTGTTTTAGTCTATGTCCTTCTCTGTGGTGTACAAGATTGGGAGAAGTTTACAAACACTAGATATTGCCTGTTTTGACAAAGAACAGTTTGAAGTGTGGACATCAGGCTTACAGGTATTTGACTGTGCAGGTGTATTGGACAGAGCGCAGGTGCTGGCTTAGCCAATGATTAACTTGCTGAACTCTGGATCAAGTAGTCCAGGCTTGGGTGCTAAAAGAGGTCATAACTCATTGTCACTCAAGTTGTATTCTTAGGCAAGACAACTTTTATTTTAGTTTTATTGACAGTGGTGAATTACTTGTGTAATTACTGGGAGACAGTCCCTGACACGCCACAGAAGTCCAAGATACATGCCAGCCTACTATTGAGCCACTAGGCTATACATGTAGAATACAGACTTTTATAATTGCTGATTGGATTATAAAAAGTTAATAATGAGTAAGAACTCCAAAAACTATAGAGGTAGAGAGTAGTTAACTTTGCCTAATGCACTTTTCTAACCAAGAAATGATTAAAGCAGAAAAACTTGGTACAAAAAACGGGTACAAGAGCTATATGTAGTCCAAAATGATTCTCTTGGACATGTCAAGCTATACAAAGAAACTACTGGCTGAGCAAAAGGTATAGTTCCTGTGGATTTATAGGAAATGTTAGAAAGTTTGTTCATCGAGTGTATTTTTTTTCAAGTTTGAAGCCTTGCTACTGTATATATAGTAACAGAGTTTATTCTGTGTTTGTAAAGGCCCTGATGAGTGGATTCAATGACAAAAAAGCTGTTGATGATTTGTATGAAAGTGGAAAGTATGAACAAGATGAAACAGACAACCAACTTGCACAAGGACCAGAAGAGGTGCATTGCATTTATTGATTTAATTGTTCATTTTAAGTAACATAATACATGTATGCTAGGCAATCACATAACAGTAATCTGTCATCATCATCATTCTGGTCATAATTATAATTGTTGTTGTGGTTTTTGTTGTTGATGTTGTTTATGTTGTTGTTCAGTGTTATTACTGCTGGGACCTTTTCATTTGAGCAGACCCTATACCACATTTTGGATGCCCACTTTTCAAACCCTTGCTTAAAGCCGGCATATACATGTAGCTGTTTCTTTTGGATTGTTATGAAGTGAATTAGGTGTATTAACTAGTTTTAACTTGTTTGAACTACAGATTCCTTTGCATCTGGTTGGTCATGATGGGAAACCATTCAGTGAAGGTACCTGTATGCTACTGATTTTAAAACATAGATGTACAGACCATACGACTCTCTATAAATTTATTTGACTATGAAGTCGTAGATGATGTATAGTTAATCCAGGGAATCACCTATTTGGGTAGATTTAATGTGATTACCGGTAAATCTAAAACTGTTTTATAGAAAAGGTCTGTCTAAGTTATTTCAGGTAGCTGCCAGCGCCTTTACTTATTTGTAAATTCTACTTAGTTTAAGCGATATTGTAACACTACGGTGAAATAAAGTTGTTGTTGTTGTTGTCTGTTGATCATTTACAGCAGCAATTGCCAATAATTTGCCATATTGTGCCCAGATTGTGTGAATCAGTGCTTGTTTTATTTGATTTCAGACGCTTGTGACCTATACACATGGGGAGATGGTACCACGGGAATGCTGGGACATGGTGAAAATGGTGAAGAGACTGTTCCTAAAGTAGTAGAAGCTTTAATTTCAAAGGACATTGCAAAAGTAGCATGTGGGATCACTCACACCATTGTTGCAACGAGTGAGTAAATTTCCACCTTTAGACTGCATCAAACTAATTCAACTCCAGTAAAAACTGTTAACACTTAGTACATAATTCAGCAATTTCAGCGCTGATCAAATAGTCATAGAATTAACTAAAATATCACAATAACGGCTTAATTGCCAACGAGCCAGCCAGGGCGCTTATACGTAGGGCGGTGAAACGAGCGGGTCCGAGCAAAAAGGTGTGATGCAGTAGACTGGGGTCTACTAAAACGAGGAGATTCCTTACTTACACACTCGAACTTAGAATAGTTAGATGTCTAAAGAATTTACACGAAACTCCCTTCTACGTGAATCGGCGAATTTTTTGCTGAATTTTTTGTTCTAAGGCAATGGGAAAAGGTGAGTTTTTCAGGGATGAAAACAGGACTTAAAATTTCACGCTGTGAATGAGTAAGATCTCGCGCTAGTTGTACGCGTAAGCTTTTGACATGAATAAAGTTTTTGCAAGAAAGCTCTCTTCTCTGGTATCGAGTTAATTTGTGAGTTTCTCAGGACAATGCTTAATCATAACCAAGTTCTGCTTTCGATTGTTTTTTCTACTTGTTTGGCGAGTTTGAAGAAGTTTTAATTTTGAAAGGAAAATCTGACGCGTATAAGTAGCTAATTTGCATAGTAGAGCGCGTGCACTTTCATGTCCGAGACGGTGTCAAAAACACTTAACAAAATATTTTTTCGCCATCTGTTGTGCTGAAATGCTGCAACAGTTTGCGCTATAAGTATAATAGCATTATGTGTGTTTCTTCAACGTAGTGAAATTTTATACTGGGAAAATAAATCAGACAAGATAGAGAACTCAAACAACAGTTAAAAATTGTTATTCGGGTTGGTCAAAGAACGCGCTGCCGTAACTTTGCTTTAGTATCTCTGCTGTCTTTCCATATTTTCAGCTAGACTTTTAATATGTTGTCAAACATTCATCAGTGTTAACGTTAAACGCATTTAAAGCTAGAGTTGTTTGAGTTCGAGATTTTTAAATAAAAGCCGGCGTAATGGAAGTTCAGTTTGTCAGAATTTGTCATGCTTAGCTGCAAAACACACATCGGCGAACGCTCTTTTTCATCGATAACCAGGGATTTTTTTGGATTTTCACACAAACAAAACTGAGCAGTATTTAAAGACAAACGTTTTTGTGCCTTGATGAATCATCACGTGTTGCTTGCAATTCAGGCGAAACTCAAACTCGCAAACTGTTATTACTTTTCGGTCGCGATAGACTCTCGGCCAAAATCCCTGCAAAAGTGTGGTAAGAGTAGGAAAACTTTGAAGTTCTGAAACGCTGCTATATCCAAATATATCCAGTTGATTTTTTACTATGTTATGTAAAAGCTATTGATCTTCAACATATGTAAAATTTGGACTGGAGTAATGTGGAGTACTCTTTAAATGAGCAGCGGAGCACAACTTGGTCATGATAAGCGGGACATTCCTGCATTCAACACAGTCTTATTTCACTCAAATTTGAGCAGCTTACGACGAAAATACTTAAGTGATGTTCCAAAAGACAAAATAGTATTGAGTTCGGGGCTAAAAATATCAAAGAGGCCTTTAAAAAGACGTTACTGGTAGCTTAAAAATAAAGAAAGAAAATGTCATTTCCG
>OZ026601.1:3444400-3511900 GCA_964020085.1 Micromussa lordhowensis | reverse complement strand
TCTGCCGAGCTGATCTCAAAGAAACTAACGCTGGATTAAAGCCCACATGAAACCCTTCCTGAATGCCCGTCAACACATAATCCACAAACCATGGATCAGGATGAGCTGATGCTTCTTTGCGTAGTCTATCCACTCTAATAGGAGAAACCTTGTGTGGGGGAAGCAATGGCAGATACAAAGAAGGGGCCATGTTTGAACTTGTGAGACACCACATGATAACTGAACAGTTGGCAGTCCTGCCTGCCGTCGAGAAAACAGACTCGCGGCGCTAACTGAAACATCTGATGAACTTGTATTTACACTATTTACACATGAAGCGGCTGCAGTAGTCGTGGCAACCAGGATATCAGCGCCGGGGGCGTTTGCCACCGGATGGAGTAAGAGAGCAAGATCGTTGCGTCCCCTTGTTGGCTCGAAAGGGACAACGAACTAAGGGATGGTTCCCATCACAACGCTCACAAACATGGCGGAAACGGCATTGACCAAGGGTCCAGCGACAAGCTCCATCGTTCCAAGAGCGACAGTAGTACGCCGAAGTCGAAGAATGCGGAACAGGAGGAGATGGTGAGTTGGGAGCAGACGACGAAGAGGGAAGTGGGAGGGCTGACTGAGTCCCAGGAAGGGAGGATGAGGACTGAGGTACCCCAGAGGTCCGGGTGTGGAAGTTGTACAAGTCCAGATTCATTTTAGACCAATCTGCCAAGCATGACGCCGCAGCATCCTTCCTGAATGCAACATCATACGTTTGCCAGGCAGGACCCGGGAACTGGCGTGCCGTCTGCATGATGAGTAATTTGTACTGAGTTAAGTCCTGCCAACGATTTGGATGGGCGTTGCAAAACACCCAAGCGTAGATGGTAAAGGCCTGGACCCAAGTTAAAATATCGGTAATTTCCACCACTCGCTTTCGCGCCGGAGAAACAACCAATTTGCCATCCAAATATGTGTGGGGCTCAGATTCCTGTGCCCTTAAGTTCTCTGCCAAGAGGTCCGCCAGCTCCACAAAAACCCCACTGGTTATTTTAGCGACCAGTTTTGCTGGAATTGGCGCGTAACCGGGACCGACTACAAAGGCCTTGCCGACCGAAGGCGCGAAAGTCGAGGTGCCGGGTGCCGGCCACGCAGGAGAAACGAACGTGGGTGGTGTAGAAATAGCCATGAGCGGCGGCTGACCAAGTGCGGTGAACACCGGATTTCCTACCGTCGAATAAGTCGAAATAAACGAGGGAACAACAACATTACCTGACGTGGTGGACGAGCTTGCAATCGAGGAACTCGCCACGTTCGAAGCGTGCGCCATGCCCCCGAATGACTGAACTGCAGCGCTGGTCGACGAACTCGTCGCTCCATTCGCCTGAAACGCTGCAAGAATTTGGGGAAGCGACTGTCCTAGCGCTTGAGAGAGCGCTTGGGAAAGAGTCTCGCTGGAGATGGAGAATATGGGCGGCGAAGCCGATGAGGTTGTCGCGACCGAGGAGGTGTTTGTTTCGCCCGACGACGACGCCATGAAATCGTCCCAATGCAGCGCGGCTGTGAGGCTGTTCCGAGTAGACCGTGGCATAAAAAACAGACGCAAAGACACGCACAAGTAAAACGCAAATAACAGCTAGATCGGAGAGCTAGATGACGACTGCTCTCGGCCACGCTGGCTGACAGAACTCCACGCACTGCCAAACCTACGCCACATGGGTGACACACTGCACTAATGCGCATGCGCTTCAAACTGACCTCTGACCGCGGGTACTGTTGGCGCTCTTTGTTGTTAACTCCTTTAAATTGCATTTAAATACATTAAAACAATAGAAATAAAAGACAGGAAACAAAACAACTCCAAATAAAGACTAATCCCAAGTGACCCAAAATACAAAGCTTTCCGGTACCTGCAGATGTATCCCAGTATGAAAACGCCATGTTGGTGTACCTCCACGGTACACCAATGTGGCGGTAAGCATCTGGAACTTACTTTGGCTTTCTAAGCGACTGATTATCGGTACTGAAAAACAAGTATTTACATAACGGCCAAGTATTTAAATAGCAAATTAAAATTGTACATTTGGGAATAAATATTAAACTAAACTATCTAAGAATATATAACTACTATAAAATATCTAAGAATGCATAAGACTACTTACGCTGCAATATATTTACTAACGCCACTTGCAATACTAATACTTGCCACTAGTTACACAGGTTGCAGCAGAATTCGAGAAACGGCCAATATAGATTTCCCGAACCGCGGCCGAAATTCTTCTGTTTGCCAGAATCACACACTCAATATAAGCTAATTCACGGATCACGCAGAACCCTTACAGACCCTGTTTTATGTTTTCTTGTTTGTTTTTGTCTGTTTGTTTGCTTTTTTTTTCAATTACTGGCTAGCTAACCCTTTAAAGTGGTACTATGATCAAAAAATCATTTCCTTTTCTTCTTCCGATTTTGAAAGCGTGCTCGCTTAACACCCAACTGGCAAAATTTTGAGCTTTGAGTTTTATCCGAAGGCTGTTTGTTTTGATTGTAAGTTTTGGATTTGGTGGTCCGCCATTACTCACGTTCAAAACTGACCGATAGGACATCAGAGGGTTGGATCTAGAGAAAATGACGTCATTTACTCACTAGCTTAACATTTCAGCGTGTAAACGCAATTTATTAAATATGCAAAACACGGGTTTAAAAGTCTGAAAGCCCGAAACTCCCGTGCTGCATATTAATTCAACCACGTACACACGCATTGCATTCTTAAACTAGCGAGTCTTTGACGTCATTTTCTCCTCAACCCAGCTCTCTCAAGATTTTTAAGTTAGTAATGGCGGACCAATAAGTAAGAAGATTCCAGTTAAAATAAACAGGTGTCTTTTTAAAATCAGAACTTAAAACTTGGGTCAGTTAGTGTTAAGTTAACATAGTTTTGAAATCCAAAGAAAAAAAAGAATTGTTTTTTTGGTCGTAGTACCACTTTAAGGACATCAGAGGGTTGGATCACCTCTTCGATGCGACTAAATTTAAATAAGAGGTGAAATGCTCCTTGCCTCCCTTTTGGGAGGCATTTCTTAGACTCGCACGAGGCCAAGCCTCGTTTTGGCGCTAAGCTTATTGTTGTCCTATAATGCCATGCAATCGCTGTTTTCATATCTAATCGTGACAGACGCGTTAAATTTGTGATTTTCTTCACATCTATTAGCTTGACAGTAGCTACAGCTTGAAAAACCTTGGAAACTTCTCTTAAGGCGGGGCTTCACCTGAAAGCCGTATTTTGGCTTGGTATTATGTTTTTAATGCAAATATCTCGTTTACGTTTCAAGCAATCAAGAATCTGTTCACTCATTACACACATCTATGTTTTGCGCCGTTTTGTAATTTTTTTGGTGATTTTTAGGTTTATTTGGAGATAAATAGTTTTTCTCAAAGGATTAGTGAAATTTATGGAAATAGGAAATTTTGGAGATTTGGTGTTGTTTTAAAATTAGAGTTTGAAGTTAAAAATTGGTAGATACACACCAAACAGTTGCCTAACAACCTGGGTGCCATTGTGGGGTCGGGCAACTGTCTGGTGGTGTTCCATAACCTTTTTTCCCCCTTTAGATCTCTCTTTAAACTTCCTCAAATTTCACTTAAATTCAGGTGTACCCCCACCTTAATTTGCTTTATTCTTTCAGAGGAGGGTGAAGTCTACTCGTGGGGCTCAGGGTATAGTGGAAAACTTGGTCAAGGACACTTACGAGACAGAGCGACCCCGCTCAGAGTTGCTGCATTAAAAGACATGAAAGTGATAAAAATTGCCTGCCACGAGTTCCATTCGGCTGCTGTTTGTGGTAATATAATAAATTAAAGATTTAATTTTACTATAACCATGATCCAGATGGGCTAATGTGTGACTCTGAAAGGCGTTATCGCATTGATTGGAGGTCAGCTACATGTTAATTGTGCTGCGATCTATTCAAGGTTCAGTGTAGATCAACTAGGGTAACATCCAAACTACGCCTAAGGAATATGATAACGCAGCTTTATTGTAACGGTTATGCCTACCGTCTACCCTGATCTGCCACGACAACGGAGCTCTTCGAAAACGCTCTTCAAACCGGAGGAATTAACAAACCACTGGCTTATCGTTTTCGCCGTTGTGGACAGAACACATTTTGAAAACGGGCCTTTTTAAAAACGATGGCGCCACGATTACCATCAGGGTGTCATTTCCCTGACTGAGTTTTCTTCAAACACAAATCCAAAATGACCGGTGATTGTTGCGTTTTCAGACTGAATCCTCCGCTTTCAAATTCCTCCGGCTGAGAGTGGACGGAGCCTAAAGGAGTAATTATCAATTATCGTTGGATTAGTATTCCGGCCCCTCACAACAAAATAACATCGCACAAAATCAATTTGGGCCTAAAGATGATTCTGTCTGTCTGTAGCTACAGGAGAGTTGTACACCTGGGGCAAGGGAGGTCCGAGACTTGGATATGAGAGTTCCTCGAGAAAAGAAATACTGCCGAGATTTGTTGAAGGACTTGAAGAGCACAGAGTGGCGCATGTAGCATGTGGACTCAACCATACAATAGGTAAACGTATGACTAAAAGATTACTTCCTAAAGTATTTACAGTGCTCTCAGTGGGAGAGCGCAGTGTCCTCTTGGTTAGTGCGCTCGACTCCGGAGCGAGCGGTCCAGGTTCGAGCCCTGGCCGGGGACACGGTGTTGTGTTCTTGGGCAAGACACTTCACCCTCACAGTGCCTCTCTCCACCCAGGTGTATAAATGGGTACCGGCGAATTTAATGCTGGGGGTAACCCTGCGATGGACTGGCATCCCATCCAGGGGAGAGTACATGTAGATATACTACTAGTCGCTTCATGCTACTGAAACCGGGATAAGCTCCGGCCTGATGAGCCACTAGGCTCGTATGCAGACTTTACCAGTGGGAGAGAGAGGTTGTAGAGTGGGTTCTGAAGGATAAACATTCATGGTATGAAACAAAAATACACGTTCCAAGTTACACTGTCGCATTCTGAGTAGTTTTAATTGCTACATGTAGTCTTGTTGTTTACTGCCGGGGGATAGCTCGGTTTTTTAACTCTTCCAGAACAGAGAGCGCAAGCGAGTATATACTGAGATGCTTTTTGACATACATTTGCCAAATTAGATATCTGATAAACCAAACCATGACACGGGCAGAGGAAGAGTGAGAGGAGGTCAATATTCCTCTGTCACTCGAGAAAACCATCGGTTATGTATCCAAAATATAACCAGTCGTTTCGCCCGATAGCCAGTTCGCCCGATGTCAGTTGGCCCGCACTTAAGTGTCCTTTCGCCTGGACTGAAAGTTCAAAGAAAGATGCACTTAAAATTTCTCTTTCATCAGCAGAACAAAAGAGACAACATTGTGGGCATAGCGAAACAAAATCGCACAAAACGTGTTTATTTCTCGTTCTTTAATCCCCGGACCACGGAGCTGATAGTCTGGGCTAGCCGACTATCAGTTTGGGAAACTGGCATCGGGCGAACTGACTTTCGGGCGAAGCGACCGCAATTCGTATCTAATACTTGCAATCTGAGTGTGTTTATAATTATTGTCCATCTACAGTTTGCACCAAGAATGGTCAGTGCTTCGCTTTTGGAGACAACGAGTTCGGTCAACTGGGTGTCAAGGGGCCATCGATGAGTTACGAGCCCGTTCACTCGCAGGAACTAGAAAGCTACCACATCTCTTTTGTTGCGTGTGGGACACACCACAGCGCTGCGATATCTGGTTAGTCAAGTAGGCGTTGTCACAAAGATGTATCTTCTTGGTGAGGATGAGAAACATTGAAAAAACACGGGAGGCGGCGTGGCCGAGTGGTTAAGGCGCTACACTTGAAATCCGGAGGTCACGGGTTCAAGTCCCGCTCTGAGCACTTAGCTGGAGTTGTTTCTCGGTAGACCCAAGTTCAACTTCTCAGTCAGGCTCGCCTGCCTCCCGCCAGTTGGGATTTTTTTGAGCCTGTTATATTTATTTGGAATATTTCTCTTTCAGTTAAAGTGCATGCCTGAGAACTAGCTAGGTGTAATGAGCTAAGGGCATCGACCACTATATAACATTCAACAACAACATTTTATTGGAAGAACACATGAATTTGAAGTGCTTTTTGTAGCTTTCACTGTCGGGGACTCTAGTAATCGCAATTTTTTAAGATGTACTACAGGAAAATGATTTCTGGTCACGTTTTAAGTTTCAGCTTGGGGCAAGAAGTTCATTGTTCTTAGACAAACCTTCTCTCGCAAGGATAATTTGTGGAAAGTATACTAATAGTCACAAGTGTTTCCCACCATTTTAAATCAACTGATTCAATAATCGTTGTGAATACTTGCGGGTTTAATGATGTGTCCTTCGATGTTGTCTAATCTGTCTGTACGTTATTGACCATATGACCACAAATCAAAAGCACCTTCATTCGATTATAAATTTTGCAGAGAGGGCACTGGCCTAATGGTTAGAGTGCTGGACTCCGAAACGAGTGGTGTGGACACAAGTCATTGTGCTGTGTTCCTGTGGAACCCAGTGCTTCTCTCCACCCAGGTGTAGATGTTAGTATTGGGTACTGGTGAATTATTAGGGAAACCTAACCAAAAATCTGCGACGAACCTATGATGGACTTGTACCCCATACAAGGAGTAAGCCATTCTTAGTGTTTCCTGCTACCTTTGTCTTAAGCCTAGAATTGTTTTTTCTATCGTAGATAGTGGTCATGGTTTGCTTTGGATGTGGGGAGACAACAGCTCTGGACAGTTAGGAATGGAAAATATAAGCTTCTCATTCAATCCTATACAAATCTCGGCAGATCTCAGGTAACATCGTCACTAAAACTTCCACGGCCTATTGCTTCTAGGGCAAATATTTGCTTTAAGAACATCAAATTTCACCACTAAATTTTCTTCCGCGCACCAGTTTGGAAATCATATTGAATTATTTTCAATTTTATTAAATAATAATAATAATAATAATAATAATAATAATAATAATAATAATAAAAACGTTCTTAGTGCGCGTTTAAAAATCTCAATGCGCTTTCAATAAATAACAACAACAATAGCAATAATATCAACAATATCAATAATAACAATAAAAATTAAAACAATTAAACTACAAAGGTATCATTGGTCATCAAGGAGGTGGCGACGAAAACGGTAAGTTTTAAGTGCCGTTTTAAAAGTTGACAGGGACGAGGCTGACTTAATATGTTCAGGTATAGAGTTCCACAGTTTAGGAGCAGCGAAGGCAAAGGCCCTCTCACCATAGTAGAGGGTGTTAAATGTAAGCCGTGAAAACCAATGTAAAATTTGAAAAAGACAACAGACAAAAACCCACTTAATACAATTTTAATTGTTTATTTTCTATAAGGCCGCTTGTTTTACAGAAAAATTTTCACGGACAAGTACTATCCATTCGGGTATTTCCTCGGACGGGCAGTATGGGCTGAAAGTGCCTCTCCGCGGATGAACACTATCGCGTGACATGTGATATGTCACGCTCGCAGTCACGCTAGCGGGGCTCGCTTGTTTTGCGTTCTTGCTCAGGAATTTTCGACCAAAAGAGAGACTGCTTGCAGTCCAGCCAATTGAGTCAAACCGTAATACTATTACAATTTAAACAATTTTAGTTTAACGAGGTCAAAAATCAACGAGCGTAGGGCTAGAAGCCTTCACTCTGAGAGGTCAAGTGTATGAAGCAAATACCAGCTGCTTGGCATGTTTCTCTTCATTTTAGTGTTTCATTCTGACCTTGAAGGTTGCGTGGCAGTTAAATTCCAACACCGAAATGTGACTGGATGTTTTAGGAGCTGGCTGACCAGTGTAGAAGCTACTGGTTGGTTAATCCCTTAAAGCGACACTCTTTGTTTACTGATGTTAATTGTCATGGTTTTGCCTTTTGTAGAACTCACCACATCATTGATGTGAGTTGTGGGGATAAACACACTGTTTGTTTAACAAGTAAGTTGTACCACGTTTGCCACTAATGACATCACAGTATGGTGTGTTTCAAAACCTGATTGTTGTGTCCGCAAAATGAGACAGGAATTCTTGTATTCGCGGAACGTTAATTATTTCACCGTAAACTAAACTGCATTACATGTAATTTAGTAATTTTCAATTGAGTGTTGTAAGTAATCCAAAATTGCTTACAATGGCTTTACTTGCTAAGTGCTATGATTGACTTAAAATCTCGCGCCTTCTACGTAGCCAATCAGATTCAAAACAACAGTCAGTCGCGACTTGTTCATTCGTGCTTTCCCGCGCTTGGCGCATGTTACCTCCATTTTCTTTGCGTTCTCATTGGTTCGTTGTGTTGCTTACATTTGCTGTGCTTGATACAACGGTGATACAACAGTCAGTTTAAAACTGCTCTTTCTAAGCAAACGCTTGTCGTCAAGGTGATATATATTTGACGCCGGGCAGAATTGACCATATTCGTATCCTCGGTATTGGACTGGAACTAGCTTGCAACCGAGGCTAATGCGAGGAGTCTTTTCAAATGCAAAGGGAATTTATCTCTTAATGATATTTCCCCGCGTGAGCGTCCATTGCAAGCTAGTAGCAGTCCAATACCGATGATACCAATATGACCTATTCAAGGCGCTTAATCGTTGTTTCAGAAAAGGGAAAGCTGTTTGGGATGGGCGACAACACAGATAACCAGCTCGGGATAAGCCAGCGAGGCAAGTCAGAAGACCCAGTGTTACGGCTAAATGCTCCAACACGCATTCATCTGTCTGCTCACTCCAGAGCAGCCAAACCAGTCCAAGTGTCCTGTGGTGCCTCTCACACAGCTGTTGTCACAGGTCAGTCAGATGCCGTGCCCCCAGGGAGCGTTAAAAATATGCTCCACCTCAACTTAGGTCCCGTCCGTACTTCACCGGAGAAATTTGAAAACAACGTTTTATCTCTGAAAACGCATCAAATGCTTACCGTCCACACTATGCCGGAGAAATTTGGGAACTCAACAAATCACCGGCAGCAGAAAAGCTAGAGTGCCGCCCTGAGGGTTAGTGTTAATCACATGATTCTTCTTCGAAAAGCTCCGTTTTCAAAATGTTTTCCATCCACACTGAAACGAAAAACCGGTGTTTTCAAATTCCTCCGGTTTGAAGAGCGTTTTCGAAAATCTCTGCTTTCGGTGGTCATTTTTTACCGGATATAAAGCTGCGTTTTCAAATTTCTCCGGCTCTTGTGTACATGTAGACTGGGCCTTAAATTTAACATACTTGTCCAATACTCTGACAAATTTATACATAGCATTGTATTGTATTCTAATGTATTGCGTCGTTCTTAATTGTATTGTATTGTTAATCTATTGTTATGTGGATATAATACAATACAATGCTATCCATAAATTTGTCAGAGTATTGGACAACCCTCAAATTTAAATACGGATATAGATTTTTTTAATGTCAGTTATGGGGAAATTTAACGATAATTCTCTGTTCGTAATCTCTTACAAAATCAACGCCTGACTTTTTGGTGGTGTTTGCTAACGTCAACGAGATTTTATTCGCATGAGCGGCCAACTACTCTAGTTATCTAGTTATGGCTGCCTTTTCCAAATCGCCGTGACTCCTTACAAGGCCCTTTGCTGTGTTTCTGTTACAGAAACAGGAGAAGTATTCATCTGGGGCAAAGGAAGAGCGGGTCGCTTAGGTCATGGTGATACAAGAGACAGGTACATTTGACTCCTGGTTAATCTGCTCACGTCAAAATTCAAATCCCTGTTCATTGGGATTTCCAGCTATAACTGTTTTATAAGAGTAAACCTGTTATCTTTAGGCTGAACCAAATTAACGTGGGTTGGAAGCAAATTAAACTGAAACAAGAGAGAATGAGGGGTGATAAAGTAAATCCCCCAAAATAGAGGCCTTATTTTCCAATGTAATCCATCTCAAGTTATTTTTAGGTCACTCTCGGTTTCGGAAATCCCAGAAGAGTCTAGAAATAGGCAATTCTGTGACGTGGATTTTGTGCTCGAGTAGACAACCCGATCAGCTTTAAACGCATTTTTATCCCCCAACGAAAACATCCACGCAACACGCATGGTCGCGTTACAATGAGAACTATGCTAAAAATAACTCAAGAGGGATTACCTTTTGAACAAGGTCTGTATAGTCGATTAAATCTCTCTCCATTCATCCTCTCTTGACTGCAGACATTTTTAACTACAGCAGATACTTCTCGTGACTAGGCATTTGTCAGGTTTCAGAGTGCCTGGCTATCATATGAGACACTTGACTTCCCTCACCTTTGCGCCTCCCGTAGCAAGCATTTCACTGATGTTATGTTTTCGTTGCGGTAGCCTCGTGGTTAGCGCACTCGTGTCTGTATCGAGCGATCCGACTTTGAGCCCTGACCGGGGATATTCTATTGTGTTTTTGGGCAAGACACTTAACTCTTACAGTGCCTGTCTCTATCCAGGTGTATAAATGGGTACCGGCGTAGTTAATGCTGAGGGGTAACCTTGCGATGGACTAGCATCCCATCCATTGAGGAGTAGAAATACTTCTAGTCGCTTCATGCTACAGAAACCGGGATAAGCTCCGGCCTGATGGGCCACTTGGCTTGTATGCAGACTTTACGTTATATTTTCATTCCAGGCCGTTGCCCTGTGAGTTGGACATGGATGGCAAGCGTGTGCGCTCTGTAGCATGCGGCAGTACGCACACAGCCTGTCTTGTCACCAGGGCCTGGGTATCAGATGACTTGATTAAGAACTGTATGGCTTGTAAGACAAGGTTTTCACTGGTGAACAGAAAGGTACTGTAATATAGAGCGCTTTTGAAATTTGTGTTAAAGTAAACTGATCCGTTAAACGTATCGGGAATATATAAAACAAGAACTTCAAGATAGAAGCATGTGTAATACTTTTACTTCACTTGGTTTATTCCTATTTTGTGAAAGGAATGTACTTAATATATTGCTGAGGAAACGTCTTAGGGAAGACATGAATTATCATCGCAGTTATATGCACAGCTGTGAATTAACGCCTGAAAATAAATTCAGACTTAAACGTGACCAGCTCCCATTGGACTTGATAGTTCAGTTTGCAGAGCACTGCACCGGTATCGCAGATGTCATGGGTTTGAATCCCGTTCAAGTCTTTACACCTTTCTCCGCAGTTAAAATATATGATCTTTCAGATATTCACTTGAAACTTCTTGTGTTGTCTAAGACCGATTCACGATATTGTGTCTTGTACCTTACATGTTGACATGTTTACTGGATAAGGTTCACTTACAGGTTTTGTATACTAGATAATACTAGCTTTTATACCATGCCATAGAAAATACAGCCAATCAGAATACAGGAAAGCTTTTGTACACTCGACGTTGTTGCACCCAACCTCAGTTGCCATCTTGCGCTGCATTAATGAGTTGGCCACATTATTTTCTCTGGCACGGAATCAACGCTCTCTCGTGGTACACCTTGGAATATGCCACTTTTCACTTGTATTTTATTGGTATACACATTCGCCTAAAGGATCATGTCTCTTCCGAGAAAATACAAGTGACTCGTGGGATATTCCATGTTATTATATGGAGGAGAGTGTTTTACTGGGAACTAAACCACTCGTAGATTCCATATGCCACTTCATCCGGGACCCGAGTGGCGTATTTTCCGTATGTCACCTTTGTGAGTGTCGTATCGTTCAATGACGTCACGATTCCCGCCTTTTGCTTTTGTTGAATTGGTTTCTCGCGTCGCGTTTGTTGTTTGGAATAGTCTCGATATAATAAAAAGAACATTACACGTTGGCTCGAAGATATGAATTTTATGTTCTCGTGGCAAGAACAATATCTCACTCGTTCGCTTCGCTCACTCGTGAGGTATTGTTCTTGCCACTCGAACATAAAATTCATATCTTCTCGCCATCGTGTAATATCCTCTATGTATACCACTTGAAAGCGTTGCGAGACTAATATACGGGTAAAATTTTTTTTTTTAATCCCCAGCACCACTGCCGCAAGTGTGGAGGCGTCTTTTGCACTTCCTGCACTTCCAAACGAACTCCTATCCTTAACCTGCCAGGATACCGCATTCCTCGGCGTGTCTGTGACAAATGCTACTCGGTTCTTCTGGAAGAGATGTGAGAATAGCTTTGACTTTGGACGGAAAACCGAGCCAAGACATGGTACACTTACATTGTGCCTCCGAATTAAAAGAAAATTAACAACAGCCTGTTGGCTTTGATTGATTAGAGCACGTCTGCTCCAACTTTAAACAGTCAGGAAACATCGAGACAAAAAAAAACAAACAAGCGTTTGCTTTTGGCAGCTATCTCCAACAATCGCTCTACATGGGATAACCGCAAACAAACTGTGATTAAACAAAGTCAACAAAATGCTATAAAACGTGCTCATGGTTTCGAGGGACTTTTAATCAATGGCTATTTTTAACATTTTTCGGTTAGTCAGTTAATTATCAACCGACGAAAAGTGTTCCTTGTGACAAAGAAATACTTTAGGCAAGTTAAGAAAATGATGGATTTTATCCAAGGTAAAACGTTTTAATTCAAAACCATATTCTCCCAATGGTATTGCATATAACGGACTGAAAAAGTAAAGATATTCGATATTCTGTTCCGAGGACTAAGTTAGTTAACAGTAGACGTCATATAGTTATTCCTCCGTTCAGCTAAAGAATACAAAGCAAAAGGAAAATGTCCCGATATTGAATTATAAGTCGTGCACCTTTTTGTATGATACTTAAAAAACCAAGGATCTATATCAGAAGTATATAAAAGAAGATCACGTTTTGCTGTTCAAAGTAAGTCAGAATAGTTCTTTAAAATTATAACAAGTTAACCATTGCTTTAGTTAGCAAAGCTGTTTAAAATTATATCTTTATTAGTTGTCTCAATCGTATGCTTTTTGTTTTTGTTTGGTTTGATATTGTGATAAAGTACTTTGAGAGTAAATAAAACTTATAAACCAAGCACGAGTGATGGCACTGGGCGAATATCAGCCAAAGGTCTTGACCGTACAAAGAAGACCCTGGGGTGATATTTTCCCATTACGGTCGCGAGCAGCCAATTTAATGTGCGACTGAAAATGCTTAGCAAAAAATGCCACCATCACGGACTGGAAAAACATCGCAAACTTCAGGCGCGCAATTCTGTAATTCCCACTAGGCGTATACTCGCATCTGATATGCTCAGATATCAAAAGGGACGTAAAAGGTAATGTGAAAGCAAGTTCTTTCGGATGCGTAAGCCATATAACAACCAGAAAATCTTCAAAAGGGATCGTGTGGGATAATTCGGGAGAGTGTCTGGTCCAATATTGGACCGGAAATTGGTTGATTATAGTTATTGGTTCTCTGAACTAACTGATCATAATTTGTTGGAAGCTGTGACCTTTTGACAGTCTGCCCACATACCGGCGTTCATGTTTTTGCTACGAGTTAATCTCTTGCGTTTTAGCGCGTGTTTCCCACGCACCAGGTTAATATTTCGAATAAAGTTTGCGATCTCGACGAATTCAAGACAAAATAGAGAGTCGGTGGACAGACTAACCTTGCGAGTGACGTGTGACGTCATACTTGCCGTGTCTTCTTCTGAGTTAGGTCTTCTTAGAAGAAGAAGGCTAACTAGCTAATTGCTGGTGTGGTCACCATCTGAGTAATTTTTAAGATGTGAAGAGCAATGGCATAACATTTTTGACTCGTATGACAAAAAAAAAACACCCGCATAGACGACACCTTTAATTTTATACCAAACCAGCGTTTATTGCAAGCTCACAATTGTTTCTGCATTATAGAAATAATTCCTTAATTACACCCATCTAAAAATTACATCCCTCGCAGAGTAGTAATAGTAATATCTTCTACATCTAAGAAAGAAAACTTAAAAAGTAAGCCTCCTTAGCTGAATCACATGTTCTGGTCAATCCGGTAAAAAATAGATTTTGGCGCTTAACTTGAGCTAGGGATATGTAATTAAAGCGAGTTATTTCAAGACACTGAATCCCGGAAGGCTTCTTACAAAATGTTAGAAAGTAAAGCAAATTAATAGGTCTTATACCTCATCTATACTTCAAGTAATATATCAAACACTCGAGACAGTGTTTCATCGGGGCATCCAAACACTGAGAAGAGAGTTGAAAATACGGCGCGCAGCGGTGTGTTTTTTGGAGAAATTTGAGGTGTTTGGATAGTCGATGAAACACTGTCTCGAGTGTTTGAGATATCTTCTCAATCGAAACAAAACCAAAGGGGTAAATGGAGAAGTAAAATCGTCAAAATATATTCTATAATTAAGACCGAGTATCCAAATCTCCTTCACGGGTGTGACTTTTTGTTTTAATGAACTAGTAACGAGTTTGAGAAGAACTTTTCAGAATAGTAATAATAACTAGTGTTTCGTCTACAGGGCTGACTAACTAAAGTACACAATAAAACGATTAGCGATGAAACTCTTTCAGTAGTTCTATACATATCTCAAGCTCAAGTAACCCTTAAGTCCGTCCGGTTAAGTATTTAAGAATTCTTTCACTCCTGATCACCGCTGACAAGCACAGCGTATCCAGCAGACTTGTCACGTGGCTTTTTCAATCTCATCAGTGCTGTCCGGGCCAAGAAATGCACATCACAAGCAGAGCCATCAGGAAGACGAGAACATAGAAGGATTAAAAACACAAATAACAAGAAGTAAGATGAACACAAATAATAAATCTCAAAATTCTACTTAAATTACTAAGCCAAAAATATTCTTTTTATCAACTCGCACATACCACTTTTTTCCATGAGTTTATCCTTCCCGCGCTTTTCCTCTCGTTTCCCTCGTGCCAGGTGGGGTAGGTACACATTAGTCACGTGTTCGCCCACTTCACGTCTCCGTCGACTACTTTGCGAGCCTGGATCGGTTGCGTGACAGTGAACGAATACAAACAGACAATCAGCAAATTAAAACGAACAAGCCCTCGACAAATTTAGCACTCTCTAAAATCCTTGCCATTAAGATAACCCTCTCCCAAACCAAAATATAAGACCACCAACTTATACTAAAGGCCTCCAGAGATTATAAGCTCCCTAATGTAAAATGTCTTCCGCGCTGAATGTCGTCAGCTTACGGCTTGCGATGTATATAATTAACAACTTTAGAACTTGTCTTGTGCTTCCGCGGGCACCTAGATTTTCTCAGATATACAACATAACTTCAGAAAATGTAAAGCCAAACCTCTGTGCTAATGATGTCCACTCCACCTCCCTCTTAATATTATTCTTAGCTATGCCGATAACATGCTGATCAAAATAACATTTTGAACAGACAAACTACAAGGTTTTATAGTATATCGTTGCCTAACTGACTAAGCTTCACTGAAAACATGACACATAAAGGTCATTCATTATCAAAGGAAGAACTAAAAAATTAATGTTTGTCAGTCCTCAGTATTAATAAAACCAATACAACGACTGCACCAACTAATTAATCACTGATCAGATGTACCTGATGGAATCAAAAACAAGACGTACACTTGGTAAATTTGCAAAGTTGTAATAAGATTGCAATCATACCTAAACAACCATACAGTTCCATCCTCAATGAGATATGATTGGACCACGCTGTTGGCCTGAGTCTGATGTAACTTGCATGGATTGGCGGGTTTAACTTGTGGTAAACTATGCTGTCTCTGTCCTTATTTCCATTAAACACCTAAAAATTAGCATCAAAAATGTTCAAGTAAATCTTCTAATGAATAAAACAAAAAGCTTAATTAATTAGCAGTAAAACGGTTTAGATGCTTTGGGGACTGAAGAGATGCAATAAATGAGTGCAAGGATTAATTGGAAATTGTCAGCTGGGTATTGTTTTACCTTTGGCGAACTTTGACCTGGTTCTTTGTAATAGTGAAAGTTCACTCCATCATCGCTGTATTGAAGCTGGTATTTGGTCACCCACTGGCTGTATCCATTTCTTCCTTGTGTAGCTATACCTGTTAATTTGGTGTAACTACTAAGGGCTACCTGAATCCATTGATTGGCGTCATTAGAGCGAGCTGACCATGCCCCTTTTTTGCCTCCACCTGCCTTAAAGTTCAACCTTGCCTGTATGGCAGCGTGATTTGAATCCCACTCTGAAGAGGCAGTGATTTGAGCATCTTTGATGAGACGGCTTTCCATGCCTAAAGATGCAGTACATGGCACTACGGTGCACGAAACAAAAGATAGTGAAACCATAAATGAAAAACAAAGAAGCCAACATCGAAACAGTTGCTTTAAATCTTATGCAGAAACTAAAATGTTTCCGATGGTAATAGTCTTCCCTAAGAATACCGAGCTCCTAGATATGGCCGTTGAAGACAAATAAAGACTCTCATGATTGCAAGACTGCTATAGAAAACTATTTTTGCATTTGATTTCGTTAGTCTATGCTCTAGTAATTGTGGGTTTTAGTTAACAGCTGCACAACTTGTCTTTATTTAGCGCGAGCATTGCCGTGCAGTTTACTTGTATGTATCTAAAGGGGTTTTTAGATGCAAAGCCACTTCCAAAACTAAACTCAAACTCCAGCTCTTTGTAAAAAATTAAACTCCTTGTGATAGTGACCCCAACTCCACCTCCCTCGTTTATTTCTAATAGATAAGCCGATAGTATGGTGATCGAAAGAAACATTCCTAAGAAACATGAGACCAGCTTTCAGTTCTAGAAACTAAAATACATTTAATAAACCCCTCGTCGTTAACAGACGGACGTAATCTTTAGCTGTTTAACTAAACTGAAAAATTTTCAAGTAATCAGGTTACAATCATACCTAAACAACCATACAGTTCCATCCTCAATGAGATATGATTGGACCACGCTGTTGGCCTGAGTCTGATGTAGCTTGCTTGGATTGGCGGGTTTAACTTGTGGTAAACTATGCTGTCTCTGTCCTTATTTCCATTAAACACCTAAACATTAGCATCAAAAATGTTCAAGTAAATCTTCTAATGAATGAAACAAAAAGCTTCATTAATTAGCAGTAAAACGGTTTAGATGCTTTGGGGACTGAAGAGATGCCATGAATGCGTGCAAGGATTAATTGGAAATTGTCAGCTGGGTACAGTTTTACCTTTGGCGAACTTTGGCCTGGTTCTTTGTAATAGTGAAAGTTCACTCCATCATCGCTGAATTGAAGCTGGTATTTGGTTACCCACTGGCTGTATCCATTTCTTCCTTGTGTAGCTATACCTGTTAATTTGGTGTAACTACTAAGGGCTACCTGAATCCATTGATTGGCGTCATTAGAGCGAGCTGACCATGCCCCTTTTTTGCCTCCACCTGCCTTAAAGTTCAACCTTGCCTGTATGGCAGCGTGATTTGAATCCCACTCTGAAGAGGCAGTGATTTGAGCATCTTTGATGAGATTGTTTTCCATGCCTAGAGATGTAGTACATGGCACTACGGTGCACGAAACAAAAGATAGTGAAACCATAAATGAAAAACACAGAAGCCAACATCGAAATAGTTCCTTTAAATCTTATGCAGAAACAGAAATGTTTCCGATGGTAATAGTCTTCCCTAAGAATACCGAGCTCCTAGATATGGCCGTTGAAGACAAATAAAAACTCTCATGATTGCAAGACTGCTATAGAAAACTATTTTTGCATTTGATTTCGTTAGTCTATGCTCTAATAATTGTGGGTTTTAGTTAACAGCTGCACGACTTGTCTTTATTTAGCGCGAGCATTGCCGTGCAGTCTTCTTGTATGTATCTAAAGGGGTTTTTAGATGCAAAGCCACTTCCAAAACTAAACTCAAACTCCAGCTCTTTGTAAAAAATTAAACTCCTTGTGAAAGTGACCCCAACTCCACCTCCCTCGTTTATATATAATAGATAAGCCGATAGTATGGTGATCGAAAGAAACATTCCTAAGAAACATGAGACCAGCTTTCAGTTCTTGAAAATAAAATACGTTTAATATACCCCTCGTTGTTAATAATCTGACGTAATCTTTAGGTGTTTAACTAAACTGAAACATTTTCAAGTAATCAGGTTACAATCATACCTAAACAACCATACAGTTCCATCCTCAATGATATATGATTGGACCACGCTGTTGGCCTGAGTCTGATGTAGCTTGCTTGGATTGGCGGGTTTAACTTGTGGTAAACTATGCTGTCTCTGTCTTTATTTCCATTAAACACCTAAACATTAGCATCAAAAATGTTCAACTAAATCTTCTAATGAATGAAACAAAAAGCTTAATTAATTAGCAGTAAAACGGTTTAGATGCTTTGGGGACAGAAGAGATGCAATAAATGAGTGCAAGGATTAATTGGAAATTGTCAGCTGGGTATTGTTTTACCTTTGGCGAACTTTGGCCTGGTTCTTTGTAATAGTGAAAGTTCACTCCATCATCGCTGTATTGAAGCTGGTATTTGGTCACCCACTGGCTGTATCCATTTCTTCCTTGTGTAGCTATACCTGTTAATTTGGTGTAACTACTAAGGGCTACCTGAATCCATTGATTGGCGTCATTAGAGCGAGCTGACCATGCCCCTTTTTTGCCTCCACCTGCCTTAAAGTTCAACCTTGCCTGTATGGCAGCGTGATTTGAATCCCACTCTGAAGAGGCAGTGATTTGAGCATCTTTGATGAGACGGCTTTCCATGCCTAAAGATGCAGTACATGGCACTACGGTGCACGAAACAAAAGATAGTGAAACCATAAATGAAAAACAAAGAAGCCAACATCGAAATAGTTCCTTTAAATCTTATGCAGAAACAAAAATGTTTCCGATGGTAATAGTCTTCCCTAAGAATATCGAGCACTTAGATATCGCCGTTGAAGACAAATAAAGCCTCTCATGATTGCAACTGACTGCTATAGAAAACTATTTTTGCATTTGACTTCGTTAGTCTATGCTCTAATAATATTGGTTTTTAGTTAACAACTGCACAAGTTGTCTTTATTTAGCGCGAGCATTGCCGTGCAGTTTACTTGTATGTATCTAAAGGGGTTTTTAGATGCAAAGCCACTTCCAAAACTAAACTCAAACTCCAGCTCTTTGTAAAAAATTAAACTCCTTGTGATAGTGACCCGAACTCCACCTCCCTCGTTTATTTATAAAAGATAAGCCGATAGTATGGTGATCGAAAAAACATTCCTAAGAAACATGAGACCAGCTTTCAGTTCCTGAAAATAAAATACATTTAATAAACCCCTCGTTGTTAATACTCTGACGTAATCTTTAGGTGTTTAACTAAACTGAAAAATTTTCAAGTAATCAGGTTACAATCATACCTAAACAACCATACAGTTCCATCCTCAATGAGATATGATTGGACCACGCTGTTGGCCTGAGTCTGATGTAGCTTGCTTGGATTGGCGAGTTTAACTTGTGGTAAACTATGCTGTCTCTGTCCTTATTTCCATTAAACACCTAAACATTAGCATCAAAAATGTTCAAGTAAATCTTCTAATGAATGAAACAAAAAGCTTAATTAATTAGCAGTAAAACGGTTTAGATGCTTTGGGGACTGAAGAGATGCCATGAATGCGTGCAAGGATTAATTGGAAATTGTCAGCTTGGTTATGGTTTTACCTTTGGCGAACTTTGGCCTGGTTCTTTGTAATAGTGAAAGTTCACTCCATCATCGCTGTATTGAAGCTGGTATTTGGTCACCCACTGGCTGTATCCATTTCTTCCTTGTGTAGCTATACCTGTTAATTTGGTGTAACTACTAAGGGCTACCTGAATCCATTGATTGGCGTCATTAGAGCGAGCTGACCATGCCCCTTTTTTGCCTCCACCTGCCTTAAAGTTCAACCTTGCCTGTATGGCAGCGTGATTTGAATCCCACTCTGAAGAGGCAGTGATTTGAGCATCTTTGATGAGACGGCTTTACATGCCTAAAGATGCAGTACATGGCACTACGGTGCACGAAACAAAAGATAGTGAAACCATAAATGAAAAACAAAGAAGCCAACATCGAAATAGTTCCTTTAAATCTTATGCAGAAACAAAAATGTTTCCGATGGTAATAGTCTTCCCTAAGAATACCGAACACTTAGATATCGCCGTTGAAGACAAATAAAGCCTCTCATGATTGCAAGACTGCTAAAGAAAACTATTTTTGCATTTGATTTCGTTAGTCTATGCTCTAATAATTGTGGTTTTTAGTTAACAACTGCACAACTTGTCTTTATTTAGCGCGAGCATTGCCGTGCAGTTTACTTGTATGTATCTAAAGGGGTTTTTAGATGCAAAGCCACTTCCAAAACTAAACTCAAACTCCAGCTCTTTGTAAAAAATTAAACTCCTTGTGATAGTGACCCCAACTCCACCTCCCTCGTTTATTTATAAAAGATAAGCCGATAGTATGGTGATCGAAAAAACATTCCTAAGAAACATGAGACCAGCTTTCAGTTCCTGAAAATAAAATACATTTAATAAACCCCTCGTTGTTAATACTCTGACGTAATCTTTAGGTGTTTAACTAAACTGAAAAATTTTCAAGTAATCAGGTTACAATCATACCTAAACAACCATACAGTTCCATCCTCAATGAGATATGATTGGACCACGCTGTTGGCCTGAGTCTGATGTAGCTTGCTTGGATTGGCGAGTTTAACTTGTGGTAAACTATGCTGTCTCTGTCCTTATTTCCATTAAACACCTAAACATTAGCATCAAAAATGTTCAAGTAAATCTTCTAATGAATGAAACAAAAAGCTTAATTAATTAGCAGTAAAACGGTTTAGATGCTTTGGGGACTGAAGAGATGCAATAAATGAGTGCAAGGATTAATTGGAAATTGTCAGCTGGGTATTGTTTTACCTTTGGCGAACTTTGGCCTGGTTCTTTGTAATTGTGAAAGTTCACTCCATCATCGCTGTATTGAAGCTGGTATTTGGTCACCCACTGGCTGTATCCATTTCTTCCTTGTGTAGCTATACCTGTTAATTTGGTGTAACTACTAAGGGCTACCTGAATCCATTGATTGGCGTCATTAGAGCGAGCTGACCATGCCCCTTTTTTGCCTCCACCTGCCTTAAAGTTCAACCTTGCCTGTATGGCAGCGTGATTTGAATCCCACTCTGAAGAGGCAGTGATTTGAGCATCTTTGATGAGACGGCTTTCCATGCCTAGAGATGCAGTACATGGCACTACGGTGTACGAAACAAAAGATAGTGAAACCATAAATGAAAAACAAAGAAGCCAACATCGAAATAGTTCCTTTAAATCTTATGCAGAAACAAAAATGTTTCCGATGGTAATAGTCTTTCCTAAGAATACCGAGCACTTAGATATCGCCATTGAAGACAAATAAAGCCTCTCATGATTGCAAGACTGCTATAGAAAACTATTTTTGCATTTGACTTCGTTAGTCTATGCTCTAATAATTGTGGTTTTTAGTTAACAACTGCACAACTTGTCTTTATTTAGCGCGAGCATTGCCGTGCAGTTTACTTGTATGTATCTAAAGGGGTTTTTAGATGCAAAGCCACGTCCAAAACTAAACTCAAACTCCAGCTCTTTGTAAAAAATTAAACTCCTTGTGATAGTGACCCCAACTCCACCTCCCTCGTTTATTTATAAAAGATAAGCCGATAGTATGGTGATCGAAAAAACATTCCTAAGAAACATGAGACCAGCTTTCAGTTCCTGAAAATAAAATACATTTAATAAAGCCCTCGTTGTTAATACTCTGACGTAATCTTTAGGTGTTTAACTAAACTGAAAAATTTTCAAGAAATTAGGTTACAATCATACCTAAACAACCATACAGTTCCATCCTCAATGAGATATGATTGGACCACGCTGTTGGCCTGAGTCTGATGTAGCTTGCTTGGATTGGCGAGTTTAACTTGTGGTAAACTATGCTGTCTCTGTCCTTATTTCCATTAAACACCTAAACATAAGCATCAAAAATGTTCAAGTAAATCTTCTAATGAATGAAACAAAAAGCTTAATTAATTAGCAGTAAAACGGTTTAGATGCTTTGGGGACTGAAGAGATGCAATAAATGAGTGCAAGGATTAATTGGAAATTGTCAGCTGGGTATTGTTTTACCTTTGGCGAACTTTGGCCTGGTTCTTTGTAATTGTGAAAGTTCACTCCATCATCGCTGAATTGAAGCTGGTATTTGGTTACCCACTGGCTGTATCCATTTCTTCCTTGTGTAGCTATACCTGTTAATTTGGTGTAACTACTAAGGGCTACCTGAATCCATTGATTGGCGTCATTAGAGCGAGCTGACCATGCCCCTTTTTTGCCTCCACCTGCCTTAAAGTTCAACCTTGCCTGTATGGCAGCGTGATTTGAATCCCACTCTGAAGAGGCAGTGATTTGAGCATCTTTGATGAGACGGCTTTCCATGCCTAAAGATGCAGTACATGGCACTACGGTGCACGAAACAAAACATAGCAAAACCATAAATGAAAAACAAAAGAGGCCAACATCGAAATAGTTCCTTTAAATCTTATGCAGAAACAAAAATGTTTCCGATGGTAATAGTCTTCCCTAAGAATACCGAGCACTTAGATATCGCCATTGAAGACAAATAAAGCCTCTCATGATTGCAAGACTGCTATAGAAAACTATTTTTGCATTTGACTTCGTTAGTCTATGCTCTAATAATTGTGGTTTTTAGTTAACAACTGCACAACTTGTCTTTATTTAGCGCGAGCATTGCCGTGCAGTTTACTTGTATGTATCTAAAGGGATTTTTAGATGCAAAGCCACTTCCAAAACTAAACTCAAACTCCAGCTCTTTGTAAAAAATTAAACTCCTTGTGATAGGGACCCCAACTCCACCTCCCTCGTTTATTTATAATAGATAAGCCGATAATATGGTGATCGAAAACACATTCCTAAGAAACATGAGACCAGCTTTCAGTTCTAGAAAATAAAATACATTTAATTTACCCCTCGTCGTTAATAATCGGACGTAATCTGTAGGTGTTTAACTAAACTGAAAAATGTTTAAGTAATCAGGTTACAGCCATACCTAAACAACCATACAATTCCATCCTCAGTGAGATATGATTGGACCACGCTGTTGGCCTGAGTCTGATGTAGCTTGCTTGGATTGGCAGGTTTAACTTGTGGTAAACTATGCTGTCTCTGTCCTTATTTCCATTAAACACCTAAACATTAGCATCAAAAATGTTCAAGTAAATCTTCTAATGAATGAAACAAAAAGCTTAATTAATTAGCAGTAAAACGGTTTAGATGCTTTGGGGACTGCAGAGATGCCATGAATGCGTGCAAGGATTAATTGGAAATTGTCACTGCTGGGTATGGTTTTACCTTTGGCGAACTTCGGCTTGGTTCTTTGTAATAGTGAAAGTTCACTCCATCATCGCTGTATTGAAGCTGGTATTTGGTTACCCACTGGCTGTGTCCATTTCTTCCTTGTGTAGCTATACCTGTTAATTTGGTGTAACTACTAAGGGCTACCTGAATCCATTGATTGGCGTCATTAGAGCGAGCTGACCATGCCCCTTGTTTGCCTCCACCTGCCTTAAAGTTCAACCTTGCCTGTATGGCAGCGTGATTTGAATCCCACTCTGAAGAGGCAGTGATTTGAGCATCTTTGATCAGACGGTTTTCCATGCCTAGAGATGCAGTACATGGCACTACGGTGCACGAAACAAAAGATAGTGAAATCATAATTGAAAAATAAAAGAAGCCAACATCGAAATAGTTCCTTTAAATCTCATGCAGAAACAAAAATGTTTCCGATGATAATAGTCTTACCTAAGAATACCGAGCTCTTAGATATGGCCGTTACAGACAAATAAAGCCTCTTATGATTGCAAGACTGCTATGGAAAACTATTTTTGCATTTGATTTCGTTAGTCTATGCTCTAATAATTGCTGTTTTTAGTTAACAACTGCACAACTCGTCTTCATTTAGCGCGAGCATTGTCGTGCAGTTTACTTGTATGATTCTAAAGGGATTTTTAGATGCAAAGCCACTTCCAAAACTAAACTCAAACTCCAGCTCTTTGTAAAAAATTAAACTCCTTGTGATAGGGACCCCAACTCCACCTCCCTCGTTTATTTATAATAGATAAGCCGATAATATGGTGATCGAAAACACATTTCTAAGAAACATGAGAGCAGCTTTCAGTTCTAGAAAATAAAATACATTTAATTTACCCCTCGTCGTTAATAATCGGACGTAATCTGTAGGTGTTTAACTAAACTGAAAAATGTTTAAGTAATCAGGTTACAGCCATACCTAAACAACCATACAATTCCATCCTCAGTGAGATATGATTGGACCACGCTGTTGGCCTGAGTCTGATGTAGCTTGCTTGGATTGGCAGGTTTAACTTGTGGTAAACTATGCTGTCTCTGTCCTTATTTCCATTAAACACCTAAACATTAGCATCAAAAATGTTCAAGTAAATCTTCTAATGAATGAAACAAAAAGCTTAATTAATTAGCAGTAAAACGGTTTAGATGCTTTGGGGACTGCAGAGATGCCATGAATGCGTGCAAGGATTAATTGGAAATTGTCACTGCTGGGTATGGTTTTACCTTTGGCGAACTTCGGCTTGGTTCTTTGTAATAGTGAAAGTTCACTCCATCATCGCTGTATTGAAGCTGGTATTTGGTTACCCACTGGCTGTGTCCATTTCTTCCTTGTGTAGCTATACCTGTTAATTTGGTGTAACTACTAAGGGCTACCTGAATCCATTGATTGGCGTCATTAGAGCGAGCTGACCATGCCCCTTGTTTGCCTCCACCTGCCTTAAAGTTCAACCTTGCCTGTATGGCAGCGTGATTTGAATCCCACTCTGAAGAGGCAGTGATTTGAGCATCTTTGATCAGACGGTTTTCCATGCCTAGAGATGCAGTACATGGCACTACGGTGCACGAAACAAAAGATAGTGAAATCATAATTGAAAAATAAAAGAAGCCAACATCGAAATAGTTCCTTTAAATCTCATGCAGAAACAAAAATGTTTCCGATGATAATAGTCTTACCTAAGAATACCGAGCTCTTAGATATGGCCGTTACAGACAAATAAAGCCTCTTATGATTGCAAGACTGCTATGGAAAACTATTTTTGCATTTGATTTCGTTAGTCTATGCTCTAATAATTGCTGTTTTTAGTTAACAACTGCACAACTCGTCTTCATTTAGCGCGAGCATTGTCGTGCAGTTTACTTGTATGTATCTAAAGGGATTTTTAGATGCAAAGCCACTTCCAAAACTAAACTCAAACTCCAGCTCTTTGTAAAAAATTAAACTCCTTGTGATAGGGACCCCAACTCCACCTCCCTCGTTTATTTATAATAGATAAGCCGATAATATGGTGATCGAAAACACATTTCTAAGAAACATGAGAGCAGCTTTCAGTTCTAGAAAATAAAATACATTTAATTTACCCCTCGTCGTTAATAATCGGACGTAATCTGTAGGTGTTTAACTAAACTGAAAAATGTTTAAGTAATCAGGTTACAGCCATACCTAAACAACCATACAGTTCCATCCTCAGTGAGATATGATTGGACCACGCTGTTGGCCTGAGTCTGATTTAGCTTGCTTGGATTGGCAGGTTTAACTTGTGGTAAACTATGCTGTCTCTGTCCTTATTTCCATTAAACACCTAAACATTAGCATCAAAAATGTTCAAGTAAATCTTCTAATGAATGAAACAAAAAGCTTAATTAATTAGCAGTAAAACGGTTTAGATGCTTTGGAGACTGCAGAGATGCCATGAATGCGTGCAAGGATTAATTGGAAATTGTCACCGCTGGGTATGGTTTTACCTTTGGCGAACTTTGGCCTGGTTCTTTGTAATAGTGAAAGTTCACTCCATCATCGCTGTATTGAAGCTGGTATTTGGTTACCCACTGGCTGTGTCCATTTCTTCCTTGTGTAGCTATACCTGTTAATTTGGTGTAACTACTAAGGGCTACCTGAATCCATTGATTGGCGTCATTAGAGCGAGCTGACCATGCCCCTTGTTTGCCTCCACCTGCCTTAAAGTTCAACCTTGCCTGTATGGCAGCGTGATTTGAATCCCACTCTGAAGAGGCAGTGATTTGAGCATCTTTGATCAGACGGTTTTCCATGCCTAGAGATGCAGTACATGGCACTACGGTGCACGAAACAAAAGATAGTGAAATCATAATTGAAAAATAAAAGAAGCCAACATCGAAATAGTTCCTTTAAATCTCATGCAGAAACAAAAATGTTTCCGATGATAATAGTCTTACCTAAGAATACCGAGCTCTTAGATATGGCCGTTACAGACAAATAAAGCCTCTCATGATTGCAAGACTGCTATGGAAAACTATTTTTGCATTTGATTTCGTTAGTCTATGCTCTAATAATTGCTGTTTTTAGTTAACAACTGCACAACTCGTCTTCATTTAGCGCGAGCATTGTCGTGCAGTTTACTTGTATGTATCTAAAGGGATTTTTAGATGCAAAGCCACTTCCAAAACTAAACTCAAACTCCAGCTCTTTGTAAAAAATTAAACTCCTTGTGATAGGGACCCCAACTCCACCTCCCTCGTTTATTTATAATAGATAAGCCGATAATATGGTGATCGAAAACACATTCCTAAGAAACATGAGACCAGCTTTCAGTTCTAGAAAATAAAATACATTTAATTTACCCCTCGTCGTTAATAATCGGACGTAATCTGTAGGTGTTTAACTAAACTGAAAAATGTTTAAGTAATCAGGTTACAGCCATACCTAAACAACCATACAGTTCCATCCTCAGTGAGATATGATTGGACCACGCTGTTGGCCTGAGTCTGATGTAGCTTGCTTGGATTGGCAGGTTTAACTTGTGGTAAACTATGCTGTCTCTGTCCTTATTTCCATTAAACACCTAAACATTAGCATCAAAAATGTTCAAGTAAATCTTCTAATGAATGAAACAAAAAGCTTAATTAATTAGCAGTAAAACGGTTTAGATGCTTTGGGGACTGCAGAGATGCCATGAATGCGTGCAAGGATTAATTGGAAATTGTCACTGCTGGGTATGGTTTTACCTTTGGCGAACTTCGGCTTGGTTCTTTGTAATAGTGAAAGTTCACTCCATCATCGCTGTATTGAAGCTGGTATTTGGTTACCCACTGGCTGTGTCCATTTCTTCCTTGTGTAGCTATACCTGTTAATTTGGTGTAACTACTAAGGGCTACCTGAATCCATTGATTGGCGTCATTAGAGCGAGCTGACCATGCCCCTTGTTTGCCTCCACCTGCCTTAAAGTTCAACCTTGCCTGTATGGCAGCGTGATTTGAATCCCACTCTGAAGAGGCAGTGATTTGAGCATCTTTGATCAGACGGTTTTCCATGCCTAGAGATGCAGTACATGGCACTACGGTGCACGAAACAAAAGATAGTGAAATCATAATTGAAAAATAAAAGAAGCCAACATCGAAATAGTTCCTTTAAATCTCATGCAGAAACAAAAATGTTTCCGATGATAATAGTCTTACCTAAGAATACCGAGCTCTTAGATATGGCCGTTACAGACAAATAAAGCCTCTCATGATTGCAAGACTGCTATGGAAAACTATTTTTGCATTTGATTTCGTTAGTCTATGCTCTAATAATTGCTGTTTTTAGTTAACAACTGCACAACTCGTCTTCATTTAGCGCGAGCATTGTCGTGCAGTTTACTTGTATGTATCTAAAGGGATTTTTAGATGCAAAGCCACTTCCAAAACTAAACTCAAACTCCAGCTCTTTGTAAAAAATTAAACTCCTTGTGATAGGGACCCCAACTCCACCTCCCTCGTTTATTTATAATAGATAAGCCGATAATATGGTGATCGAAAACACATTCCTAAGAAACATGAGACCAGCTTTCAGTTCTAGAAAATAAAATACATTTAATTTACCCCTCGTCGTTAATAATCGGACGTAATCTGTAGGTGTTTAACTAAACTGAAAAATGTTTAAGTAATCAGGTTACAGCCATACCTAAACAACCATACAGTTCCATCCTCAGTGAGATATGATTGGACCACGCTGTTGGCCTGAGTCTGATGTAGCTTGCTTGGATTGGCAGGTTTAACTTGTGGTAAACTATGCTGTCTCTGTCCTTATTTCCATTAAACACCTAAACATTAGCATCAAAAATGTTCAAGTAAATCTTCTAATGAATGAAACAAAAAGCTTAATTAATTAGCAGTAAAACGGTTTAGATGCTTTGGGGACTGCAGAGATGCCATGAATGCGTGCAAGGATTAATTGGAAATTGTCACTGCTGGGTATGGTTTTACCTTTGGCGAACTTTGGCCTGGTTCTTTGTAATAGTGAAAGTTAACTCCATCATCGCTGTATTGAAGCTGGTATTTGGTTACCCACTGGCTGTGTCCATTTCTTCCTTGTGTAGCTATACCTGTTAATTTGGTGTAACTACTAAGGGCTACCTGAATCCATTGATTGGCGTCATTAGAGCGAGCTGACCATGCCCCTTGTTTGCCTCCACCTGCCTTAAAGTTCAACCTTGCCTGTATGGCAGCGTGATTTGAATCCCACTCTGAAGAGGCAGTGATTTGAGCATCTTTGATCAGACGGTTTTCCATGCCTAGAGATGCAGTACATGGCACTACGGTGCACGAAACAAAAGATAGTGAAATCATAATTGAAAAATAAAAGAAGCCAACATCGAAATAGTTCCTTTAAATCTCATGCAGAAACAAAAATGTTTCCGATGATAATAGTCTTACCTAAGAATACCGAGCTCTTAGATATGGCCGTTACAGACAAATTAAGCCTCTCATGATTGCAAGACTGCTATGGAAAACTATTTTTGCATTTGATTTCGTTAGTCTATGCTCTAATAATTGCTGTTTTTAGTTAACAACTGCACAACTCGTCTTCATTTAGCGCGAGCATTGTCGTGCAGTTTACTTGTATGTATCTAAAGGGATTTTTAGATGCAAAGCCACTTCCAAAACTAAACTCAAACTCCAGCTCTTTGTAAACAATTAAACTCCTTGTGATAGGGACCCCAACTCCACCTCCCTCGTTTATTTATAATAGATAAGCCGATAATATGGTGATCGAAAACACATTCCTAAGAAACATGAGACCAGCTTTCAGTTCTAGAAAATAAAATACATTTAATTTACCCCTCGTCGTTAATAATCGGACGTAATCTGTAGGTGTTTAACTAAACTGAAAAATGTTTAAGTAATCAGGTTACAGCCATACCTAAACAACCATACAGTTCCATCCTCAGTGAGATATGATTGGACCACGCTGTTGGCCTGAGTCGGATGTAGCTTGCTTGGATTGGCAGGTTTAACTTGTGGTAAACTATGCTGTCTCTGTCCTTATTTCCATTAAACACCTAAACATTAGCATCAAAAATGTTCAAGTAAATCTTCTAATGAATGAAACAAAAAGCTTAATTAATTAGCAGTAAAACGGTTTAGATGCTTTGGGGACTGCAGAGATGCCATGAATGCGTGCAAGGATTAATTGGAAATTGTCACTGCTGGGTATGGTTTTACCTTTGGCGAACTTTGGCCTGGTTCTTTGTAATAGTGAAAGTTCACTCCATCATCGCTGTATTGAAGCTGGTATTTGGTTACCCACTGGCTGTGTCCATTTCTTCCTTGTGTAGCTATACCTGTTAATTTGGTGTAACTACTAAGGGCTACCTGAATCCATTGATTGGCGTCATTAGAGCGAGCTGACCATGCCCCTTGTTTGCCTCCACCTGCCTTAAAGTTCAACCTTGCCTGTATGGCAGCGTGATTTGAATCCCACTCTGAAGAGGCAGTGATTTGAGCATCTTTGATCAGACGGTTTTCCATGCCTAGAGATGCAGTACATGGCACTACGGTGCACGAAACAAAAGATAGTGAAATCATAATTGAAAAATAAAAGAAGCCAACATCGAAATAGTTCCTTTAAATCTCATGCAGAAACAAAAATGTTTCCGATGATAATTGTCTTACCTAAGAATACCGAGCTCTTAGATATGGCCGTTACAGACAAATAAAGCCTCTCATGATTGCAAGACTGCTATGGAAAACTATTTTTGCATTTGATTTCGTTAGTCTATGCTCTAATAATTGCTGTTTTTAGTTAACAACTGCACAACTCGTCTTCATTTAGCGCGAGCATTGTCGTGCAGTTTACTTGTATGTATCTAAAGGGATTTTTAGATGCAAAGCCACTTCCAAAACTAAACTCAAACTCCAGCTCTTTGTAAAAAATTAAACTCCTTGTGATAGGGACCCCAACTCCACCTCCCTCGTTTATTTATAATAGATAAGCCGATAATATGGTGATCGAAAACACATTCCTAAGAAACATGAGACCAGCTTTCAGTTCTAGAAAATAAAATACATTTAATTTACCCCTCGTCGTTAATAATCGGACGTAATCTGTAGGTGTTTAACTAAACTGAAAAATGTTTAAATGAGTAATCAGGTTACAGCCATACCTAAACAACCATACAGTTCCATCCTCAGTGAGATATGATTGGACCACGCTGTTGGCCTGAGTCTGATGTAGCTTGCTTGGATTGGCAGGTTTAACTTGTGGTAAACTATGCTGTCTCTGTCCTTATTTCCATTAAACACCTAAACATTAGCATCAAAAATGTTCAAGTAAATCTTCTAATGAATGAAACAAAAAGCTTAATTAATTAGCAGTAAAACGGTTTAGATGCTTTGGGGACTGCAGAGATGCCATGAATGCGTGCAAGGATTAATTGGAAATTGTCACTGCTGGGTATGGTTTTACCTTTGGCGAACTTTGGCCTGGTTCTTTGTAATAGTGAAAGTTCACTCCATCATCGCTGTATTGAAGCTGGTATTTGGTTACCCACTGGCTGTGTCCATTTCTTCCTTGTGTAGCTATACCTGTTAATTTGGTGTAACTACTAAGGGCTACCTGAATCCATTGATTGGCGTCATTAGAGCGAGCTGACCATGCCCCTTGTTTGCCTCCACCTGCCTTAAAGTTCAACCTTGCCTGTATGGCAGCGTGATTTGAATCCCACTCTGAAGAGGCAGTGATTTGAGCATCTTTGATCAGACGGTTTTCCATGCCTAGAGATGCAGTACATGGCACTACGGTGCACGAAACAAAAGATAGTGAAATCATAATTGAAAAATAAAAGAAGCCAACATCGAAATAGTTCCTTTAAATCTCATGCAGAAACAAAAATGTTTCCGATGATAATAGTCTTACCTAAGAATACCGAGCTCTTAGATATGGCCGTTACAGACAAATAAAGCCTCTCATGATTGCAAGACTGCTATGAAAAACTATTTTTGCATTTGATTTCGTTAGTCTATGCTCTAATAATTGCTGTTTTTAGTTAACAACTGCACAACTCGTCTTCATTTAGCGCGAGCATTGTCGTGCAGTTTACTTGTATGTATCTAAAGGGATTTTTAGATGCAAAGCCACTTCCAAAACTAAACTCAAACTCCAGCTCTTTGTAAAAAATTAAACTCCTTGTGATAGGGACCCCAACTCCACCTCCCTCGTTTATTTATAATAGATAAGCCGATAATATGGTGATCGAAAACACATTCCTAAGAAACATGAGACCAGCTTTCAGTTCTAGAAAATAAAATACATTTAATTTACCCCTCGTCGTTAATAATCGGACGTAATCTGTAGGTGTTTAACTAAACTGAAAAATGTTTAAGTAATCAGGTTACAGCCATACCTAAACAACCATACAGTTCCATCCTCAGTGAGATATGATTGGACCACGCTGTTGGCCTGAGTCTGATGTAGCTTGCTTGGATTGGCAGGTTTAACTTGTGGTAAACTATGCTGTCTCTGTCCTTATTTCCATTAAACACCTAAACATTAGCATCAAAAATGTTCAAGTAAATCTTCTAATGAATGAAACAAAAAGCTTAATTAATTAGCAGTAAAACGGTTTAGATGCTTTGGGGACTGCAGAGATGCCATGAATGCGTGCAAGGATTAATTGGAAATTGTCACTGCTGGGTATGGTTTTACCTTTGGCGAACTTTGGCCTGGTTCTTTGTAATAGTGAAAGTTCACTCCATCATCGCTGTATTGAAGCTGGTATTTGGTTACCCACTGGCTGTGTCCATTTCTTCCTTGTGTAGCTATACCTGTTAATTTGGTGTAACTACTAAGGGCTACCTGAATCCATTGATTGGCGTCATTAGAGCGAGCTGACCATGCCCCTTGTTTGCCTCCACCTGCCTTAAAGTTCAACCTTGCCTGTATGGCAGCGTGATTTGAATCCCACTCTGAAGAGGCAGTGATTTGAGCATCTTTGATCAGACGGTTTTCCATGCCTAGAGATGCAGTACATGGCACTACGGTGCACGAAACAAAAGATAGTGAAATCATAATTGAAAAATAAAAGAAGCCAACATCGAAATAGTTCCTTTAAATCTCATGCAGAAACAAAAATGTTTCCGATGATAATAGTCTTACCTAAGAATACCGAGCTCTTAGATATGGCCGTTACAGACAAATAAAGCCTCTCATGATTGCAAGACTGCTATGAAAAACTATTTTTGCATTTGATTTCGTTAGTCTATGCTCTAATAATTGCTGTTTTTAGTTAACAACTGCACAACTCGTCTTCATTTAGCGCGAGCATTGTCGTGCAGTTTACTTGTATGTATCTAAAGGGATTTTTAGATGCAAAGCCACTTCCAAAACTAAACTCAAACTCCAGCTCTTTGTAAAAAATTAAACTCCTTGTGATAGGGACCCCAACTCCACCTCCCTCGTTTATTTATAATAGATAAGCCGATAATATGGTGATCGAAAACACATTCCTAAGAAACATGAGACCAGCTTTCAGTTCTAGAAAATAAAATACATTTAATTTACCCCTCGTCGTTAATAATCGGACGTAATCTGTAGGTGTTTAACTAAACTGAAAAATGTTTAAGTAATCAGGTTACAGCCATACCTAAACAACCATACAGTTCCATCCTCAGTGAGATATGATTGGACCACGCTGTTGGCCTGAGTCTGATGTAGCTTGCTTGGATTGGCAGGTTTAACTTGTGGTAAACTATGCTGTCTCTGTCCTTATTTCCATTAAACACCTAAACATTAGCATCAAAAATGTTCAAGTAAATCTTCTAATGAATGAAACAAAAAGCTTAATTAATTAGCAGTAAAACGGTTTAGATGCTTTGGGGACTGCAGAGATGCCATGAATGCGTGCAAGGATTAATTGGAAATTGTCACTGCTGGGTATGGTTTTACCTTTGGCGAACTTTGGCCTGGTTCTTTGTAATAGTGAAAGTTCACTCCATCATCGCTGTATTGAAGCTGGTATTTGGTTACCCACTGGCTGTGTCCATTTCTTCCTTGTGTAGCTATACCTGTTAATTTGGTGTAACTACTAAGGGCTACCTGAATCCATTGATTGGCGTCATTAGAGCGAGCTGACCATGCCCCTTGTTTGCCTCCACCTGCCTTAAAGTTCAACCTTGCCTGTATAGCAGCGTGATTTGAATCCCACTCTGAAGAGGCAGTGATTTGAGCGTCTTTGATCAGACGGTTTTCCATGCCTAGAGATGCAGTACATGGCACTACGGTGCACGAAACAAAAGATAGTGAAATCATAATTGCAAAATAAAAGAAGCCAACATCGAAATAGTTTCCTTTAAATCTCATGCAGAAACAAAAATGTTTCCGATGATAATAGTCTTACCTAAGAATACCGAGCTCTTAGATATGGCCGTTACAGACAAATAAAGCCTCTCATGATTGCAAGACTGCTATGGAAAACTATTTTTGCATTTGATTTCGTTAGTCTATGCTCTAATAATTGCTGTTTTTAGTTAACAACTGCACAACTCGTCTTCATTTAGCGCGAGCATTGTCGAGCAGTTTACTTGTATGTATCTAAAGGGATTTTTAGATGCAAAGCCACTTCCAAAACTAAACTCAAACTCCAGCTCTTTGTAAACAATTAAACTCCTTGTGATAGGGACCCCAACTCCACCTCCCTCGTTTATTTATAATAGATAAGCCGATAATATGGTGATCGAAAACACATTCCTAAGAAACATGAGACCAGCTTTCAGTTCTAGAAAATAAAATACATTTAATTTACCCCTCGTCGTTAATAATCGGACGTAATCTGTAGGTGTTAAACTAAACTGAAAAATGTTTAAGTAATCAGGTTACAGCCATACCTAAACAACCATACAGTTCCATCCTCAGTGAGATATGATTGGACCACGCTGTTGGCCTGAGTCTGATGTAGCTTGCTTGGATTGGCAGGTTTAACTTGTGGTAAACTATGCTGTCTCTGTCCTTATTTCCATTAAACACCTAAACATTAGCATCAAAAATGTTCAAGTAAATCTTCTAATGAATGAAACAAAAAGCTTAATTAATTAGCAGTAAAACGGTTTAGATGCTTTGGGGACTGCAGAGATGCCATGAATGCGTGCAAGGATTAATTGGAAATTGTCACTGCTGGGTATGGTTTTACCTTTGGCGAACTTTGGCCTGGTTCTTTGTAATAGTGAAAGTTCACTCCATCATCGCTGTATTGAAGCTGGTATTTGGTTACCCACTGGCTGTGTCCATTTCTTCCTTGTGTAGCTATACCTGTTAATTTGGTGTAACTACTAAGGGCTACCTGAATCCATTGATTGGCGTCATTAGAGCGAGCTGACCATGCCCCTTGTTTGCCTCCACCTGCCTTAAAGTTCAACCTTGCCTGTATGGCAGCGTGATTTGAATCCCACTCTGAAGAGGCAGTGATTTGAGCATCTTTGATCAGACGGTTTTCCATGCCTAGAGATGCAGTACATGGCACTACGGTGCACGAAACAAAAGATAGTGAAATCATAATTGAAAAATAAAAGAAGCCAACATCGAAATAGTTCCTTTAAATCTCATGCAGAAACAAAAATGTTTCCGATGATAATAGTCTTACCTAAGAATACCGAGCTCTTAGATATGGCCGTTACAGACAAATAAAGCCTCTCATGATTGCAAGACTGCTATGGAAAACTATTTTTGCATTTGATTTCGTTAGTCTGTGCTCTAATAATTGCTGTTTTTAGTTAACAACTGCACAACTCGTCTTCATTTAGCGCGAGCATTGTCGTGCAGTTTACTTGTATGTATCTAAAGTCCAGGTCTTTGAAAAAAATTAGCATTAAAATTGATAAGATGCAATTTTTTGCAAAGCTTAAAAACATTCTACGGAGGGGTTTCAGAGCCACCTCAAAGTTTCGAAAATTAAAGGTTGCTCTGAACCCCCTCCGTAGAATTTTTTTAAACCTTGCAAAAGTTGCATCTTATTATGTTAGTTACAATTCGATAATAAAAAATTGGTGTCACCGTGCTCGTTTTCGAGTAATAAGCGCTTAGAACTTAAATTTAGGGTGTTTTATCAGGTCATATTGTTGCTATGGTAACCTATTGTGCCATAAAATTTACAGCAACTTGTTTACCAATGATTGGGCAGTTTTTTGTTGCCCGATGATTTTGGCATCAGCTGATATAGAGTGGTTATAATGACCCATCAAACTCTAAGTCTTGGAAAGTAGTGGAAACTGTTTCGAGCCACCTTAAGCTAACCCAGGGTAAGCGAGAATTTTGAAAAGCTCTAAAAGTATTATAGTGTTGTTTGCCTCATGCAGGTGTAAGGAATGGTTTCAATAATACCACAAGCTCCTTGACAATATCTTATGCAAAGTGAAGTATCAGGCGTTTCTTTCTGCCACTTTTATAATTCGTTTTTGTTTTCTTTTTGTCGTTTTTTCCCCTCGCCCTCACGAAATTTTCCTGAGTGTCATCGCACGAATATGTTCCAAAATGAACTAACATATATACATATGGAAACAGGTATGCCAGAAAAATTGGTGAAGTACTAGCAGAGACATTGGACTAATTGAAATGTTTTAATTAATGCATCTTGTATTTAAGTCATTTTGTAGCAACTCATTTTGTTGAATACACTTCTACGACAAACATAAGTCCTATGATTTCAGATAGTATTTATAGCGACAAATTGTAACAAAACTTAATGGTAAAATAAAACTTAACAGTAACGCAAAGCAACTTGAAGAACTCTTAAAAATTAAGTAGCAATAACTGTAATAGAACTACTGATTCAAACGAAAAATAGTTGCAATAAACTACAAAGTGCAACGTCAAAAACGTTTTCTATCCAATTAAAAATGCTAACAGTGGAAATTAATAGCAACTGAACCACTTATCCAATGTTATGGATAGTTCGTTTCTGTAGAGGAATCATTTACACAATGCTTTCAATAGCAATTAACTGTAACAGTATTTATAATGTGCCTGTCTATACTCGCTATATCTGAACATAATCTTGGCAGACAAGATAGTACTTTGTAATGTTGTTGGTTTTGCTCTCCCCACATGTATAAGGTTAGTCAATGCCCAGGGGAGAAATACACGGCCGTTCTGTTGGGGCCGAGATCAATCTAAAACAGGAAAGCATCTCATTTTAAAGTATTTACATTGACGAGTACTTCGAAAGCCGTGTCACAGTGAAAAAGTATCTCTTAAGAAAAACATAATAGAGGTCAATAAAAGATATACAAAACGACGAGCAGTAAACAAGAGGTCTTGAAGCAATCCGCGGGAAACACGGAATTGTTTAATTTTTTGGGTCTGAGTTTTCAAGAAGTACAAAGAGCGGGAAAGTGTTGATCATGAGCGAACGAGCGAGCGAGCGTTTGAACGAGAATATATTCAATGCAAGCTGTTATAACACAACGAAGAAACCGCGACCAAAGTGGTTAAATCAGATTACATTTTCCAGAGCGAAAGGTGCTTTCGCTATTTTCTTATCCTGGCTTTCGAATCGAGATTCTAAGGTCGCAAGGCGTATACCATTTTCGTGTCGTCCTCATCTTCCTCCCGCGCGTATCGTTCTTCCACATCGCAATGCAGTAGGCCCACTTGATAGGACTGCACAATCAAATTATAACACAGCCATCCGCATCTCCCACTGACTGCAGCGTCTCAACATTACACGAAGATGATACTTTACTGGACAATTAATCATACGAGAACATTTTCCACTGAATAAAATCGCCAAAAACACCTCAACGAGTGGCAACCTCGTAGGAAATAAACTGACGCGAAGTGGTGCGATCGAAAGTCACACAGTTCCAGGCCTCGGAAAATGACACTTGTATGATTTTTGGCAACTTTTAGGGACGAAAAAATGTTTTACGCGCCGGACCAGAGCTTAAATTGGAAAATTGTGAATCAGTGCAACATCAGACTTCGAGTTTCGGGAGTAAAAACGGGGCCAAAATTTCATTTCATAGGCACTTTAACCAAAGGAATTCTTTTTTTCGAATAACCGATTACAAGTAGCGAGATGGCACTCGTGATTTTAAAAACTCTCTAAAACTAACAGTTCCAGCCGGCAAAAACTATTACAAGTTCTTGAATCCCATTTTAGTAAAAAATGTTACGTTTTACGCGCCGTACCAGAGCTTAAATTGGAAAATTATGAATCAGTGCAACATTAGACTTCGAGTTTCGGGAGTAAAAACGGGGGCAAAAATTTCATTTCATAGGCACTTTAACCAAAGGAATTATTTTTTTAGAATAACCGATTAGGCGATTACAGTTACAGCCAGCAAAAACTATTACAAGTTCTTGAATCCCATTTTAGACGGTGGATTTCTTGAAAAATTGACTGGTAGATACGAAATTTGACGCCAATTTTTTTTATCAAGTTCCGTTATGTAAAATATACAAAAATATTTCCTTTGAAAAACGGAAATATTCTCTTAACTCTCCACGAGGACGATATTGTTTAGTTTGGCATAATGATCCAACAAGATAGCTAAAGTTTTCAATGTCTTCCTTCCTTAAAATGAAAACAATACTCTCGTTTTTGAGTGACTCACCTTGTGAATCAGTTTGCAACACCGCGCGTGTGCGAAATTCATCATCAGCTAATCGGTATAGCCCATTCTTCGTACGAAAACAATATTCTTACTGAGTTTCGCAGAGCAACTCACCTTGAGACTTAGTTCGTAACACCAAAACTGAAAATCCCACGAGGATTACAGACGTCCAAAGCTCCATTCCAGAACTGAAAAGAAAAATGAATTATCCCTTCAGCAACTAATTTCAGATGATAATATGAGTTCGGGTAACGGACTGAAAGACCTGTTGTAAAAATGACTTTGATCGAAGTGGTAACGTGTCTAATAGCAAATTAATATATGCAGCGGAACGGGTATTTTTTTCGAGCTAGATTATCCAAACATGTCAGGAACATTACAATGAAGCATTGTCTGCCGATGACTTAATGGCCTGTAGCCTGTATCTAAAAAACTCAAATGTTACAATGAACGAACAAACAGTTTTTGATCATGTGGCTTGCTGATGAATGACTAGTTAGGGTGTTTACGGAGTAGTAAGCCTTTGGTGTTTCTTTGATGTAATTTTGCTCGTTTTGTTTTGACGCGACTGGTTCTGTGCAATATTCAAGATAATCCTTCGAAAGATCGAGGACTTGTATCCTATTCAGGGCAATTAGATATACTCTTTCCATGTCCCTAAAACCGAGATAAGCTTTTGCGGCACAGACACTTTGACTGATGCAGACCCTTCTTGTTTTTAAATTCCAAGTCACAACCGGCGTCAATGCGGAAATCGCGTTTCGGTGGCTAATTTCATAAACAAATTAGTAGAACTTGAGGAAAAAATCACAACCAAACCGTGAAGAGGCACAAACAGTTTCAAACCTTTATTCCCTGAAAAATATTTTAGAAACGTTTCAGCGCAATACGTTAATCAAACATAGATGTCGTATAATTAATTCAATCCGAAAGGGAAGCACTTATCTTGTCGCAGCAGACGACACAAATAATGAATTTAAATTTTTTGACATTAGAGAGAGTAGAGAGATTAAGTTTGACGTTTACGGCAAACGGCAAACGGCAAAAATGAAACTTTTGCCGTCTGTCTTCAGCTCTCTGTACAGTAGAATCAAAATATTTGTATTTGCAGTGAATAGTAAGAGACACTTTTCTATTTTTCTATCACTTATTTAAGGGTAACATGAAAAGAATAGAAAAACAGAGGTAATATTAGAGAGTTTAAGCCTGACGTTTACTGCAGACGGCCAACGGTAAATATTTCCTCTGTTTTTCTATTCTTTTCATGTTACCATCCATGTCCAATACACCCGCATCGACTCGAGTCGTCTAAGAGCACTGACGACTCGACTTACCGGAAGTCTAGTCGCAAGCGCAAGCGGATATTGTGCTTACCGGAAGTAAACTCATGGATGTCGGAGGGTAGAAAATGTTGACGACTCGTCACGACTCGATCGGGTCGTCACGACTCGTTCCAACGCTTGTCGACTCGACTCAATGAAAGTCGATTGGAAGTAACTCGACCAAGGCGCAAAAGAACAAGCACCAAGATCGGAACATGAGTAAACCCAAGCTAACCCAAGCATGATACACAAATACTATGTATTCAAACTCGTTCTATAAACGTGTGCAAACACATGATATGTTTTAAGAGATCTTCACAGCTCGTTACGAGTCGCTTAAAAAAGCGAAGAGCGGAACATGAGCACCAAGCATGATACACGAATACTATGTATTACTCGTTCTATAAACGTGTGCAAACAAATGATACGTTTTAAGAGATCTTCACAGCTCGTTACGAGTCTCTTTAAAAAGCGAAGAGCGGAATATGGGAGCAATCCCTGGCATGATACAAGACCTACTGTTAGGTACGAAATTACTTGAAGAAAACGCTCGATACGATGTGGAAAAATATCTCGCGGTGTGTGGGACTTTTTTAAAAGGCAAGAACGGAATATTGGCTATTATTTCCTGAACGATACGCGGAAAATTCCGGCTGTGTGATGTTTAGAAACGTTCGATACGAGTCGCAACATAACTCGCGCTGTGTGGGAACTAGAGCGATGAGTTGATTATTATATAAAACGGAGCGCAGAGTGTGTAGTCATGCATGATACTAGACACATAACGTATTATTCTTTCTATAAACGAGGGCAGGGAAACTATATTTATTTTTAAAAAAACAAGCTGTTATTCACTGCTCGATACGATTCCAAAAATAATTCGCGCTGTCTGGGACATAAAGGGGAGAACGGATATGCCGTATAATTGTTGGCCGAGTTTTGTGCGGAACTTGGAATTTCGGTATGAATCCTTGAAGCGAAGCACAGAATGTTCTGTGTTATACATATATTTTGCCTTATAGCAATGCACAGAGTATTCCGCTTGAATCTTTGGGGCGACCTGATTTGACAATCCGTCTATTTTGAAATCCCTTATGAGTGGCTGTTTATTTTATGGATGAACTACTGTTAACTGTTGTTGTTTATGAACTACTGTTATTTCTGTTGGTCACAAACTTTTTTTTTTTTGGTGGCTCCTAAAGGAGCCTTTTGTTTTAGTGGGTGTCCTGTTTATCGTGGTCTCTGGGGCGTTCGGTCGTCTGGAATCATCAGTTCTCTTTTAGTTTTACTGTTTCGGCTTTCCGTTCAGATGAAGGAGCTTGTCATAGTCTATGTCGAAATAGAACCATTTGCTGCTTTGAATATCCGCATTGCTGACAACGAAATCTATTTGTCTGGCTCTTTTTTCCGCTTTTTGTGCTGATTCGGCCCAATATTGCGCCAACAGTATCCACTCTGTAAACAATATCGGCGCACAGCCATTACCGATGAAGAATAACGCCAACTTAAATCTTTGAGCCAGAGCTTCAACGAAAAAAAACGCGTTTCCATTCAGATCTTTCAACAATTCCCGTCCTCGGTCAGACACCTCTTTCTTTGAAAGAAGGCGTATTTCTTGACGGTACATTTTGAGAGCGGCCATTCTATTTGTGTCGTTATTCTGATCGAAAATGATTGTAACATCCTAAACGGTAATATATATACAGCCATTCATTAAGAAATCATGTCTCACCTTGGTGCCAGTTGTTGCATAATTCTACAACAAATTTTCTGCTCCTTTATAAGTAGCCTGCAGTGCAGGCGTTATTTTGTAGCGGAACGTTAATATATCGGGTTTTCGTTGCCGCCATCTTGGATGCTTGACCGCTAGAGGAGGATTGGTGCAGAGGGGATATCGGGTGACGGGTAAGTCCAAAGCGGAATCTTCATCTCCCTTTTCAGTGTTCAATAACAATCCCTTTTTTAATTTTTTTTCCTTCTTTTTGTCACAGCTTTTTGTAAAGAAACTCATATTTTTGAAAATATACTTATAACAAGCTTATCAATTAAATCGATCTCGTTTTCTATTCTTTCGGCCATTTCTGTGTCTCGTTGCCTTTTGCCACTTTCAATACGGATCCCGAGATTGCAATTACAATACATTAAAAAACGCCGCACACGTTCCCCAATAAGTGTTTATGCTGCGGTAATCTATGTGATTTTTTTTAAACAAGTTCCTTTTGTTTGAACCCACTGCTGTTTTTTTTTTCACAAGAGACTTTCATAGCCTTAGCGTATCTATTATATGCTCGTCTAGAAAAATTCTAGATGTCATAAATTGTGCAGTCGAACATATTTAATTCATATGACAAGCCTTTTACAGTCGAGTAGGACAGACGACTGATTTTGCTGTGTCACATTCTCGCCATGATTGCAATTATTTATTTGTTTGTTTGCGTTCAAATACCGTGTTATTCTACTATCACTGACTTGATTATATAAAGGATTCTCTTTAATTACTTGGTATGATCAGTTCAGTTTCATTTAATCTCGGAAACGGTTCGTTGTAAATATAGATCCAGAAGTGCTAGTTAATAAATCCTTTTGTTTAAATTAGCTTTTTTTATATGTTTCACATACCATTGAGGTTCTTTCGAACAATATTAAATTAGAGTTCTCACAATATATACAAATATTACCCAGGAAAAATTCTTCAACTTGCATTTGTTTCATAGCTACACTGAAAATTAAAGAAGATTGAACAGTCAACATTTAATATCCCAAGGCACGTCAAGCAAACCTTGTCAAATGCACAATCATACCTTAATTTCACTTAAAGCTAAAAGTTAGCATTTCTCGGTACGACACAAACTTATATCCTCAGAGTATTTTACGCGAAGTCCCTCGCCACTAGACTTCTAATAAGTCGAGTCGACTTTTACCCAAACCAGTCGTGACTTTTCTTTCCCTACCTCATATCCTTCGTGTATTTTACGCTAAGACCCTCGCCACTAGACCTCTAGTTAGTCGAGTCGACTTTTACCCAGACGAGTCGTAACGACTCGAGTCGACTCGAGTCGCCGACTTTTCTTGCTCTTCCCCATATCCTCAGTGTATTTTACGCGAAGTCCCTCGCCACTAGACTTCGAATAAGTCGAGTCGACTTTTACCCAGGCGAGTCGTGACGACTCGAGTCGACTCGCCGACTTTTCTTGCCCTACCTCATATCCTTAGTGTGTTTACGCTAAGACCCTCACCACTAGACTTCCAATAAGTCGAGTCGACTTTTACCAAGACGAGTCGTCACGACTCGAGTCGACTCGAGTCGAGTCGCCGACTTTTCTTACCCTACCCCATATCCTTGGTCTATTTTACGCTAAGTCCCTCGCCACTAGACTTCCAATAAGTCGAGTCGACTTTTACCAAGACGAGTCGTCACGACTCGAGTCGACTCGAGTCGAGTCGCCGACTTTTCTTACCCTACCCCATATCCTTGGTCTATTTTACGCTAAGTCCCTCGCCACTAGACTTCCAATAAGTCGAGTCGACTTTTACCAAGACGAGTCGTCACGACTCGAGTCGACTCGAGTCGAGTCGCCGACTTTTCTTACCCTACCCCATGTCCTTGGTGTATTTTACGCTAAGTCCCTCGCCACTAGACTTCCAATAAGTCGAGTCGACTTTTACCAAGACGAGTCGTCATGACTCGAGTCGACTCGAGTCGAGTCGCCGACTTTTCTTACCCTACCCCATGTCCTTGAGGTATTTTACGCTAAGTCCCTCGCCACTAGACTTCCAATAAGTCGAGTCGACTTTTACCAAGACGAGTCGTCACGACTCGAGTCGACTCGAGTCGAGTCGCCGACTTTTCTTACCCTACCTGATATCCTTGGTGTATTTTATGCTAAGTCCCTCGCCACTAGACCTCTAGTTAGTCGAGTCGACTTTTACCAAGACGAGTCGTCACGACTCGAGTCGACTCGAGTCGAGTCGCCGACTTTTCTTACCCTACCCCATATCCATGGTGTATTTTACGCTAAGTCCCTCGCCACTAGACCTCTAGTTAGTCGAGTCGACTTTTACCAAGACGAGTCGTCACGACTCGAGTCGACTCGAGTCGAGTCGCCGACTTTTCTTACCCTACCCCATGTCCTTGGTGTATTTTACGCTAAGTCTCTCGCCACTAGATTTCCGGTGACTCGAGTCGATACCAACCATAGACGACTCGACTCTATGCGGGTATATTGGACAACCCTCCATGTTACCCTTAAATAAGTGATAGAAAAATAGAAAAGTGTCTCTTACTATTCACTGCAAATACAAATATTTTGATTCTACTGTACAGAGAGCTGAAGACAGACGGCAAAAGTTTCATTTTTGCCGTTTGCCGTTTGCCGTAAACGTCAAACTTAATCTCTCTATTAAGCATGACGTTACGTCAGACTGCAAACGGCAAAAATAAAACTTTTGCCGTCCGTCTTCAGCTGTTTGCACAGTGAAGTGAAAATATTTTTATTTGCGGTGAATAGTAGGAGACATATTTCTATTTTTGTGTGATTTATTTAAGGATTACAAGAAAATAATAAAAACTCAGAGGTACTCTTTGCCGTTTGCCGTTTGCCGTCTGCCGTAAACGTCATTGCAAACTCTCTATTATGTGTTGATGACGGCAAACGATAGATTTAACGCTTCAGTATCTGCATAAATAACTCAAGTTATTTCGGCCCTCTTGGCTCTTTTTTCAAGTAAAACGCTCTCAAATATGGCTTTGGCTCAGATTTTGTCTAAGTTCCTGTATAACTAGACGCTCTAAGAGCGTTTACTCGGGCTTCGTAACGCAAGATCAAGTTGTACTTTACATAAGCCTATTGAGCACAATATTAACAAATAAACGAATCGGGATATTTCACTCAACACAACAGTTACCCTCAAATATTTACTATTCGATTTGATTCGTTGAGTATCCTCTTTATCCATGTTGTTTGCTTCATCTTCCAAATTCTGTTTTCGACGATTTTTTGAACATTTGAAGTGTTTGTCTCATCACATTTGAGTCAGCCAGCAGTCATGGTTCACCGTCGCGCGCCAGTAAAAGTGAGAGGCGTGCGACGTGTGATGGGTCTACAAGTCCAACAAGCAAATAGAGAAGCTCAACGCCAACTGGAAGCGGAGCGCAAGCGAGCCGAAAATCTCCAACAGGAAAGGCAATTACAAGAACACCGGCGTATAATAGAACTCGAAAAATTGGGATTAGAAGCTCAGCTTGACATCCCTACTAGAGGTAAAGGGGATCCAGAAGATATTGAGAGCCGTTTGCGAGATTTTGAAGATGCCGAAGATGAAACTGTTTACTGTGACATTAAACCCAAAATATCGGAAAATGTAGAAAATCGTGAAAACCCAGATAATCCTTTACTTCAGCAAAATGTGAAGCTGCCGTCCCCGATTAAATCGTCCACATTTTTGCAAGCAGACTCCCCAAATCGATGAAGCTTATTGTGATACGGAGGAACGCCTCGATGTTTCGTGGATCAGAGAGCTCTCGGCTAAGCAGCGTACGACAAAGGGAGAAACAAACGTACAGTCGACACCAGCGTTCGTGAAATCGATACCGCGTTCGAGTTACCACGCTTTTCACGGAATCCTCTCGAGTGGCCTCAGTTCATATCACTGCTTAAATGTTTAGTACATGACCAACCCCTCACCGGCGATACACAGAGAATGACTTAGGGCCTTGGTCGGAAATGCGAAGAAAGCTATTGGAGGGATGCTGAATCATGGCCATCTCTATAAGGTAGCACTGACAGAACTTGAAAAACAATTTGGAAATGAGGAACTTGTTGCTAGAATCTTCATGAAGACTGTACTTGATCACCCGATTGTTGCCGAGGGAGACGTAACACAACTTCGTTCAGTCAACAACACGCTACACAATGCAGTCGCCACGATGAAGAGTTTGGGATACTCTTTTGATTTAGCATCTTCGACTAACACGCGCGATGCGTCACAAAAATTAGCTGACTCGTTAAAGGAAAAGTGAGGAGAAAGGAAGATTGAGATACATCCCACCATTCCCACATTCGTTGATCTTGACGAATGGCTCCGTACGAAACTACATGCCAAAATTTTAGTCAGTGAACCCTTACCAAGCCTCGGTAAGCCGTCGAATGGCGGAGGATCTGGCTATAGAAGACTGCCGCGAAAGGGAGATCAAGGCATCGGCAACCGTCAAGAGCAGCTTCATAAACGCTCAACCCTAGCTACAGGTGCCATGACAGGGAATCAGAGCTTGCCCACAGCCAACACCTGTCTGATATGCAACAAGAAACAAAAGATTGAGAAGTGCAACAAACGATGGATGTGAATCAGAGAGCTCTGTTAGGCAAGAGGTTGTCCTTTTCCTGCTTCGAGTCAGCAGACCACCAATCACGTGACTGCTCGCGCAAGAAACGATGTGACGTAGAAGGTTGGTACAAAGTATGAAGACATGACACCCCGTTCTCGTGAAGACAAGAGGGCTCTAGAGACTTTAGAGAGAACTGTGAAGCATGTGTGCGACAGATATGAAGTCGGGATGTTATAGAGAGAAGGAGAAGTAAAGTTTCCTGATAACCGCCTCATGGCTGAAAAACGATTGGAGTCTACCGAAAGGAGACTGAAGCATGACGAGGAGCTGGCCAAGAAATACTGTGACATTATTGAAGACTATGTTGGCAAGGGTTATGTGCGAAAGCTTAACCCTGAATAGGCATCTACCCCAACCCCGAAAAAGTGGTTCTGCCGCACCCTCCAGTCCGTAATCCCAACTAGCCGGGAAAAGTCTGAATCGTCATGGATACAGCTGCCAAACATGACGGAGTATCTGAATGACTAACTTCACACCGGGTCCGATCTCCTGAATAGCTTAGTGGGTGTGTTGTTGCGATTTAGAGAGCAGCGTGATGGCTTAGCCACTGACATCGAAGCCATGTTTCATCAAGTCCAATTTATAACAGAAGATCAGCCTGCCCTGAGATTCTTGTGGAACCTTGAACTGGAACGTCCACCTGATGTGTATCAGATGCTCGTCATGATTTTCGAAGCTGCGTCTTCCCGTGTATGGCGAACTATGCATTGAGAAAGACAAGCACTAGACATCCGTCAGGACGTTGCGTTTTCTGTTGACACGATCAAATCAGTTGAGAAGAATTTCTACATGGATGACTTTCGGAAATCCGTATATGACAAAACCACCGCAGTGCGAATGTTCCGTGAAATGACCTCTCTCCTCTCTTGGCGCGTGGGGGTTTCAGGTTGACAAAGTGGATCAGTTCGTCGCGTGAAGTCCTGCCGCAGATTCCTCCTCAAGAGAAAAAAATAGCCCGTCAGTCGATTTAAACTTCGATGAACTACCAATTGAACGCACACTGGGTTTGAAATGGAACACTGAAACAGACTGTTTTCGTTTCTCTGTTTACTCACGTTACATTCCTGAGTCAAGCAAGCGCGACGGTGTTCGAGCCACTGGGAGTGCTAGATCCTGAGAGGGCTGACCACGGTTCAAAATATTTCGTCACTCTCCGTCGTGCCGTAAACTACGAGCGAAACCCGAACCGAACCACCTGTCATGACTGATCTGCCTGACTCGAGACTGAGATATCAGCAGCCGCCCTTTGCAAATACCGGAATTGATTACTTTGGCCCAATACTTGTGAGCCATGGAAGGAAAACAGAAAAGCGCTATGGTGTGCTTTTTACGTGCTTGAGTACGCGGGCGGTACACCTTGAAATAGTTCACTCGTTGGACACTGATTCTTGCTTGATGGCAGTAAGAAGGATGATGGCCAGACGTGGAAGGTGAGCCAATATTTGGATAATGGCACTAACTTTGTCGGGGCCGAAAAGAAACTCCAAGAAGCCCTCAAGCGCCTAGACAGTGAGTGAATTGGGGATCAGTTGTCCGAGGAAAGAGTGCAATGGCACTTCAAACTGACCCCATTGCTTACATTTATGACTGAAGTGGAGTCATTAATGAATGGTCGCCCTCTAACTCATGTTAGCACCGATTATCGTGACGAAGAAGCCATAACACCGAATCACTTTCTGCTCGGACGAGGAAACCCTAATTTCCCGCCAGATGTTGTCAACGTCAAGGATTTGTGCAGCCGAAAGAGAAGGAACCACGCACAAGTTATGACCCAGTACTTCTGGGAACGTTGGCTCCGGGAATACCTACCAGCGTTGACCGAACTCCGGAAGTGGAGAAAAGGAAGCTCGTAATGTTTGTGAAGGTGATCTTGTACTTGTCGTCGACGAGAATTCACCTCGTGGGTGTTGGCCATTAGGACTTGTGCGTAGAGCGCTCCCTGGGGACGACGGGAGAGTGAGAGCAGCCGAAGTTCGTACTAAGAGCGGTACCTAAATCCGACCTGTCGTTAAACTGTGTTTAGTTGAGAGTGCGAAGTAGTGTTCGCCGCCTCGCCCCGCCGTCGAACATGAGGAGGAGAATGTTCGCGCCCAAACTCGCTGATGACACGTTGCGTTACACGTGATAGATTGACCTTTGTATCGTTTTGTAGCGGTCGTGTTGTATCACGTTGCTGTCGTTTTGTTGAGAAGAAAACGTCTCAAAAGTTTACCGTTTTCTCGTCTTGGAACTACGTGAAATCGTCCCGAACAAAAGCCATGCTAACGCGATACAGAAACATTCGTCAGTCTTCTCGCAGCTTTGTCCCTTGTCCCGCAGTCATGTCCAATATACACAAACTGATACAGATTGAAAATTCCCCATGTCGGTCCGTACTGTTTGTTAGATAGTGCTAGCGTTATACCATCTGTAAAGGTTGTTTTCAATCCGTACACGATCGGAAAATTGCATCTCATTAACGGGACTTAGAATATTTCCTAGGCTTTACCGGTGTGAAGGGGGGTTACGGGTTGTCGATCCGTACGGTCCGTACAGATGGAATAGGTTGTTTTCAATCCGTACACGATCGGAAAATTGCATCTCATTAACGGGACTTAGAATATTTTCTAGGCTTTACCGGTGTGAAGGGGGGTTACGGGTTGTCGATCCGTACGGTCCGTACGGATGGAATAGGTCGTTTTCAATCCGTACACGATCGGAAAATTGCATCCGTACGGTATGCATCTCAAAAACATTTGAAGCGTAATAACAATTTAATCGTTTGATGAAGCGAAAGAATATATCAATCCAGGGATGCTGCCACAACAAACGAGCAAGATATGCACGTATATCTCGTTCCTTAAGCGTCAGCGACAATATGACACGTTTAAAGCGAAAGAAATTATCAATCGAGAGATACTGCCACAACAAACAGCGAGCCAGATATACATGTATACTTCGTTCTTTAAGCGTGGGCGAGGATAGGACCCATTTAAAGCGAAAGAAATTATCAATCTAGAGATAATGCCACAACAAACGAGCCAGACATACAATAAACAAGCCAGTTATGCATGAATACCTCGTTCTGTAATGAGTGATGCGCGATGTTCACGCGACAATGGTTTGTTGATCGTAATAGTCACTTTCGGACAGCTACTTCGCGTTTACTTGCCTTTGGCAGCAAAAATATATTCATGTAATAACAATTTAATCGTTTGAAGCGAAAGAATATATCAATCCAGGGATGCTGCCACAACAAACGAGCAAGATATGCATGTCTACCTCGTTCTTTAAGCGTCAGCGACAATATGACACGTTTAAAGCGAAAGAAATTATCAATCGAGAGATACTGCCACAACAAACAGCGAGCCAGATATACATGTATACTTCGTTCTTTAAGCGTGGGCGAGGATAGGACTCATTTAAACCGAAATAAATTATCAATCTAGAGATAATGGCACAACAAACGAGCCAGACTTACAATAAACAAGCCAGTTATGCATGAATACCTCGTTCTGTAATGAGTGATGCGCGATGTTCACGCGGCAAGGGTTAGTTGATCTTAATCAGAGTCACTGTAATGAGTGATGTGCGATATTCACGCGGCAATGGTTTGTTGATCTTAATCAGAGTCACTTTTGGACAGCTAGTTCGCGTTTACTTGCTTTTGGCAGCAAAAATATATACATGTACTACTTATTAACCGCGCGGCCATTGGCCGAGCGCGGTTCTTGCTCTGCACGGGGTTTTTTAACCGCGCGGCCATGGGCCGAGCGCGGTTCTTGCTCTGCACGGGGTTTTTTAACCGCGCGGCCATGGGCCGAGCGCGGTTCTTGCTCTGCACGGGTTTTTTTTTTTTTCGTTTTTGTGTCACCAGACGCAGATCTCCGCGGATGATGTCTTCATCAACCAATCACAGGCCAAACTCCCACTCGGCCAAATGTCGTCACCGACTGATGTCATCATCAGCCAATTACAGGCCATTTCTCAGCTCTTTTCGTCATACCTCCCCTCCGGAAAGTTTTGTCTAGTTAGCGAATTGAATATTCATATTCGGGGAGAAATAATTGGGCGAAAATCCCTCGGAGTTGGACGTCAAGACATTTGCAAGGATAAAGAATGTAATTTAGGACCTGTTGCTGGCTACTACGGCTGAAATTATCTAGAGTTGTATTTTTGTTTTGCTTGCATGTTCACTTTCGAAGGGAAAAGAAGGTAGTCAGCCATGGAATGCGCTGATGCTGATAAATATGACCGTATTTACTGTAATGCCCTTACGGTGATAAATAAGATCGTGTTTACTTCGCCAGAAGCAATGGTGGAGTTTTCTGGGAAAAAAAATATAACCTCGGCACTCGTCAAAACCTTTGCAAATATATATTCGTTTGAAAGGTCAATTCTCCTTCGAGCTACAGGTAATCACGCAACCACGCTATGCAAAGAATGTGAAATAAAATCTCTTTCAATCCAGGCACTGAGCTTACTTTGAATCACGCAATCTCTATTGTTTCCAATGGGTAATGTTTACTCGCAAAACGCTGTTGCTAAATACTTAGAAAACAGTTCAATTTTAAAAGCGCGGTTAAAAGTTGTTTTCAACTTCTTGTTTTTTTTCGTTTTTGTGTCACCAGACGCAGATCTCCGCGGATGATGTCTTCATCAACCAATCACAGGCCAAACTCCCACTCGGCCAAATGTCGTCACCGACTGATGTCATCATCAGCCAATTACAGGCCATTTCTCAGCTCTTTTCGTCATACCTCCCCTCCGGAAAGTTTTGTCTAGTTAGGGAATTGAATATTCATAGTCGGGGAGAAATAATTGGGCCAAAATCCCTCGGAGTTGGACGTCAGGACATTTGCAAGGATAAAGAATGTAATTTGGGACCTGTTGCTGGCTACTAAGGCTGAAATTATCTAGAGTTGTATTTTTGTTTTGCTTGCATGTTCACTTTCGAAGGGAATATTCAATGCGCTAAACTGGCTAAAGAAGGTAGTCAGCCATGGAATGCGCTGATGCTGATAAATATGACCGTATTTACTGTAATGCCCTTACGGTGATAAATAAGATCGTGTTTACTTCGCCAGAAGCAATGGTGGAGTTTTCTGGGAGAAAAATATAACCTCGGCACTCGTCAAAACCCTTGCAAATATACAGGTAAACAAAAATCTCCGATTACCAATCGCGCAACCACGCTATGCAAAGAATGTGGAATAAAATGCACTGAGCCAACTTTGAATTAATTAAGCTTTATTTCAACAACAACAACAATAAATATTTACATAAAATGTGTTGAAAAAGGAAGAATCCTCAAAAAGCGCCACAGCACCATTCAAGGAGGAAACTCCAACCTACCTACGGACCTACTAGTAAATATATATACACCAAAAAAAAAAAAAAAAAAAAAAAAATTAATAAAAAATATGTATACAAAAATTCAAAGAGTTAAAAATTTAAAAACTTTCAATTTAAAATCTTCTACAGATGATGCTTCTCTAATGTTAAGAGGGAGACTATTCCATTCCCCGACTATTCTCTTCATAAAACTAAATTTCACACAATCACACAATCTCTATTTTATACACATATCTTGTCTGTTTCTGCCAGCGCACTCTAGCTACGATCGATATTCCCTATCAAGCAAGAATTATGAACCGCACGCGTTTTATAGAAAGCATTTCTGGTGTTTTTCCACATTTAGAACGAAGAATATACACATATCTTGTCTGTTTCTGCCAGCGCACTCTAGCTACGATCGATATTCCCTACCGAGCAAGAATTATGAACCGGCACGCGTTTTATAGAAAGCATTTCTGGTGTTTTTCCACATTTAGAACGAAGAATACACACATATCTTGTCTGTTTCCGCCAACGCACTCTAGCTACGATCGATATTCCCTATCAAGCAAGAATTATGAACCGCACGCGTTTAATAGAAAGCATTTCTGGTGTGTTCCACATTTTGAACGAAGAATATACACATATGTTTTAACATATTTTAACGAGCGCTTTTCGCTCCTAAATGTAGCGTGGTTAAATAAAGTATTGTTGTTGTTGTTGTTATATCTTGTCTGTTTCTGCCAGCGGACCCTAGCTACGATCGATATTCCCTATCGAACAACAATTATGAACCGCACGTTTTTATAGAAAGCATTTCTGGTGTTTTTCCACATTTAAAACGACGAATATACACATATCTTGTCTGTTTCTGCCAGTGCACTCTAGCTACGATCGATATTCCCTATCGAGCAAGAATTATGAACCGCACGCGTTTTATAGAAAGCATTTCTGGTGTTTTTCCACATTTAAAACGAAGAATATACGGCATATCTTGTCTGTTTCTGCCAGTGCACTCTAGCTACGATCGATATTCCCTATCGAGCAAGAATTATGAACCGCACACGTTTCATAGAAAGCATTTCTGGTGTTTTTCCACATTTAGAACGAAGAATATACACATATCTTGTCTGTTTCTGCCAGCGCACCCTAGCTACGATCGATATTCCCTATCAAGCAAGAATTATGACGGAACCGCACGCGTTTTATAGAAAGCATTTCAGGTGTTTTCCACATTTAGAACGAAGAATATACACATATCTTGTCTGTTTCTGCCAGCGCACTCTAGCTACGATCGATATTCCCTATCAAGCAAGAATTATGAACCGCACGCGTTTTATAGAAAGCATTTCTGGTGTTTTTCCACATTTAGAACGAAGAATATACACATATCTTGTCTGTTTCTGCCAGCGCACTCTAGCTACGATCGATATTCCCTACCGAGCAAGAATTATGAACCGGCACGCGTTTTATAGAAAGCATTTCTGGTGTTTTTCCACATTTAGAACGAAGAATACACACATATCTTGTCTGTTTCCGCCAACGCACTCTAGCTACGATCGATATTCCCTATCAAGCAAGAATTATGAACCGCACGCGTTTAATAGAAAGCATTTCTGGTGTGTTCCACATTTTGAACGAAGAATATACACATATGTTTTAACATATTTTAACGAGCGCTTTTCGCTCCTAAATGTAGCGTGGTTAAATAAAGTATTGTTGTTGTTGTTGTTATATCTTGTCTGTTTCTGCCAGCGGACCCTAGCTACGATCGATATTCCCTATCGAACAACAATTATGAACCGCACGTTTTTATAGAAAGCATTTCTGGTGTTTTTCCACATTTAAAACGACGAATATACACATATCTTGTCTGTTTCTGCCAGTGCACTCTAGCTACGATCGATATTCCCTATCGAGCAAGAATTATGAACCGCACGCGTTTTATAGAAAGCATTTCTGGTGTTTTTCCACATTTAAAACGAAGAATATACGGCATATCTTGTCTGTTTCTGCCAGTGCACTCTAGCTACGATCGATATTCCCTATCGAGCAAGAATTATGAACCGCACACGTTTCATAGAAAGCATTTCTGGTGTTTTTCCACATTTAGAACGAAGAATATACACATATCTTGTCTGTTTCTGCCAGCGCACCCTAGCTACGATCGATATTCCCTATCAAGCAAGAATTATGACGGAACCGCACGCGTTTTATAGAAAGCATTTCAGGTGTTTTCCACATTTAGAACGAAGAATATACACATATCTTGTCTGTTTCTGCCAGCGCACTCTAGCTACGATCGATATTCCCTATCAAGCAAGAATTATGAACCGCACGCGTTTTATAGAAAGCATTTCTGGTGTTTTTCCACATTTAGAACGAAGAATATACACATATCTTGTCTGTTTCTGCCAGCGCACTCTAGCTACGATCGATATTCCCTACCGAGCAAGAATTATGAACCGGCACGCGTTTTATAGAAAGCATTTCTGGTGTTTTTCCACATTTAGAACGAAGAATACACACATATCTTGTCTGTTTCCGCCAACGCACTCTAGCTACGATCGATATTCCCTATCAAGCAAGAATTATGAACCGCACGCGTTTAATAGAAAGCATTTCTGGTGTGTTCCACATTTTGAACGAAGAATATACACATATGTTTTAACATATTTTAACGAGCGCTTTTCGCTCCTAAATGTAGCGTGGTTAAATAAAGTATTGTTGTTGTTGTTGTTATATCTTGTCTGTTTCTGCCAGCGGACCCTAGCTACGATCGATATTCCCTATCGAACAACAATTATGAACCGCACGTTTTTATAGAAAGCATTTCTGGTGTTTTTCCACATTTAAAACGACGAATATACACATATCTTGTCTGTTTCTGCCAGTGCACTCTAGCTACGATCGATATTCCCTATCGAGCAAGAATTATGAACCGCACGCGTTTTATAGAAAGCATTTCTGGTGTTTTTCCACATTTAAAACGAAGAATATACACATATCTTGTCTGTTTCTGCCAGTGCACTCTAGCTACGATCGATATTCCCTATCGAGCAAGAATTATGAACCGCACACGTTTCATAGAAAGCATTTCTGGTGTTTTTCCACATTTAGAACGAAGAATATACACATATCTTGTCTGTTTCTGCCAGCGCACCCTAGCTACGATCGATATTCCCTATCAAGCAAGAATTATGACGGAACCGCACGCGTTTTATAGAAAGCATTTCAGGTGTTTTCCACATTTAGAACGAAGAATATACACATATCTTGTCTGTTTCTGCCAGCGCACTCTAGCTACGATCGATATTTCCTATCAAGCAAGAATTATGAACCGCACGCGTTTAATAGAAAGCATTTCTGGTGTTTTCCACATTTTGAACGAAGAATACACACATATCTTGTCAGTTTCTGCCAACGCACTCTAGCTACGATCGATATTCCCTATCGAGCAAGAATTATGAACCGCACGCGTTTTATAGAAAGCATTTGTGGTGTTTTTCCACATTTAGAACGAAGAATATACACATATCTTGTCTGTTTCTGCCAGGGCACCCTAGCTACGATCGATATTCCCTATCAAGCAAGAATTATGAACCGCACGCGTTTTATAGAAAGCATTTCTGGTGTTTCAGTTTCCACATTTAGAACGAAGAATACACACATATCTTGTCTGTACGATCGATATTCCCTATCAAGCAAGAATTATGAACCGCACGCGTTTAATAGAAAGCATTTCTGGTGTTTTTCCACATTTAGAACGAAGAATACACACATATCTTGTCTGTTTCTGCCAGCGCACTCTAGCTACGATCGATATTCCCTATCAAGCAAGAATTATGAACCGCACACGTTTCATAGAAAGCATTTGTGGTGTTTTTCCACATTTAGAACGAAGAATATACACATATCTTGTCTGTTTCTGCCAGCGCACTCTAGCTACGATCGATATTCCCTATCAAGCAAGAATTATGAACCGCACGCGTTTTATAGAAAGCATTTCTGGTGTTTTCCACATTTAGAACGAAGAATATACGCATATCTTGTCTGTTTCTGCCAGCGCACTCGCACTAGACTGCACTCCAAAGTTTGTTACTGTTGACGTAATGAGATATCCGTTGTCACGCATGGCCTCTCGCTAATGAGATGCAACGCACGATCCGTAAACTCTACTTTACGGACCGTAAGGGCCCTTAACGATCCGGACGAACTGAAACTCCTCTCTACGGACCACAAGGGCACTTAACGATCCGTACGAATCGAACGAACTGAATTTGTCTTTAGCGGATCGTTACAGTGCGGGTGTATTGGACATGGGTGTTCTTGAAGGCTTTGACGTTGCGCGTGCGAAACGCAGGATGTGATTTTGTCCGCTCGCCAGAAACTCTTTTTACACGGCAAAGTTATTTTGGAATATATCTACATTGATATTTGTTTGAAAGGTCAATGAAATGACCTTTTTCGTGTATTATTTTTCTTCGAGGTACAATGGCTTAAGATGACAGGGCGGTGAAATATATTCACTATATTCCTTTTGACAAAGAAAAAGACTGCATTGGAATGTGCACTGCGTTCCCAGTGTAGTGCTAAGAAAACATTTAAAATAGCGCGGTTAAGTTGTTTTCAACTTCTTGTTAACCGCGCGGCCATGGGCCGAGCGCGGTTCTTGCTCTGCACGGGGTTTTTTTTTTTTAACCGCGCGGCCATGGGCCGAGCGCGGTTCTTGCTCTGCACGGGGTTTTTTTTTTTTCGTTTTTGTGTCACCAGACGCAGATCTCCGCGGATGATGTCTTCATCAACCAATCACAGGCCAAACTCCCACTCGGCCAAATGTCGTCACCGAATGATGTCATCATCAGCCAATTACAGGCCATTTCTCAGCTCTTTTCGTCATACCTCCCCTCCGGAAAGTTTTGACTAGTTAGCGAATTGAATATTCATAGTCGGGGAGAAATAATTGGGCGAAAATCCCTCGGAGTTGGACGTCAAGACATTTGCAAGGATAAAGAATGTAATTTAGGACCTGTTGCTGGCTACTACGGCTGAAATTATCTAGAGTTGTATTTTTGATTTGCTTGCATGTTCACTTTCGAAGGGAATATTCAATGCGCTAAAGAAGGTAGTCAGCCATGGAATGCGCTGATGCTGATAAATATGACCGTATTTACTGTAATGCCCTTACGGTGATAAATAAGATCGTGTTTACTTCGCCAGAAGCAATGGTGGAGTTTTCTGGGAAAAAAAATATAACCTCGGCACTCGTCAAAACCTTTGCAAATATATATTCGTTTGAAAGGTCAATTCTCCTTCGAGCTACAGGTAAACAAAAATCTCCGATTACCAATCACGCAACCACGCTATGCAAAGAATGTGAAATAAAATCTCTTTCAATCCAGGCACTAAGCTTACTTTGAGTCACGCAATCTCTATTGTTTCCAATGGGTAATGTTTACTCGCAAAACGCTGTTGCTAAATACTTAGAAAACAGTTCAATTTTAAAAGCGCGGTTAAAAGTTGTTTTCAACTTCTTGTTAACCGAGAGTGAGGTCATTACAGGGAAATCTCAGACCGAGTCCTTGATGTATTGACCGAGCGATAGCGAGGTCAATACATTAAGGCCGAGGTCTGAGATTTCCCTGTAATGACCGAACGGACGAGGTTAATAAGTTATTTATTATATGGCCTTTTTAGCGCTATTCTTGAAAAGGATACTGACTGATAAACTGAACACCGCAAGTGATTTTCCACATCCGCTTGCGCGCGCTACGGCTTTCTTCATCGCTCATACTAAAGAAGTATCTGTGTGCTAGTTTTTCTCTCAGTTATTGAAAATATAGTAGTACTTTGTCCATCTTTTCTGTTGTTTTCGCCCACGCGCACATAGTTTTTTACTCACAACTCAAAAAAAGCCGTCGACCCAAGAAAACATTTCATAATGCCCGGTCATTACAATAAAATAATGCCCGCTCAGCAGCCAATCAGAGTGCGCGTACATTTGTAGCCATATAATAAATTCATGTAATAACCGTTTGAAGCGAAATAATATATCAATCCAGGGATGCTGCCACAACAAACGAGCAAGATATGCATGTCTACCTCGTTCTTTAAGCGTAAGCGACAATATGACACGTTTAAAGCGAAAGAAATTATCAATCGAGAGATACTGCCGCAACAAACAGCGAGCCAGATATACATGTATACTTCGTTCTTTAAGCGTGGGCCAGGATAGGACTCATTTAAACCGAAATAAATTATCAATCTAGAGATAATGGCACAACAAACGAGCCAGACTTACAATAAACAAGCCAGTTATGCATGAATACCTCGTTCTGTAATGAGTGATGCGCGATGTTCACGCGGCAATGGTTTGTTGATCTTAATCAGAGTCACTGTAAAGAGTGATGCGCGATGTTCACGCGGCAATGGTTTGTTTATCTTAATCAGAGTCACTGTAATGAGTGATGCGCAATATTGTATTCCATTTCCATTACCAATAGCTAACCGTAAACAGGCTAACCTGAGTGCTATTCAGGGCGTGTTTTGATAATGACGAATTAAGCCGGTATCTTGTTCTGTATAAAACATCGATTTTGAGGCCGTTTCCTCGTTCGGTATGGTTACCATCACTACACCGAACGAAAATCGGCCGTTATCCCATGACGAATTAAGCCGGTATCTTGTTCTGTATAAAACATCGATTTTGAGGCCGTTTCCTCGTTCGGTATGGTTACCATTACTACACCGAACGAAAATCGGCCGTTATCCCATGACTTAACGGCCTCGTCTCGTTCGGTGTACATAAGAAAATGAAAATCGGCCGTTATCCCATGACTTAACGGCCTCGTCTCGTTCGGTGTATATAAGAAAATGAAAATCGGCCGTTATCCCATGACTTAACGGCCTCGTCTCGTTCGGTGTATATAAAAAAAATGAAAATCGGCCGTTATCCCATGACTTAACGGCCTCGTCTCGTTCGGTGTATATAAGAAAAAAGAAAATCGGCCGTTATCCCATGACTTAACGGCCTCGTCTCGTTCGGTGTATATATGAAAAAGAAAATCGGCCGTTATCCCATGACTTAACGGCCTCGTCTCGTTCGGTGTATATAAGAAAAAGAAAATCGGCCGTTATCCCATGAGTTAACGGCCTCGTCTCGTTCGGTGTATGTAAGAAAAAGAAAATCGGCCGTTATCCCATGACTTAACGGCCTCGTCTCGTTCGGTGTATGTAAGAAAAAGAAAATCGGCCGTTATCCCATGACTTAACGGCCTCGTCTCGTTGGGTATGTTATAGAAAAAGAAAATCGGCCGTTATCCCATGACTTAACGGCCTCGACTGGTTCTGTGTATATAAGAAAAAGAAAATCGGCCGTTATCCCATGACTTAACGGCCTCGTTTCGTTCGGTATATAATTGAAAAAGGAAATCGGCCGTTATCCCATGACTTAACGGCCTCGTCTCGTTCGGTATATGAAAGAAAAAGAAAATCGGCCGTTATCCCATGACTTAACGGCCTCGACTGGTTCTGTGTATATAAGAAAAAGAAAATCGGCCGTTATCCCATAACTTAACGGCCTCGTCTCGTTCGGTATATAGAGGAGAAAGAAATCGGCCGTTATCCCATGACTTAACGGCCTCGTTTCGTTCGGTATATAATGGAAAAAGGAAATCGGCCGTTATCCCATGACTTAACGGCTGAATCCTCCAATGAAATCTGCGGTTGATGAGAGAAGGTTAAAGGCAGCCGCTGTACACTGATACCAATGCCTCAGCGGCATTATATTTAAACATGCTGTTTTACGGTGACTTATACAGAGAGGCAAAAACAAACGAGAATTAATGATTTTTTAAAAAACCTGTTACGGTAGTATAGGCTTTATTGGTTGTGTGAGAGTTGAATTTAACTGATATATTTTAAAACTCTCCATCATAAGAAAGTATAGCAAGCCATGATTCTAGTATCATACAGTCATTTCAACTGTTTTAAATATCCCTTTTCGATTGTAAAAGTGCAACTGTTCATTGATAAAACTGTCCGCTTTAAGTTTTGTCGGATATTTCTCACATCCAGTGGTTTTTCCATAGGGATGAGTGGTAACTCGTTCACAGTCGTACAACTTGACTTGATTCAGGCGCTGTGAACTTCGCTGTGTCCGAACTGTTAATGCCGATTGTAGTATGGACATGAATCTACTGTTCAATCGTTTATCAGACTGTATATATTATGAGCTACCCTAGTCTTAGGCTACGTCCACACTAAGTCGGATAAATTTGAAAACGCAACTTTTGCCGATAAGAGCTCAACAAGAGCAATGCTTTTAGTGTAGGAATGACTGCCATTAAACCATATCTTTCCATATACCTTGCGGTCTTAGTTTGGTTCGCAAGGTATTGTGGTAAAATGTACTGCCGCAATCTTTTTGCTTACGGTGGATTCGTCCGCCATTTTGGATCTGTGGTTGAGAAGGGACTGCGATAGAGTCACATGGCTGTTGTGACGTCACCGATTTCAAAAAGTTCCGTTTTCGCTGTCCACATTAACACACAAATTTATCCACTTTGGAGAGCGTTTTCAAAAAGTTCCGTTCTCGGACACCGAAAACGCCGTTTTAGTGTGGACGGAAGGCCAGTGCGGATAAAAAAAGTTGCGTTTTCAAATTGATTTGGCTTAGTGTGGACGTAGGCTAAGTCACTTGAGTAAGCTGCTGATGGGCACCAAACTATTATTTCGTCTCTCATTTCGCCTTTCGTTTCGTCGATGACTAGACGCTCCTCCTTCTACCGATCTAGAACTTTTTCTCTTCGAATCAAATCACTGGAACCCTGCTGCTGCTGTTGTCGTTTGTTTTCACTGAAGGGGAAGAAGAACCCTAACTAATGTACTTACATACGCTTCTGTTCGCGCATTTTTTTGGTTTTCTAACTTCAAAAATGTCTGAAACTGTAACGAAAGAAAATAGATGCAGTCATGCAGAGACCCGTCTATGCGGTTAAGTAATGAATGGACACCCATCAATAACTTCCTTTTAAAAATGCTGTTACATGCTTCGACCAGCTACGCTACACGCACCGTATGCAAAGCCGATCGAGTTGTCTTTTCCCAGATAATCGATGAAACGTGTAAGGAAAAAATTGCAAAACAAAAGAAAGACTTCAAACAAAAAAACTTAACCCCACTACAGTCGCGCGGAATGTTATCGGCGGCGTAAAGTGCAGAGAAGAATTGTAAATTTAACTTGCCGTTAGATGTGAACAAAGAATGAGAGAAAGAAAGATAGATATACGCAGTTTGCTTGGATAGTTTAACAAAGACAGAGTTGTCAAGCAGTTGTGAAAAAGGTGCGAATTCTACTCAGTGATCACTTTCTTGTATCCTGTTAGGAGTAGAGGGCTAAATGCGTGATTGATAAAAGAGGCGCAAAGTAATCATAGAAATTGTCAGGGAAAGGATATTTCGAATATACATAAGCTACTAATGGAGCACTACAGTAAACTGCAGAACGAAAGCTATACTCAGTTAAATCGCTGTACACTAAATGAGTTAAGGCGGGTCAAGAAGCTAATAGTCGGTTTCTTGTATCATTCTGTTACCACAAGGAGGAGACGTTGAAATTGTTAGAAAAAAAGGATATTTCGAACTTCTGTAAACTAGTTATAAACGGTGCAGTAGAATAAATCGCAGAAAGGGATCTATACTTAATACAAGTAATGAAATCGCTTTGCGACAAATTGCCACTCTTCGACAGTTTTCATTGTTAAATTCTATGGATCACGCCATAGCGCCCGCATTCTTTCCGCGGCCCTTGAAAAGGAATTATTATTTCTTACTCGCTTATTGTTATTTACCTGTGTTTTCTTGCAATGCCTTAAACGCAAATCAAAAGATTCCTCTTCCAACAAGACTTCACTTAACCACGCTCACACCACGCTCACAGAAAGTAAAGAGAACGCTTGTAATGGTAACAGCTCCCTGGGGACTACTAAGGTGACAAGAAAACATCCGCAATATGGATATATTGCTGGCGCCGCTTCAGCGCGCCCATACATTGGATAGTTAATGGTAACAAGAGGTTGCGGGCAACATTGCGAAAACTATGACGCCCTCTCCTATTTTTCTTACAAGATCCCGCTAATCCGCGCCCGCTTTTTCGATCGTCCCCACTAACTGAGAGCAAGACAAAGGTCTCTTGCTGAGAGCCTGAAACACGCTATAAAAAAAACCCGTCATTGAAATCCCTTCTAAACGACTAAAAAAGACGAGGGAAAATCAGGTAAATAACCTCATGTTTACCAAGATATAGTGTTCGGGTCCCCTGGGTTCACGCTAATTAAGTAATGGGATTTTGGCCGATTTCCGTTCCTTTATGTACTCCGAACGACACGGGGCCGTTAAATCATGGGATAACGGCCGATTTTGCATTTCTTTACATACACCGAACGAGACGAAGCCGTTTAGTCATGGGATAACGGCCGATTTTGCTTTTCTTTATTTCACCCGAACGAGACGAGGCCGTTAAGTCATGGGATAACGGCCGATTTTCTTTTTCCTTACATATACCGAACGAGACGAGGCCGTTAAGTCATGGGATAACGGCCGATTTTCTTTTTCCTTACATACACCGAACGAGATGAGGCCGTTAAGTCATGGGATAACGGCCGATTTTCTTTTTCTTATATACACCGAACGAGACGAGGCCGTTAAGTCATGGGATAACGGCCGATTTTCTTTTTCCTTAGATATACCGAACCAGACGAGGCCGTTTAGTCATGGGATAACGGCCGGTTTTTTTTTTTTCTTACATACACCGAACGAGACGAGGCCGTTAACTCATGGGATAACGGCCGATTTTCTTTTTCTTACATACACCGAACGAGACGAGGCCGTTAAGTCATGGGATAACGGCCGATTTTCTTTTTCCTTATATACATCGAACCAGACGAGGCCGTTAAGTCATGGGATAACGGCCGATTTTCTTTTTCTTATATACACCGAACCAGACGAGGCCGTTAAGTCATGGGATAACGGCCGATTTTTTTACCCGTTATATACCGAACGAGACGAGGCCGTTAAGTCATGGGATAACGGCCGATTTTCTTTTTCTTATATACACCGAACGAGATGAGGCCGTTAAGTCATGGGATAACGGCCGATTTTCTTTTTCTTACATACACCGAACGAGACGAGGCCGTTAAGTCATGGGATAACGGCCGATTTTCTTTTTCCTTATATACATCGAACCAGACGAGGCCGTTAAGTCATAGGATAACGGCCGATTTTCTTTTTCTTATATACACCGAACCAGACGAGGCCGTTAAGTCATGGGATAACGGCCGATTTTTTGTACCCGTTATATACCGAACGAGACAAGGCCGTTAAAACATGGGATAACGGCCGATTTTCTTTTTCTTTTATACACCGAACGAGACGAGGCCGTTAAGTCATGGGATAACGGCCGATTTTTTTTCCCGTTATATACCGAACGAGACGAGGCCGTTAAGTCATGGGATAACGGCCGATTTTCTTTTTCTTATATACACCGAACCAGACGAGGCCGTTAAGTCATGGGATAACGGCCGATTTTCGTTTTCTTATATACACCGAACGAGACGAGGCCGTTAAGTCATGGGATAACGGCCGATTTTTTTTCCCGTTATATACCGAACGAGACGAGGCCGTTAAGTCATGGGATAACGGCCGATTTTCTTTTTCTTATATACACCGAACCAGACGAGGCCGTTAAGTCATGGGATAACGGCCGCTTTTGGTTCGGTTTATATAATAAAACAAATAATAGTATTTATACCGAACAATAAAACGGCCTTAAAATCAATGTTATGTACAGAACAAGATACTGGCTTAATTCGTCATTATCATAATTCCCCTATTCAGGCTAACCTGAGTGCTATTCAGGCTAACCAGAGTGCTATTTAGACCTAATGTAGTCTGTAGCCTGCAGTCTGCAGTCTGCAAGTGTCGCACACCGCTTTTGGACAGCTAGTTCGTGTTTACTTGCTTTTGGCAGCAAAAATATATTCATGTAATAACAATTTAATCGTTTGAAGCGAAATAATATATCAATCCAGGGATGCTGCCACAACAAACGAGCAAGATATGCATGTATACCTCGTTCTTTAAGCGTCAGCGACAACATGACACGTTAAAGCGAAAGAAATTATCAATCGAGAGATACTGCCACAAGGCAGCGAGCCAGATATGCACGTATACTTCGTTCTCTAAGCGTGGGCGACGATAGGACCCATTTAAAGCGAAATAAATTATCAATCTAGAGATAATGGCACAACAAACGAGCCAGACATACAATAAACAAGCCAGTTCTGTAGGAAAATTTTCTAAGTCCCCTTAATGAGATGCAATTTTCCGATCGTCTACGGATCGAAAACGACCTATTCCATCCGTACGATCCGTACGGATCGACAACCCGTAACCCCCCTTCAAACCGGTAAATCCTAGGAAAATTTTCTAAGTCCCCTTAATGAGATGCAATTTTCCGATCGTCTACGGATCGAAAACGACCTATTCCATCCGTACGATCCGTACGGATCGACAACCTGTAACCCCCATTCACACCGGTAAAGCCTAGGAAAATTTTCTAAGTCCCGTTAATGAGATGCAATTTTCCGATCGTCTACGGATCGAAAACGACCTATTCCATCCGTACGATCCGTACGGATCGACAACCTGTAACCCCCATTCACACCGGTAAAGCCTAGGAAAATTTTCTAAGTCCCCTTAATGAGATGCAATTTTCCGATCGTCTACGGATTGAAAACGACCTATTCCATCCGTACGATTCGTACGGATCGACAACCCGTAAACCCCCTTCACACCGGTAAAGCCTAGGAAAATTTTCTAAGTCCCCTTAATGAGATGCAATTTTCCGATCGTCTACGGATTGAAAACGACCTATTCCATCCGTACGATCCGTACGGATCGACAACCTGTAATCCCCCTTCACACCGGTAAAGCCTAGGAAAATTTTAAAATTTTCTAAGTCCCCTTAATGAGATGCAATTTTCCGATCGTCTACGGATCGAAAACGACCTATTCCATCCGTACAATCCGTACGGATCGACAACCTGTAACCCCCCTTCACACCTGTAAAGCCAAGGAAAATTTTCTAAGTCCCCTTAATGAGATGCAATTTTCCGATCGTCTACGGATCGAAAACGACCTATTCCATCCGTACGATCGGTACGGATCGACACTCCGTAAACCCCCTTCACACCGGTAAAGCCTAGGAAAATTTTCTAAGTCCCCTTAATGAGATGCAATTTTCCGATCGTCTACGGATCGAAAACGACCTATTCCATCCGTACGATCCGTACGGATCGACAACCTGTAACCCCCATTCACACCGGTAAAGCCTAGGAAAATTTTAAAATTTTTTAAGTCCCCTTAATGAGATGCAATTTTCCGATCGTCTACGGATTGAAAACGACCTATTCCATCCGTACGATCGGTACGGATCGACAACCCGTAAACCCCCTTCACACCGGTAAAGCCTAGGAAAATTTTAAAATTTTTTAAGTCCCCTTAATGAGATGCAATTTTCCGATCGTCTACGGATCGAAAACGACCTATTCCATCCGTACGATCCGTACGGATCGACAACCTGTAATCCCCCTTCACACCGGTAAAGCCTAGGAAAATTTTAAAATTTTCTAAGTCCCCTTAATGAGATGCAATTTTCCGATCGTCTACGGATCGAAAACGACCTCTTCCATCCGTACGATCGGTACGGATCGACAACCCGTAAACCCCCTTTACACCGGTAAAGCCTAGGAAAATTTTAAAATTTTCTAAGTCCCCTTAATGAGATGCAATTTTCCGATCGTCTACGGATCGAAAACGACCTCTTCCATCCGTACGATCGGTACGGATCGACAACCTGTAACCCCCCTTCACACCGGTAAAGCCTAGGAAAATTTTCTAAGTCCCCTTAATGAGATGCAATTTTCCGATCGTCTACGGATCGAAAACGACCTTTTTCCATCCGTACGATCCGTACGGATCGACAACCCGTAAACCCCCTTCACACCGGTAAAGCCTAGGAAAATTTTAAAATTTTCTAAGTCCCCTTAATGAGATGCAATTTTCCGATCGTCTACGGATCGAAAACGACCTATTCCATCCGTACGATCCATACGGATCGACAACCTGTAACCCCCCTTCACACCGGTAAAGCCTAGGAAAATTTTCTAAGTCCCCTTAATGAGATTCAATTTTCCGATCGTCTACGGATTGAAAACGACCTATTCCATCCGTACGATCGGTACGGATCGACAACCCGTAAACCCCCTTCACACCGGTAAAGCCTAGGAAAATTTTCTAAGTCCCCTTAATGAGATCCAATTTTCCGATCGTCTACGGATCGAAAACGACCTATTCCATCCGTACGATCCGTACGGATCGACAACCTGTAACCCCCCTTCACACCGGTAAAGCCTAGAAAAATTTTCTAAGTCCCCTTACTGAGATGTAATTTTCCGATCGTCTACGGATCGAAAACGACCTATTCCATCCGTACGATCGGTACGGATCGACAACCCGTAAACCCCCTTCACACCGGTAAAGCCTAGGAAAATTTTCTAAGTCCCCTTAATGAGATGCAATTTTCCGATCGTCTACGGATCGAAAACGAGCTATTCCATCCGTACGATCCGTGCGGATCGACAACCCGTAACCCCCCTTCACACCAGTAAAGCCTAGGAAAATTTTCTAAGTCCTATTAATGAGATGCAATTTTCCAATCGTCTACGGATTGAAAACGACCTATTCCATCCGTACGATCGGTACGGATCGACAACCCGTAAACCCCCTTCACACCGGTAAAGCCTAGGAAAATTTTCTAAGTCCCCTTAATGAGATGCAATTTTCCGATCGTCTACGGATCGAAAACGAGCTATTCCATCCGTACGATCGGTACGGATCGACAACCTGTAACCCCCCTTCACACCGGTAAAGCCTAGGAAAATTTTCTAAGTCCCCTTAATGAGATGCAATTTTCCGATCGTCTACGGATCGAAAACGACCTTTTTCCATCCGTACGATCCGTACGGATCGACAACCCGTAAACCCCCTTTACACCGGTAAAGCCTAGGAAAATTTTAAAATTTTCTAAGTCCCCTTAATGAGATGCAATTTTCCGATCGTCTACGGATCGAAAACGACCTATTCCATCCGTACGATCCATACGGATCGACAACCTGTAACCCCCCTTCACACCGGTAAAGCCTAGGAAAATTTTCTAAGTCCCCTTAATGAGATGCAATTTTCCGATCGTCTACGGATTGAAAACGACCTATTCCATCCGTACGATCGGTACGGATCGACAACCCGTAAACCCCCTTCACACCGGTAAAGCCTAGGAAAATTTTCTAAGTCCCCTTAATGAGATCCAATTTTCCGATCGTCTACGGATCGAAAACGACCTATTCCATCCGTACGATCCGTACGGATCGACAACCTGTAACCCCCCTTCACACCGGTAAAGCCTAGAAAAATTTTCTAAGTCCCCTTACTGAGATGTAATTTTCCGATCGTCTACGGATCGAAAACGACCTATTCCATCCGTACGGTCCGTACGGATCGACAACCCGTAATCCCCCTTTACACCGGTAAAGCCTAGGAAAATTTTCTAAGTCCCCTTAATGAGATGCAATTTTCCGATCGTCTACGGATTGAAAACGACCTTTACAAATGGTAGAACGCTAGCACTATCTAACAAACGGTACGGACCGAAATTAGGAATTTTCAATCTGTATCAGATTGTGTGTATTGGACAACCCTCTTGTCCCGCGCCACGAAAGCTCACCGAAACACCCTAACGAGCCCGCCAGCTACCCCACAAACACCGTAATCATACTAATTCAGGTCTAAACATCTGTCGGAAACTGCCAGCTTATGAAACAGTATGGTCTGCGACTGGTTGCGATCCAATCTCGTTCCCAGAGTCTTCGTTCCCCTTGACCAGCGGTCGGAAAACGAGAGCTCTGAGAGCAACCATTTCAGGCATGCGCCATAGATGCAGACTGCGCAGTGAAACTTGATGGGGTCAAGGGAAACGAAGACTCCGGGAACGAGATTGAGTTGTGATAAAAACGAAATTAATAAAATGATACAACAGAACTCACCCCAGGAAGCACGCTAACGCAAGCTATAAGCACACAAACTTTTTTCCATTGCATGAAATGCAATTGAGTGTTTTATTGATCTTATTTTAAACAGCACCAAGCTTCCAACACCACACCTGACTATTACAGTTAACAGCTAATTATCACATCAGTCGCTGGCATGAAATTTTCGTCCGCCTGATTTGTTTCCATCTACAATTGGAAACAACCAAGTACTTAATCAATGTTAGAACCTTCACCTGCTACAAAATGTCTGTTGCCACACGGACCGATCAATATGTCAACAAGGCTGAAAACCATTCATAATGTCGACTTATCTTAAATTCACTTTTGGCTACATGCAAACCAATATTACTAACTCTATACCCAGGGAAGATGTTATGGTGTTACTCAAATAGTCCTTTGACAAACGTATGACCACTCACGCGCGAGAGCAATTTTTATTAGAACCTTCCATCGATCTTTCCGTTGCCGATTACCGATTTTCTAA
>OZ026601.1:3431900-3436900 GCA_964020085.1 Micromussa lordhowensis | reverse complement strand
CGAATAAACAAATGTGTTCACTCATTGGCCATGGTTGGTACAATGAGTCAAACATTTGCTTCACGCCAAATTTCAGCAGTTTACCATAAATGGTTTTGATGCTATGACTATTTTAGTAATGACCTATTTTATTGATGGTTTTCAACCAGAGAGCCCCCCTTAAGTTGACTCCGAACTCCCTACACAGAATTTTTTAAACTGATTCGGCATTTGTATGATACCATTACTTAAAAATTCGGAATTTGCGTGTTGCCATTACTGTAGCATTACCTTACAATTAAAGATAGTGACTAGTAAACCAATCAAAGTCTAAGTGATGGAAAGAGCTGAAAACTGCTCTGAGCCACCTTAAATGAGCGAAAATTTTGAGCGAAAATTTTGTAAGATGGATCATTAACCTTTTGTAGATGTCTCTTGTGTAAAAGTAAACCATAAAACCAGAAATGGATCAGCTAGCCGGATTTACATAGAAATATCAATCTCACGTTATCTATTTTGTAAACTTTGTCGAAGTTTCGTTTATATGCAACATTTTCAAGATCAACAACTGCACCACTCACTCCTCTCATCGTCACGTTTTGACCCGGCAACAGATGACTTGACTTCGTCGTGTTGGGCGCCAGTCAGCTTGAACGCGTGGTGCTTGCTTGCAAGCTCGCTATATATTGTAATGCGATTAGACCTGGCCCAGCGCTCTGTCATTCTTATTTAATCTTGATAAACAAATTTAGCATTAGATGGCACAATCTATAACATGATGTTTCCTGACTTACCTCTGGTTTCGCAAACATAAGGGACACTATAGGTGTTGCACGCTAGGTCATTCCAGTTATATCCGGATGACTTAGAACGCATGTGTACACAATCCTCCCTTCCCCCATAATTGTTAGGTTCTCCACTATCCCATTGAGTGTAAGTTGGACGTGATCGATCAATCCACAGCCAGCGAGACTTGTCTTTTGGATTCCTGTACAAGCCAATCAATGACCCCTGTCCCCCTGTTATTTTTTCCCCAACTGCTTGGTTTTCAGCGCGTGAGTTTACCACGACGAGCTTGGCACCGAGTGCTTCACAGGCTGATTTTGCTGTATTCCAGTTCGTTCCCTTGGAAAAGAACTTGTAGCATGAACCTTGCAAGTAGGTCCAGCTATTTGGACAAACTCCTTAAATGATCGAAACGAAACATTTGAAAACACTTTTTCGTTGCCATACATAACATAACTTAGTTATTAACTTAGTTGATAAACAAGTGTAAGCTCTGGCACCAAATTAAGACTCCTTACAGTTAGTTAATATCAGTAATCCGCGTAACGGACAGCAATACACGTTTTGCTGTATGTTTTCAATAAAGTTTGTAACGTAAGCGGTATTTCGCCGGGCGATGTGTGATCAGTTTCGGTCGCGCCCAGACCTCTATATCTAACAGGATTACATGTTGTTAGTTTATAGTTACTGGAAAATAAACCAGTAACCCAGCCATATGACATACGGGCATGAAATATTTTAATCTTTTGGATTCTGCTCTGGAAGGAAAGATTTCTCTAACCCACCTTGAGAAGAACTTTGTAACACCATCACTGAGAATCCCACGAGGACAGTAGACAAGTAATAAGAAACAGCCATGGCGGAAAGAACGGCTGGAATAAAACCTTTCACGAAAGTCTGTTATTGGGAGTATAAATTCAGGTACGTAACTTGATTGCGAAAAAAAGCGCTAGCATTTATGAAGGCTACCTCAGTCCGTTGAACGAAGCCAGTAAGCGATCGATTATCACCGAAACGAGTTTTTTTGCGAGTAGTTTATGCAAACATTTCCGAAACCAAAACAATGGGACATTATCTCTTAGAATACAACAGACCAATTAAAACTCAAATATTACGATAAACACTTTTTTCTATTTTTTTTTTTTTTTTGCTGATTAATGACGAGTACGCTACGTTCAGTGAACCTCAATTTGGGCGTTTTCTTTGATGCAAGTTGCTCGTTTGGTTTGACGTGGCATAACACTCGTTTTGTTAACGTAGTAAGTTGTTTCAACTGTGCTACAGTCTTCCGCTTTCAGGTTATTATTTGTGTTTGTCGCTGAAGAAAGAAGCTGTCAAGCTCAGTAGAGCCTTAGTCCACGGTTTATTAATATTAGGGAAGGTAGAATGGTCTGTAGTGGATAAAGTGTTGTGTTAATGAGCAATCACAGTGCCTCTCCACCCAGAAATATAAATGGCATTAGCATGCAATGCAAAATAAACTGGCTTCCCATCAAATGCTATTTTCATGTTACTGAAACCAATATAAGCCATCTTGCGGTACTGCATACTTTGACCCGATGCATTATTTCAAACTCACTTGAACTCCATTGTGAAAAATAGACTGACAGAGTTCTTGTACTGACATTGACTAATACGTTAAGTTAAGCTTACATATCAAATTAATTCAAGGAAATTATCAATTTAAAAAGGAAATACTTGTCTTGTACTAGACGAGACAGAGGAGTGAATTTGAATTTTGACATTGTCTGTTGATTAGGGCAACAAAACTAATATTGATAGCTGCTGCATCTACATAAAGAAAATTATTATTATTCCCTTTGACTACACACAGATCGTTTGCTTTGACATGATAATATTTATTTAGTGGTCTGAACAAAGTAATTTATACAATGCTTCAATGGGACTTAAACATTTCGATCGATTCATCCGCCCTTCTGTTGGTTTATCTTGTCTAAGTCCAGAATCCCGCGAGCGTTAGGAAATATATCTTATTAGACGTTTTGGTGTGTAGTATCGCTGTATATTTTTACGAGTTGTGCAGTATTTTGACGAGCTCGTAGGGCGAGTCAAAATACAAACAACGAGTAAAAATATACAGCGATACTACACACCAAAACGTCTAATAAGAGGTTTATTATCCAACGATTTCTTTTCCTAAAATTCTAACTTGCCAAGGTTTTGAACTTCACGCGGCCGGGAGGAATGAGGCGAGTACAAATGTCTGTTATTTGTACTCGTTTCGCGCGATATTTGTACTCTAGGAAACAGAGTTGGATAATAATGTCGAGTACGGCAGCCGATAATTGAAGAAAACCATCAAAACCGTCTTTTATAGTTTATATACAGTTTTCATATGTTTAGGCTAGTGGAGAGAGGGAGCCAACGTTTTCCCACGTGAACAATTTAGCTATCTTTTATAGCTGTCAACCAGAGAGATGTGTCGACACATGCAGAGCAGCCTTATTGTGCAACACTTGTAGCTCGGACATCAAGGAGGCTTTTCCCCTGTCACCCCAAATTATGTCTCCATTAGTAAAAAAGAGGTAAAACACAAAGCTATTAAAAAAAGTATCTCTTGCACTAAGAGGCAGGAATGACTTAATACGCGTCAAAAGGCCTAATTTTTTTCATCTTTTGCTGCGCCCAGACTCAATGAGGAGAACCAGTTGTTAATCACTATACTCAAGTACGTATAAGAGTCCACGTAGCCCAGAAGGGTGTCATCAGCAGAAATAGAGATTGACTCAACTCTACTCAGGCGAAAACTACTACCTATTAACAAGAATCTAGATTTCTAAACATTAAGAGTAACTTGGTTATAGACCGTATCCATTTACATACACGTCTGAGACGGTTGTGACATGTGCATGGCACATGTTGTGATCTATTTTACTTATTTGAATTCGTGTGTAAACGTCCATAGTTTTCCAGGTGATGCAATAATCATGCAATAATCATGCAACCCTGTCAGTAAAACGGGGTGACGGGGCCGGGGCCGGGACCTGGGCTGGGGGGCCGTGAGTGAAGCGATTCGGCGAGGAGGGTCTGGTTAAGAGATGCCGCTCTCATTTGTGCGGCTCCCCAAACGTTAACCTGCTCACAAAATATTGGGGTATCTTTTTTTAATTCCTTTTTTTTTTTAAATCATTTTTCTTTTCTTTTTTAACCCAAAAGGTGACTTCTCGCGATTTGCATCAGCAGTGCTATGGTTGCTATATCTCCGCATATAAAGGAAATGAGATGCGTTTGAGCTCATCACCGCAAACAATCAGCGTCACATTTCAGTTAAGGCAGTCGAATATGAAAGCTGCACTAATTTGATTTCTAGCTCGATTCAGCGCCGATTCAGTATTCCAGAAATCGACAAGCTGAGATAAAGAAGTTGATTTTTACTTCACCGTTTTGTTTTTCTTTACTCTTCACGAATATCATCATACTAGCAAGTTTACTAATAAGTGATTCCCTGTCATGTTTATAGCCCTCAGGTCTTTGCTTCGGCTTCATCTATACGGTAGGCACGCAAGTCGCGCATATTTGTTCAAGGAGTAAAATTCAAACTTGTTGGGTGAAATAATTTGATCAGTTCAGACATAAACTATGCATGACTCACTATAGGTCACAAACATTTCGAAACAAGTCTGTCGAAGATCGCCGAGTTCCTGTGTTTCACCGTAGAGTTTTCAGTTAATTCTTTCAACCATCTCTTTATCCGCTGTGCTGAAAAGCTCAACTAAATTAGTGCTATAAAGTCTGGAACTAGTTGATCTGTCTAGAAAAATAATAGAATAAGCCACCGCCACGACTGCATTGACGCAGTGCGAGCAGAAATAGTCAGAACTCAGGCAAGAAGCTTGAGCGCGCGCATCAAAACTAAAAGCAGTTGTAATCATGGCAACATGACATCACAATGAAAAGAAAAAAAAAAACTTGAGATTTCACCTGAAAGTTTTGTCGGAATTCATCATGATTTCTGTTATGAAAAAATTGAGGAATAAACGATCCAAGGGTGACGAATTTCAAATCACGGCATCTGCTGCCTCGCTTGTTTTGGAATGTCAAAAGGAAAAATGGTAAGTTATGCAATTAGAAGATTTTTAACTTTTTTTCTCGATTTGTCGACTATTACGGCCTACTAGAATGGTAGTCTGTTAAGATGTTCTTTTACTGCTGATATCCGGCGCTGAATAGTGTAGAATCCATTACAGCAGAGACTGCAAAAAAAGCGATTTAGA
>OZ026601.1:3376900-3426900 GCA_964020085.1 Micromussa lordhowensis | reverse complement strand
ATTAGCTACGTACTGACCCTGGTGGGTAGACCTTGTGGTACAAGGTCTAAGCACATGGACCATTGCCTTGCTTAACCTTCTAATCTGTTAACTACACTCATATTTATATTTCCTTTATACAGCTCGGGATAGGAAATGATTTTTAGGAAATTTCCAAGTTCTGATGGATTGTTTTACTTTGCTTCAAATCTCAAGGTGACTCCTTCTGGTAAAACAAAGGTCATTGCAGTTGGATCTCTGGACGTTTCAGAGTACATACAGGAAGAACCAACAAGTTGTGATATTACTGTTACACTGAAACCAGTGAAAAAATCTGTTCTTTCAGGTTCATTGGAGTTCACTCTGTCATCTGTTTTATTGGAAAACGGCATCCCTCGGTGAGCTTAATTCTCATTTGTATGATTTCTTAAAATTATTCACTGTAATATCTTGAGTACTGATGTCAGCTTAATTGCCTTGGGATGGAACCGTGTGTTCCACACAAATCAAACTTGTGCTGTAAAGCTGTTGTGCTATTACCTTCTTGTACAGACCTTAAGATACCCCCAGAGGGTGGGTACTCCCTCAAAGGATATGGATTTTTGTTTATAAATGTCGAAAGCATTTTTTAAAATTGGGTGGCACACACCCACCCAATTATTCTGGGAGTACCCCTCTGGCATGTGCCCTAAGATACCCCATGTTCCTTTCCAATCATCCATCATTTATCAAGGACCTCATACCTAAATAAAAATTAACTACATGCTTACTCAGTGACTCACTCAATCTGCTCCTTCAATTTTTATTGCAGTCGCACAGATAAGGAAATCTTTGATGAGATCATGAATGATGCTAGAACAGAGAGGAAGAGATCACTACAGAAGGCGAGGAAAAGCAATGGTCAAGGTTCAAAGAGCAGCTCACAGAAGACATCTGGACACAAGGTTCCAGTGTCAGACACTGTAGCCTGTGATTCTCAAGAGACTGTCTCTTGTCGCCACAGCAACATTGCAGGGCAGAGGGAGGTTGATAGCAAAGCTCCATTCAACTCTCCACCTCTCCATGCTACGTCTCAGTCTGCTTTACCAGAACCACGCCCATCACAGCTCCCTCCATCAAGTCAGCTAAACTGTGAGGTCAAGGAAGCGAAAAGCTCATTGAGTCAAATCAAGGAAGAGGCATCAACTAAGACAGCTGCTAAATATCCTAAGGATGCTTTCAGTGAAAAAGAGCCTGATGACAGGCAGAGTTCTTTGTCATTGGCGAATGCATCCAATCTCTGCAAGGAGATACATATGAAAGATGCTGAGGGGAGTGACAGAGAATGCAGGGACGAGAATCTTGATCAGGCTGATGAAAACAATAACTTGACGAAAAACGGCGATGCCAAAATTGCAAAGAATGATAGCAGAGATGATGACCACCAGCATCAAAGCGAGGTATTTATTTTGTTACTTATGTATATAAAGCGCTTGTTATTCTACTTCCAAAATAAGACGGTAGTTGTGTATGTAGAATTAACCCAAAAGAAAGTTACAGCTTATTCCGATTGTAAAGTCCCACCATTGTGTACCGTTTTTTATGTCATGGTATGCTTAGAAACATACATCGCTGTGTTACTTGAGTCTTATATCATATCCGGTACTTGTATTCACTTAGTTATTTACATTTTTCCTTTATAACATTTCTCCTAATTGCAAGAGCAAAACTTTTTTAAATTCAAAATCCTTGCCTTTAATGAGCCTTCTCTTTGAAAATTCGTCATCCACCAGCTCGAAACTAATGTTGTAAGTTGTACGGTATATTTCAGTTTAAAAATTAATTTTTTTCTTCGTTTGAATGGAAAGCCTGTTTTTGGTGCGCTTAGTCTGCAATTCATTTTTTGTTATTCTTTGCATTTCAGGATGTTTTACCTATCAGCCAGCAGTGCCCAGAACTCTTTGTGTATATACGAGAAGAGACTTCTCTCCTCCAAGACGAAATAGCTTCTTTGGAGAAAGTCAGCACCCAACTGGAAAAGGAAATCCAAGGGGTGAATAAAACAAAAGGTCAGTATCTTAACTCCTAGTCTCCCTCCCTCCGGATACATCAACGAGTTCTAATGAACTGCTAAGGAATCCTGTAAAAATGTTCTGGGGAGGAGAGGGTGGAGGTGGAAGGGAGGCTAATATCTCATTCAGTGGGAGATGTGATGTCTGGTCTCCCCACGCTACTGAGCAAAGAGGATACCCTGACCTTTCGTTATAATCACCTCTTGTATTAAATACAAGAGGCGATTAAAAATATATCCAGAGGTGTCAATAGTAATAATTAAGTGCTGAATAATCCTGTAAAAATGTTTCTGTAAAGCGCGTTACAGAAAAGGGTGGACCACCTTGTTCCCAGGGTCTCTCATCATCCTGCCCTCCTGGAGCGAGAGAGGAAAGGGTGGAGGGGGGGGGGGGTAGACCAATATCCCACTCTGGAGGGGTAGCAAGCCGTTTAAAAGTATCTTTATGCTACAAAAACCTGCACGACAAAGTTCTGCCAGTGGTGGCCGCTTCGTTTGTGAAGCATTTTCTTTAATAATAGATTTTCTGTTTAGGTTGTGAAGAAGAACTTGAGGGTCTAACTCGAGACTTGGTCTCACTCAACAAATGCAGGGTTGAACTTATCAGAAGGAAACAAGATCTTGAAATCCTGTAAGTAACAACTATTTTCTGTTTTATAATTCTATTGCAATCTATAGGTTTTTAAACAATTTTTGGATGAGGTTTTTGTGATTCCAGAATAATCAAGGTCCAGGTAAGGGTTATAACCCTTACCGAGACCTTGATTATTCCGCTGGATATCACAAAAACCGAATCTAATAACTGTTTTATTATACATTGAACGAACGCAAAAACTTGGAAGTCATGTTTCTGCTTCTTCACTGACGGCAAGCAACACGAAATCGCGCGAAGTTGACATGATTACCCTTGGAAATCATGCACTATGGTCATACATGACATGATTACCCATGACCTTGACATGATTACCCGTGACCTTGATATGATTATTGTGTAATCTGCAGTTATGATGTCACAAGCGCTGATGTCGAAAATTCACTGTAGGCCGTTCGGCCAATCAGAAAAGAGTTAGAGAGTTGAATGTATAATAATCATAGTTAATGACTGCAACTTTCATTTTAGGGGCAGAGAAGAGAATTTAGAAGAATGTGTTTCTGGCATTAGGCAGGAACTTGTGTTCCTGTTTGAACTTGAAGGTAACAATATTGTACCGATCACTAAGCTATTTTTATTGTTAATTTTATTTTTGCTCAGCACAAATGACATGATTATATCACTTTCTGTCGCTGTACCATTTTGATAGATTGTCCGCATTAAGATCCAACTCTGTTTATTCTACAATACATTTTAGTTTACAATGGGCATTGATACATGATTTCCTGTGTTTGTGGTACTTAATTACCTCAAAATAATGCCAGCTCTTGATCACTGGTTAGTATAACAGAACTGTAAAATAGAACTAAAATACTAAATACAAAGATGCTGGGGTTTTTTCCTTGGATAATTTGTCGTAATAAGGTTAATGTTGCTTTGTCGTTTCTTTCCAGGCTGGCGTAAAACAGATCAGCACAAGGCCTGTGAATAAAAACTCATTGATGCCCTTGTTTCTCTTGCAAGACTGAAACAAATTGAAATTTATAATTGTCCAACTGGATTAAAGTTTTAAGGTGAGTGATATGAACAGGGGCATAAGATTCGAACCCATTCCCTTATACCCATCCTGCCGGACGCTCTTAGCACTGAGCTTGTGATGAGAGTAGTGAGTTTATATAGGAACTCGGTCTATATCGTTCTAGAAACGCGAGGAACTCTTTTTTACGGCATTGAACTCAGTGTTGCTCCTGATGGGTTTAAAAAAAGATGCTGTTTCCTTCACGGATTTCAACTCGAATTGTTTTGAGTTATATAAGCCCAGTAACTCTGTAGTATATCAAAAATGAGTCAATACTGTAGTGCTAAACTTATGTATTCCTTCTCTTTTGATTTCAGGTCCAGTTCTCTTGGTGTTGAAGAAATCGCTGATGGCTTATCAGTATCATTGTAAATAATTTTTTTTGAAAAAAAAAAATGTTTCAACGTCAAATACGTCGTAAAATAGTTTTAGCAGCTAGGTTTTGGCATTTCTAGTTTTTAGCAATTTTAACAGTTTTAGCAGCTAGGCTTTGGCTTTTCTAGAAGTTTTGCAATGTAGGTCTGTGGGTTTGTTTTGTAGGCATTTTTTTTTCTAGTATGCAATTGCATTTTATTTTTCAATTTACATGGCAGCGAGGCAAACGGAGAGAGCCATGCAAAGTGGTTGCATTTGAACACATGCGTCACATTTGTTCATGAATAAATCAATATCAGCGTTGACGTTTGAACCAATCCAGTGACAGACAGTTGGGTCGCATCCACGATTTTGTTATTGAGGCTTTTTCTCTTGTTTTTATTGTTTTTTGTTTCCTGAATGCGAGTTTCAAGGTTTCAAAAAGTTTTTTGCAATCATTTTGTGAATGTTAACTCATTTTTGTTCGATCACTTTTATATTGTTGTAAATCGTAGCTGCTTTGCCGTTTTCTGTTGTTATTTTTGCGTTAACAGCATTGTACTGTATCTTTAACTAAGGTTGTTCTGAGAAAGAAAAATACTTTAAACTACTACTTTTATTGTAAATAAAACTTTACTGTTACGTTATATGTGTATTGATATGCCAAATATCTCTTTCAGTTCAGACCTTGCACAGCGTTTTTAGACAAAAATGAATACATTGTTTTCGCCGCAATAAATTACAAAGAGTACATGTGGCTAAAAAAATATTGGTTGGGACAAGTGGGAAGCCGTAAACATGCGAAACATGTTTACTACATCCCCACACGAAAAGAAACGTTCAGGGCAGGATAATCTGAAGGTACCCGCACCGGCAGACTTTTAGATATCTTATTATTTCTTAATACAAGTATTGTATATCAGCAATTTGGTATATGTTTATCTCTTGTTGTATTGAAGCATTATGGAAGTTCAGACAAAAGGCAAATTCGATATTTTTTTCTTACCTTTTCTCTGAAAATAGGGAAAATATTAGTTTTGTAACGTTATGCTAAGATTATGCTATAAACTTGGCCATTATGCCGGCATTATGCTTGATCAGTGCTCTGACTATGCCATTATGCCCAAAACTATGCCGGCAACCCTACTCCTCGGAGAGCTATGGGCACCAGTCGGGGCGACGCGATATTTTCGGGGGAACTACAGTATTTTCGGTGAAAGCTCTTGATGTAAACTTTTGCTCGAAAATATCTTGTCCCGAAAATGTCGCGTCGCCTTGACTGCTGCCCTTGACCTCCGAGGATGAATACCGCAAGGATCTGACCAGAACTCGGAAAGCCCTCAAAAGTCAGTAATCAGTTTTGTGACAACTGTTAAAACTATTTGGAAGAAGCTGAGCGGAAAATGTCTATGTTTGCCCACTTTTAAGAGTATCACAGAGGTAAAAAAATAAGAATTTATATGTTTTTATGGGGATGCTTCTCAAATCTAGAGATGTGTGGATTTTGAACCATGTTTCAAGGTAAAAAACTTGACTATTCTCATTTGGTGGTGTCAGTTTAGCGATAACATTACTTGTCCAAAATTTCGGACATTTTATTTCGGACATTTAACACTTTTTATCTCCACTTTTAGAAATATACCGAGGAGAAATTAATTCAAATCCTATTGAGCCGTTACGTATGTCCGGTCAAGCAGTGTCTCAACTAGAGTTCGCCTCGTAAAGGAAACTAAGAGCTTTTGGAGCTACTTAACTTTTCCAGTATCTCGGCCAATGCGGGCGACGAGCGGGGTTTGCTAGAGAAAAATTCGAGGCACCCGCATCCCGCTTCTCGCTGATCTCGCTCGTCGCCCGCTCGCTTTTTCGATCGTCCCCACTGACCGAGAGCCTGGAACAAGCTATATTTTCGGACACTTTTGGTCTGCTATTAAAATCGATCATTTTTTTTTTTGCAAGTTATGCCCAGGGGCCCGTTTCTCGAAGGTCCCGAAAAGTTTTTGCACACGGAAAGCCGTAACAAAATCCCGAAGCTTATGATTACAGAGCTGTTTTATTCACATATTTTTAATATAAACAGAGGTTCTCTTCACACAAGGATTTTCAGGCGTATACACTTCTCCATTTTCAGATACAGATGAACTAAAAATGGCTTTACGGGCCCGAAAAGTTTCCGGGGCTTTCGAGACCGGGCCCCAGGCCCCAGTTGTTCGATGGCTGGATAACGCTATCCACCGGTTAAATCGCTATCCAGTGGATAAGTGTTAACAAAACAAACCACGCTATCCGCTGGATAGTGATTTATCCGGTGGAAAGCGTCCCCGTCGCGTTTAATATCTACCTTTCGTCTTGAAAACACACCCCAGTCCCCTGCCTAACTCCGAAATGGCCAGTTGTCCTGAATTGTTTATCATCGCGTAACACAACAGGTAGCGCAGAGAAAAAAAAAGATTTTACAATTATAAATTATTTTTATTACGTTTTGAAAATACAAAATAACATTAGTCTGAATTCATTGTTCTTGAAATTTTTGTTTGAAACAGCTCCCGTTGGAAGTAAAAAAACACTTTGAAAGACCGTTTTGAACAATTTTTTTATTGGTTTGTGTACAAAAGATACATACGGGTTATCTTTTATGTGTTTGCTAAAGCCACTAGAGTCAATGCTAATCAGAACAATGGATCGCGCCTTTTGTGCGGCGAGTTCTGAGACGACGGCTTTCATTGGCCACTTCGTTGCCACGGTATTGGACAGAGTTTGCCCGGCAAGGCACCGGAATGGCGAGAGTATCGCTACTACATGTACATGTACCCGGGCTGTAAAAGCTGGGTGTTTGGCGTCATTTCTTTCGTTTTACAAGAAAAAGAAAGGTGTTAAGACAGTGAAAGCTCCTTTGCACGGAACAAGGATGTTATTTTCACTGTGAAGCTGCATCAACGACCGCTATATTTGAGAAGCTAGACGCCGACAACCATTGATCAAACCGACCTTGGTATACATGTACACGGAGATTTTGACGGATTTTATAATACCTTTGTTACAATCAGCACCCGAAAGACACTTTTCTAGACTTTATGCTCATTTTATGAGCTAATCAGTGGATTAATTGAAGAAAGAATTATCACGTCAAATTACCTTTCGCCTGTCGTGGATTGAATTGAAATTTTCGACTTCCTTGACTTCAACGCTGCGTTGCATGATTCCGTTGACTAACCCTTTTATTCAAGGTTAACATTTCGGGAATCAGGATTAGAGAAAATCGATTTTTTGAGGTAAGCGTAAATCGAGTCACAAACAAACGAGAAGGTCACCGCTTTGGTCCATCGACTTCTCGGCCGATCGATTTAGCTTACATGTAAAAGTGTCATCTTTTTTTATACACCTACAGTTCCATCTGGTACCAGCTCGAGTATCTCCTTTGTAAAAGATTATCATTTTCTTGTTCATTTGCGGGGAATCATCGGCAACACAGCAACATATTTATCATCCTCTTCAGTCAAAGTGAGCATAACTTCTACATCACGTCAAACAATGGCAGAAGGGTGACAGGACTGGGAGGACAATCGTTTAAGTCAGGAGAGATTTAGAAGATTTGTTTATGGTTTAAACGTTGTATTGATATAACATCTGATAATAACTCGATCAAAATTTATTGCTCAGGTCTTCAGATGCGTAAATTACGCTGAAATTTTCAACAGCTAAACGAATTGTTTACTTAACGCATCACTGTTAAATATTTGGTGCCGATGGATCGCATAGCAACATAGCGGATCTCAAGATTTCTGAGTAGTGTTCTTTCTATTGAGATCGGGAAGCACTCAAGAGGAAGAGACCATGAATTCAAGGGCACAGCTAGAGAAAGCTTTGACCTCCAGGCTCAACGGGATTCAAATAACCGATCAATTATGCAGGCTATCAAGAGCAAAAGCGCCTCCACCTGTTCTGAAAACTAATTCCATAGCGCCACAAGAATCATTCAAGTTTCTACCCCACCCGCCTCAAAACCAGAGGACATCTGGGCTCCAGCGTCAGGGGAATGCAAGAACTGAAGGTAGAAATGTTAAGCCAGTGCCCCCTGCTGAGCCTCGGGCAAAGAAATCAACAGTGAGGAAGTTTTACGATGTAAAGAAACAGGACAGTTTCATCGATGAAGGCAGAATAAGTGGCGATGGAGAATCACTGGAAAATGAAGAGTACCAGGAGAAATCAAGGTGCCCATCATGGGAGCGCATGCCTGGAGATGGCTGTATTTCGGATATTGCTGAGGAGGATGAGGACGCGGAAGAAGAAGATGATAACATAGATGAAAGCGATAATGATGATGAAAACAATGACTCTAATGAAGGAAACCTTGATGACGAGTTCTATGAATGTGATGAGCTAGATGAAGGTAAAATGTGTTTTTTTAATCCTTCATGGAACTTACTTTTTAGTCCTGTGTTAAATAACTTGGGTTTAAAAAAGTCATACATGTAATTTAATCTCCTCACCCAAAAATCTATTGGAAATTCCAGATGGGCCAAACATATACCCTCTCCGCCTTAAAACAAAATTCCCTGTGAACTTAAAAACTAAACCCAGAGAATCCATGAGCTGAAACCAGGGTTCGTATGGGTCCTGGAAAACCTGGAAAGTCCTGGAATTTTACTGTGGCATTTTCCAGGACTGGAAAGTCCTGGAAAATGGCTACTGGTCCGGGAAAGTTCTGGGAATCTGTTAAGCTCAAGTGAAAAATATAAAATGTATGGCAGACAGTAAGGAGAATTAAGATTCAGATCTTGGGAGTGAAAGGGTTGATGTGAATTTTAGAGGATGGAAAAATCAATCTGAGTCCTGGAAAAGTCCTGGAAATTTGATTCTGAAAAAGAGTACAAACCCTGTGAAACTATGCCAATATGTATGACCATCTTTATTTGTTACAAACAGGACAGTACTAAAAAAGAAAACTAACAGCTCTGAATGCATAGGATTAATAATATTAGTCTCTAATAACAGAAGCTACCTTAATTTTTTTTTGTCTTTTTGTATTATTTTACGTGCAAACACATCAATTTTATATTAAAATATACATTTTTATTTGTGAGTACTGTACATCTGTGTCATGGAGGTACATGTATATTAGCCTTTGTGAGGTTGGGTTCAGCTACATGTACAGCGAGAATATAATAAAGACTTATTTACCAGGGGTTTCATTAAGAGCCAGGCATGAGGGAAATTGACCAGCTGTGAAGATGATATTGCCTGGCTGGTTAATAACCATCTAGAGGAAAATTTTTCTTATAAACAAGTTCAGTTCAAAAATGTTTGCCCACCAGTGAAAACCAGGTGCTCTCCTGTTGAAAATATTATTGAAACCGCTGATAGTTGAGGTCAGCTACAATCTACCGGTCGTATATTGTATCTTATTTTGCTTTGCTATTTTGCAAACACAGCGGGCTTCTCTGATAATGATGACGATGACGACGATGATGACTCTCAGTACATGATCAGTACAGCTGCTTCATCTCGTGTTTCTACTGCTAAAAGTAGAGCATCAAGTGCAAAATTAAATTCCCTTAACAGGTGGTCTGGTACAGTAGGCTCCTCAAAACCATGTTCCACTGTGTCGTCAAAAAAGGCTAATGCTTGGGCATCAACTGGTGATGAAAAACAAGAGAAAGTTCCACCCTTGGTACGCAGCTTATTTGCCCATGTCCCGTCAACCATTTACTTTTTTGTGGAGGGCGAAAAAGGTAGATCATCAAACTTATTCAAAGACAATCTTGTTTATAACTATTTACTCTTCAGTTTACATTTACATGTAAGTTTGCATACCTCTAGGTAGAGAATAATGGGGTGTTAAAAAAGGTGAAGTCTGCATACAAGCCAAGTGGCCTGCCTGGCCAGAGCTTATCCAGGTTATTGTAATGTGAAGTGACGAGGATTATTTCTACTCCCCCTGGATGGGATGCCAGTCGCAGCATTATCCCAGCATTAAATTCACTGGTACCCATTTGTACACCTGGGTGGAGAGGGACACTGTGAAAGTAAAGTGTCTTGCCCAAGAACACAACAGAATATCCCCAGACAGGGCTCAAACCTGGACTGCTCAATTTGGAGTCGAGCGCACTAATCATGAGGCCACCACCCCTTCACAAAATGGGTTGTCAGCTCTGGTATAAATTGCGTGCGATTTATTTATGACTGATTTTTCTCTCTCTGAATTTTTCAGTTGCTCAACTTTCTCCTGAACTAAGAAAACTTCTCAGATGGAAGATGAGTTCCATAACACCGAATGTGATTAAGCAGTGTATTGCAAGAGTCGGCTTCAAACCAACCAAGAGTAAGTGAACTCCTCGTGTGAAATGGAAATAATAATAATATTGATTATTATTTAATACCCAGTAGTCAGTTTTTTATCTTGCTGCATACATGTAGTGAATGCTCTTTTAATGAAAAACTAATTTTGAACCAAGGCTGTGGTCCACATGTAAGCAAAATTGTGGGGAGCCCAAAGGTTCCTGACCATGAAATCCTGGGTGCCCAGCACCTAAGCTTGTATGAAAAAAGTAAGTTTTTCCAGTTGCACATGCTGGAAGCCAGAAGTTACAATGTAGTCGCCTGTGACACCCTGGCAGTTCTAAAGCACTGCCCTGTAAACTCTACATGTACATGTATACTGTGAACATACAGTATGTGAACATGCTTGGCTAATTTTCTGCGTGCTTGCAAGTTCGCTTTACAATAGGCTATTATAGTCTTGCGAGAAATTCAAGCAGTGGCACTTACAGTTTTTTAAGCTCTCGCGAGACGAGACTCTCTTCTCACGAGACGAAAGTCTCATCTCGCGAGAGGGTGGTGACTTACTTTTGAGCAGTACTGTACCTTCTGCAAGTAACTGGAAGTCGAACGTTATAAATCTTCTTGTAGTTACATGTATATGTATCTTATTAAAATTAATTCAAACAAATAGTGCAGATTAATACACTTTTATTTGAACATTTTGAAACAGGAAATGACTGGTTGGGCTACTGGGGAAAGCACATGAAAGCAAATTGTTTCAAAGCTGTCAGGGAGTATCAGAAGGTGAGGAAATCAAATTATCAAGCAAATTATTTTGATCAAAATCTGTCAGTTGATCCTCTTTACAGTATAGCATGCTTTGCTCTCAGATACATGTAACTAAGCATGCTCAGACACTGATAAGCACTGGTCTGACAAGGACTCAGAACTTACCATGTACCTTAGATTTACCTTAAACTTACCTCACTTCACCTTATAAATAACTGTTATCTCCAGCTAGTTCATGATTTCCTAAACGTAATACTTTTTTTTACAGGTTAATCATTTTCCTGGTACATTTCAAATTGGGAGAAAGGACCGCCTATGGAGAAATCTGTCCAGAATGATGGTTCACCATGGGAAGAAGGTAATTTCTTCTGATACATGTACAACAATTAACAAATTAAATTAACTCTTCAGTTTAATTTTTGGTGTATTACTTTTACAGTCTACAGTTAAACCCTGGTGTAGCAATCTTATGACCAAGTCTGTAATATGAATAATTTATAAACAATTATTGAAATCATGAGATTTAATTTGATATCCAGAATAATCAAGGTCGAGGTAAGGGTTGTCAGCCAAAGCCGGAGGCTGACGCTGATAACCCTTACCGAGACCTTGATTATTCTGGATGCCACAAAAACTGAATCTAATAATTGTTGTATTATACATAACATTGAACAAAAAAAAAAGAAGTCATGTTTTTGCTTCTTCACTGATAGCAAGATGCAACACAAAGTCCACAAACTTGACATGATTACCTTTAGAAATCATGCACCGCAGTCATAGGTGACATGGTTACCCATGACCTTGAGTGTCCTTGACATGATTATTGTATCATCTGCAGCTGGATGATGTCACAGGCACTGATTTCGAAAAGTCACTGTAGTGAGTTCAAGTGTGATAATCTCGATAATTGAACCAGGTTTAATTTCAAACCTAGAATTAATTAGCTTTGCACCTGAACATCACTATAACAAAGCAATATTATACCTGAGTTCCCCCTCAGGGGATCCAGAAGAACAGACATCTTTTTAATGAGCTACATGTAATTTGTCTGACTCTGTTTAAAATTGCAGGATTATGGTTTTGTTCCTCAAACATACATTCTTCCTTATGACTTCAAACTGCTTAAGAGAACCTGGGATGACAGTGGCAGCCGGCAGAAGTGGATTCTCAAGCCGGTAATTTACCACTCTTTAATTTTTGTCTACTTGTATTGAATCAGATGATCATTTTGTGTTATGTCTGTTGATTAGAGTACATACAGTTTAGATGGGTGTCAGAGTCAAAACATGCCCAAATATCAGGCAGGAATTTGAATATCAATTGATAATAATTATCAATTACGTGTAACTCAGTTTTCCACATTAAGAACAGCAATTTGAAATCATAACATACATGTATGTAGATCAGTCTCATTAGAAATAATTTCTCTTAAATTACAGCCTGCATCAGCTAGAGGTATTGGAATCCGTGTGATTCATAAGTGGAATCAGATTCCGAGGAAAAGACCAGTCATTGTTCAAAGGTATATTATAAAGTTTAACCTCAGTGGTACTTGTTTTGCCTGGAAGCTTTCTGTTTAAGCTTGCAAATTCAATTTAGATTCCATACACTACACATGTACAGTGTACATGTAGTATATGGGAACGTAATGATGCATTATAGTTGTATTTTAAGGAGTCTTGTTTTGTTGTTTTCCTGCAGATACCTGGCAAAGCCATTTCTCATCAACGGTAGCAAATTTGATCTTCGTATCTATGTCTACGTCACTTCATATGACCCTCTAAGAATTTATGTCTTTGAAGATGGGCTTGTGAGATTTGCTACATGCAAGTAAGTAGTGTTAAATCAACATTCTACTCATTTCTCTTGTTTCCCTACCATACATGTATGATAATATGTCTGATGACAGTCCAGTGAGGATTGCAAATTGTAAATACAGGAGAATTCCACCATCTTGAACACTCAAAAATGTGTTTTTAGAAAACTGGAGGAAGAAGTAAACTATTGTTACCCACAGTTACATGTGGGCTGGTTTTATGTTCAGTCTACAGGATGTCTGAGACACCGGCTTTCAGCCAGGATTTCATGGCTGTTTACTAACAAGTATGAGATTAAAGGCCCTATTCCGCTAGGGGTTCTGGGGGCACGCCCCCCAGAAAATTTTGAAAATTTGAAGCATCTTACACTGTAGATGCATTTTCCATGCTTTTCAGCCAGTAAATGTATCAAATCGGACTTGAATGATAAATTGCGTTGTTTTCATTGCCCAAAACCTAAAATAGATTGAAACTGAAGTTGTCTCTGCCCATACTGAACACATCAGTTGTGTTAACACCTCCGTAATTGTCTTTGTTGATTCCAACATTTGTCTGACATTGATCTTGGCGGCCATCTGTAATAGGGGAACATGCATGTACGGTCCAAATTGACTTCTTCATCTTCATTTTCGTCCTGACTTCTCCCTTTATCTTTCTTCTTCCTTTTTTTTCTCGAAAAAAACTGAAAACACGATTGCGGAATAACATGTGCTGGTTCACAAGTTAGTACTTCATGTAGCCACCAAAAGTGCTCCTTGTCAGTTACTTGAAGTCCCTTTCTGAAGACTTTCCTTGTGGTGGTGGGCGTAGGTATCTCCTGGAAGTACAAACATCTACATTTGTATGTTGAACAATTCTCACCTGGAATAACCTGGGAGTTTCAAATGAACTTACATGTAGATAAAAGTAACTTTCACACATATTTTTGTTGCATAGTAAATTATTAAATTAAAATCAGTGTAGTACTGATTTCTCTGTATATTGAGTTTCTTTTTTTCTTCCAAGGTATTCATCTTCCATGAAAAGTTTAAGCAACAAGTTCATGCATCTGACAAATTATAGCATCAACAAGAAGAATGAAGGAGCATATCAAGCGAACTCAGATGAGACTGTCTGTCAAGGACATAAATGGTGCGTGGCATATTATGTTTTCTTTAAGGCTGGCTTGTAAACCAGTGACAAGTTTATACTCAGTCTGAGCAATGAGTTGTGCAACCTTTTATACAATTTGTGCAACATATGTACATGATGTTATAATTCTTGTTAACATTTCGTATTGTTAATACCTGCAATTGTTTTACCCTATAGGAGTTTGAAAGCTCTTTGGGGTTATATGAAGCGCATTAACATCAACCATGCTCATGTGTGGGAGACTATCAAAGACCTGGTTGTCAAAGCCATCATAGCGTAAGTACACATACATGAATCTGTGATATAATTAATATTAAAGTCTGCATACGAGCCAAATGGCCCATCAGGCCGGAGCTTATCCCGGTTTCGGTTTTTAGGGAGGTGCAGTGGCCTCATGGTTAGTGCGCTCAACTCCGGAGCGAGCGCTCTGGGTTCGAGCCCTGGCCTGGGATATTGCGTTGTGTTCTTAGGCAAGACACTTTACTCTCACGGTGCCTCTCTCCACACAGGTGTATAAATGGGTACCGGCGAATTTAATGCTGGGGGTAACCCTGCGATGGACTGGCATCCCATCCAGGGGAGTAGAAATATTCCTAGTGGCTTCATGCCACGGAAACCGGGAAACCGGGAAACCGGATAATTAATATTGGCAACACTAAATTTAGATTTTAAAAACTAATTAGCTCAGTCCATATAAACTAATTAGTTTTGTCCATAATTATTATTTGTTATCAGTAATTGAAACTTTAAATTAAGTAACATGCAATATTTGTGATAACTTTAGGTCTGATTCAGCAGTAAACACCATGGTGAAACAAAATGTGAGAAAAAGGTAGGACTGCCTTACAAATACCATGTGACAAATAATCTGACATGTAAGGGTATGTTATGTCATTGACCACTAGTAATGTTGGTGTCTGAATCTTATAAAAGCTGCAGTGATAACAGGTTTGCTCATAGTATACTCAGTGATAAACTAAAAAGAATGTGTTTAATGTTTGTGTGTGTAATGTTGCAATTCTGTTTGTTGACAGGAAGCTAATTATTATTATATTAGTCTTTCCTTGGCTGATAAACAGAATTGCAACATTTCTTCCCAAGTATTAGCTAGCTACAATGTATATGTTGCAGGTCAAAATGAAATTCAGGCTAAAATGAAATTCCTTTGTTCTTTACCGTAATTATTCATGGACCATGAATAATTAGGGTTAGAAGACAAAGGAAATTGAGAATCAAACTAGGTTAAGATCGTTTTAGCCTGAATTTCATTTTGACCTGCAGCATATACTGTACTTTGAGACTTGCGTAGTGTATGTGTGTACATGTCCTTCAACTATTTTGTACCTGCGCCGTTACTTTGTTTTTATTTATTTATTTATTTATTTTAATTTTTGCCACACACAATAGAATAAATGAAAATACATGGATTAAATAACAATACCAAGAAATTACAATGATTATAGTTAATTACAGATATAGTACACATATAGATATATAAAAGTACAAATATAAGGTTTAATACAGAAGTAAAAAAAAAATATTTGAATAAAGAAAACAAAATGGCGAGGGAACCTAAAAAGAAACCACAGGGCTTGTAGGCTTAGGTTCCCTCTCGAAAAGCAAAAGGTGATTGAATTAAATTTATTACGACAAGTATGACAAGCCTTATTCAGTGTGAGAACAGAGTTAATAGTTGTAAATTAAAGATGCTTTTAGGTTTTTTTTAAAAGACGCCAGGGAGGATAATCAGATAATCAGATAATCAGATAATCAGATAATTTCCTTTTGTAGATCCTGCTGTCATGAGCTATTTGGGTTTGATGTTATGCTGGATGAAAATCTTAAACCTTGGCTCTTGGAAGTAAATATATCACCAAGGTAAACAATAAAAGTCCAGTTAGTAAATCAATATTTGGATCTATGTTTTATTTAACTACTGTATATTAATAATACTTGTAAGTAGAGATATTAGGAACTAGAATGTGTGGTTATATACATTCAAGTTGTTGCCCAGTCTTGTTCCTTGTAAGATGTGATTCCTGTGTCCAGGGATGTTTGTTCTGAGACAAATATCCCATAACTCATGAATCACTGGCTGATGAGGGGGTAGGTGATTTCAGGAAATTGAAACTAATGAACACCACCTTGTGCAACTGGGAATTCAGTTTTATTTCAGGTGAGGGTAAAGTGTCATGTAGAATTACTGTCACTTGACTGATTAAGTTCTAGCTGTTTATCTTCTCCACAGTCTTCATTCCACGTCTCAACTAGACCGTAACATCAAGGGTCAGATGATCAAGGACTTGTTAAACCTTGCTGGTTTTTGCATTCCAGAAAACCTGATCACAACTTCAACTTCCAGGCAAGTGACTCCACATGTAGTAATCTCAAAATAACATCATTAACTCTAACATACAGCTGTACCTTTAACTTTTAACTACATGTACAGTGTAGTCTGTCTCTCTAACCCTCTGTAAACTTCCGTCATGCTGTGGACATAAATACAGTCGACCCTCCCATAAGCGACCACCCAAAATGTCAAGCCTAGGTGGTGGCTTATGGGAGGTGGACACTTATGAGAGCTTACACCATATATATGGTCAAAATTTGGCCTGATCATCAGCATATGGTAACTACAGAGACTTACTTGTGTTTTAAATGTTGTTATTCATGTGAAAAGTCAATTACTTCCTATTGAGAAATTTCCATCTCTTGTACAATCCAGTAATGCAATAATGTTACTAACTACTTGTCAACCAAGAGTAAGGTCTTTATAGGAAATCTCAGACCTTGCTATATTGAAGAGTGATAGGGAGGTCAATATGGTAAGCTAAAGGCCGAGGTTTGAGATTTCCCCGTCAAGACCAAACGTTTGAAGTTAATAAGTTGTTTATAATGTGGCTTCTTGCTTGGCTTTTGCAAGTCCATATTCTGCCCATGGGCATTTATATGGAAGAATACTGCCCTATATAGCTAGTATCAGCCAATCAGAGCGTGTGTTATATTGGCTACAAACCCATGTCATAAAACATCTTATTATCCAATTTTAGCTTTATTATCTGTCAAGTGGTTGCTTGTGGGAGGTTAAAAGCAACAGAAATTTAAGCTCTAAACGTGGTTGTGGTTAAGTTGCTTATGGTTGCACACAAGAGGTTCAAATTATAATGATTTGACTTGGAAATTTTTGGTCACTGAGGAGAAGTGGTCACAACCAGAGGTTTGAAACAATTGTACCTGAAGTGTACATGTACTTGGTAACAATAAAGTCATTTTATTTCATCACAGTACAAGCAACATGAACCAGTTTGTCCAGGACAAGGGAGCACCAAGTCTCTCTGCAGATGAAAGAGCTAAGGTTTGAATTTTTTCTTTCTTTCTATTTAAGGAATAGAAAACGTGTGCCGTGTTTCTATCGAGTTTTAGTATAAATCTACTAGCGTTCTATCACGAATAACGTCCTCTGATTGGCTACGCTACCCACGTTCTATTCTGTGATAGATAGTGAGTAGCGTAGCAGCGCGCACTAGGGGCCGTTTCTTTGTGTTTTTGAAGTGTTTTTGAAGTGTCTTTGAAGAGGATTTAGATTAAATTTTTGAACGACTAGTAGATTTATACTAAAACAATTAGATTATTCGCTCTCGATTTCTATGCGTGATAGTTGACTCGGGCTGCGCCCTCGTCAACTATCACGCGATAGAAATCTCGAGCTCATAATCTAATTGTTTAATAGAAACATGAGTGAAAGTTTGGGAGAACGAGAAATGCTGTGGGAACACGAGCAGCAGGCGAGTGTTTCCACAGCTTTTTCGAGTTTTCCCAAACTTTCACGAGTGTTTCTATTTAACAATTAGACTACGAGCCCGAGTTTTCTACGAGCAGATAGTCAACGAGGCGCAGCCGAGTTGACTATCGCTCGTAGAAAACGAGGGCGAGTAGTCTAATTGTTTTAGTATAAATTTACCGCAGTCTCATTGCATAAAAAGAAAAAAAAGTCAAGTATCGCGTAGAAAAGAACTGTTTTATTATGTTACATCAGGTTCAAACGTGACGCGCGATGTGCACTGATGCGTAACTGTTGACTATCAGTAGATAGTTGACGGTAATATAGCCAATCAAATTCACGGATTCACAATAGACTACGGTAAATTTATACTAAAACTCGATAGGAACACGGAGAACATGTTTCCTATTTCTTTTAGAAAATACCGGGACGAAGAAAAAGAAAAACAGCTTGTTTACTTCAATCATCAAAATGTAAATTCTCTTTGTTCGCGCCATCATTACGTCAACATCTCATGCTAGTCCTGTGTTTCTATGGAGTTATAGAAACACGGTTTTAAACCAATCAGCGTGCGTATTTGCTTTGGGTTATTTTCTAAATAATTATGTGTATATGCTATAGCTGTTTTAAATCAATGAATACAGTGTATAATGGTACAATTTACCTACAGTATTACTGTACAGTTTTTTTAAAACACATAACAAATAATTATTCTCGAATACATGAAAAACTGTGAAGAGACCTATTAATAGAAAACTACCTGTTCGTAATTGGCAACCATACATGTAAAACAGAATTCGCAGCATCACACAAGATTGTAATCCCAACTCCTGTCATGATTATGATGTGTCAATATTACTGTCACTCATCAATTAATATTTTTATTTTTTTTTATTTTTTGCAGCATGCATTTTATGTTCAGCGACATCTGGATGAGGTACAGATATTGAATTGAATGCATAATGTAGTATTCCCCACCAGTATCAGGCATTATGCCTGTTTTGTCTTCTAATGTTTAGAGGAGTTTAGCTGTGTGACTTCCTCATTGGCTAGTCTATCACCTTTAAGCATCTGTGGTCTGGATCCTCATGTTTGAGCTTACCTGGAGTGAAATGTGTATAAAACCAAAGCTTTATTTAGGTAAAATAAATTCCCTTGTTTACAAAATCTCTAGACCATGGAGCCCTTATATGTACATCTGTAGTTATGCTTTTTTTGTGAGTTGCCTCCAATACTTTGAACTGCCAGGCTATACCTAACAAGATGCTTGTCAGAGCCATTTTTGTGTCAGTATTCTCACTTTTATTCAATATTTCAGCGCACCAAGCAGTCAGTCCTGGACATCTTGACCCCAGATGACATAAGGATGTTGATGGAGACAGAAGATGAGGTACATTTTCGCTGATTAACACACATTCTCACACACCTCTGGGAGCCATAGTCAAGCTGACCACCGCCAACTGACTCTTTTATTCCTCAAACCAATACAGCCTAGCATTATACGTAATGTAAGCAAAATACAGTAATATTAAACAGCAGTTATAAGCTTAGTAATTCAATGCTGACAGTCTTAATAAAGAATATCTAACCAACAGGGTGTATGTTATCAACTCAAACAAAGGGTTGGGTGGGAACTGGTGCTCAAAAAAATATGTCAGCAATAACGGACAGCAAAAAAGCAACTGACGAACAACACTGAGCATGTGACTCAAATAACAAACCCTCAGGCCCCAGAGATGTGTGAGAAAACATTTTCCACTTGGAAAATACAACTTGTAATTTAATGATGATGATGATGATAGTGATAATGAGGATGTCCATCATTACACTTGACAAAATAAGGCAGAGAAGGAAGATTAATTAGAGATTTACTGAGAAGGGAAAAAAGTTAATAATTATAATATTGCAGTTTTAAAGCTTGATTCTCTAATATACATTTCTACATTTAATTTTCTTCAACAGAACAGTAGAAGAGGATGTTTCCAAAGAGTTTTTCCGTCACTCTCGTCCAACAAGTATTTAAGATTTTTTGAGTCACAGGTAAGTGTTCTCCATTACACTGACTAGGAGCACTTTAATTTACCAGTTGAAAAGGTCCTTTATTTATGCCAAGCAGTTTATGACTGCGTAGTTTATTCAAGCAATAATTCCAATCCTGTTTAGTTAGCTTGTTTTTTACTCATTTTCTACTTGATGGTTTGTTCCAGCGATACTACAACATCTTGCTGGATGAATGGACGAGAAAATACATGAGAGAAGGACGCAGTACTGCATTAGGTAAATAAAAACCAATCAGTGCAGTTAGAAAACAGCAACAGCAAAATCTTGCTTTGCGCATTTAGTTAAGCTTACAATGTAGTTAGTCTTGTGGTCAGACGAAAGAACATCCTTTGCCAGGTTAGACCAGAAATGAAACTAAGAACAAAACAAAGCATCAAAGATGGGACGAGAAGTAAAACTTTGAAAAGCGTATGTCCATAACTCTAGAACAGAATGGAGTCAGGTACTCAATGTAGTAATCTGATATACCTTTTGCCTTTTTTCTGAATGTAGGTGTAGCTGTTCTACAGGGATATGCTGAAAAGAAACTTCACCTTGGGGTAACATCAGATCCTGCCCATCAGGTGAGATAATTAATCATGAAAGTTATGTGACATTTTTGTTTAAGGGTAGCAAACAGTCATCTGGCGATGCGCAGCTTGAGTTTACAAACCCTATATTTGATAACAGACAGTGACTGTGATTGACTGATTTACCGACTGACTGATTGACTGACTGACTGATGGATAGACAGATGGACGGACTGACTGCAGTGCCAGACAGAATGACTGCTTGATTTATTGTTACATTGATTGATTGACATTAATTGACACTGATTTTTTTTCATAGTGGACATGTCCTCAGGGTATGACCTACAGATCCTCATCAGCTCCAGTTCTTGGTTTGGGCCACGGACTTCTCAAGTCAAGGTAAGTATCACAAGAATCGAACCATTGAAAGGACGTATCCTGTAACTGTACTTATAAAACAGAAACTACGTAACTACAGAACTGGCTGGGAATACAGCGAACTAGCCCATTCTAGAGTCTTTCTTTTCTTCTAGTGGACTCAGATTCAGATTTCACTTTGACACACTTGTCTGTTCATTTTTTGTTCTGATCATTCTTGAGTTTTTTTCTCTCTCTCAGGCTGCTCTCAGCACCGGTTACGAAATCAAACCAAGGCAACAACTGTAGCTGTTCTTCATTTAGGTACCCCTTTGTTCTAACTGCATGCGCTTTCATGACCAGTTACAGTGTACAGGGTCAAAGTTGTCCAGAATCTTCTCTTGTATCATATCTTTCTAATACTCAAGTTCCTGTCTGCACTTTGCCATTTGTCTCTTTCTCCACAGTTCAAATACATGATCTTTCACCTAACTTACCTTCTTTATCTCATTGATGTGATACTTGGCCGTTGTGTTCTTTGAGTATCTTTTGTCAATGTGAGATTCTCTTTTATTGTTACATCAAGCGGGGCCATCTTCTTGAAGCAAATAACATTTTAGTTCTTCTGCTGTCTGGCTCGCGATTTATAATCTTAACATACACTTTATTTTGAGCACCTTTTAACTTCACTTCTCGATAAATTTATTCTTCATAGATAAGTCTCGTCCTGTGATACATGCAATGTATTAGGGTTACACATCTGTCATGACTACCAATGTGGAATTTAAGCGAAACGATACTCGCTTTTTCACACCAATCATGTCAATTTATTGTATTCTTCATTTTGTTCTTTTATCTTGTAGAGCATCTTCTGCTCCGCTTTCTAAGCTTTCTAATACGTTCAAGAGGTAGTATCTTATCTTGTCACTGCTTGTTTGTGTTGTTTTTCCCGTGGTATGCTCTCCGTCTTGATGTTCTGCAGTTCCCTGTTGAAGTAAAATGTATGTTTTAGTCTGACAAAACCACAGGATAGTCAGACGTGTTTGGGTATTTCAAGTTTTGGGATGAAACTTGAGAGAACGTGAGGAAATGGCATTCCTTTATAGATGCGCTTTTTTATTCAATACATCCCATTTCGCGCGAGTATTTTTCCCTATTCTTGTATTGGATTCTCCAAAGGCGATGTCAGTCAGTCCGTTCTACTTTCTTTTGCAATATTTGCTGTTGCTATTTCTTCTTCTCTTTCTGCTTTCCAGGGACACTTCAGCTAGAACTTCTGTCTTGAAAAATTCACCAAGAAGCAAATCCGCTTTTTCGAAACCAAAGGGCAAGAGGTACACGCACATTTCATGGCTTCTGCGGTGCTTTCCGTAGAATAATCGTCACCTCGTTTCTTTCACTGCCCATTCATGTTGCACAACACCTTTCTTTCAAAATCGTCCAGCTCAAGCCTGGTCGGAATCACCGAGTGGTATTTAAGCAACAGAGCACTTTTTCCGTGTTTACATAGCCTCATCTAAACACGAGGAGGGTTGGGAGAATTCGAGACAGTTTGCGTAACTTTCGAGAATTCTCTCAACCCCCTGAGTGTTTAGATGAGGCTATGTAAACACGGAAAAAGTGCTCTATTGCTTGTACAAAGTAATTCGCAAAAATACTCGCAACCGTGTTTACAAACTCTCATCTAAACACACCTATCAACCAATGAGACTAGTGGCTCAGTTATTTTATAATCTTAGGTCGTACACTTCACTAATATAGTACTGACTCGACTCAGGATTTTAAATTGCTGGAAGAACTTCACAAATACGAAGAGATAGAGTGGTTTTCACTGTGTGTCTAAAGAAAATTTGCGTTTCCTTTGGTTCTGTTTTACTACGCGTTGTGTTTGGTTTAGAAACCTCGCGCAACTTCTCAACCATTCAGAAACTGTAAAATCCAAACTCCCTCGCACAGGTTTTCCCGCGCTTTGCGCCTGCTTCTCAAAATTGCCTCGAGTTTTGATTGGTTCACTGGATTTTCCAGGACCTTTTTGATTGGCCAGACTTACTAAATAAATTTGATTTTCATCCAGGGAGAGTGTAATATACTTGATTGTAAATACTTGTCGCCTCATTCTACGGAGACTTTGAGATAGCATTGGGCTGCGATGTTCACTTGACTTTCCTTATGTCCACTTTTCCAGTTTTGTCTTCTGTTTTGCACAAAGTAGTTGCCTTGGCGTCATCCTTGCTTTGGTGTTAAGACTGCATACCACATGACAGTGTTGCGTTATCCATTAAAACTCAGAAGTGAGCTCTCTATACGACATGGAACAACCTCAGTCTTTGCATTACTGGTTCGACTCTAACGTGAATTCCGTTTTCTCTTGTCTTAACCTTGCCTTGGCTGTTTCCATCTTCAGTTGTTTTTTCCCTCTTTTCTTCATTCTGCAGAAAACCTCGGGCAACACTTCTCAGAGGCGTAAAAAAGCAGCCTATCTTGAAAACTCTACACAATCTCAATCATGGTAATACTGTGCTAACCAACAATGAGTTTTTGCTTCTAACATAACTTTCTCTAGTTAAGGGCTCTTTTCGTTTTCTTTCTTGTAATGTCAGTGTATTTGAATACGTGCTTCTTTTAAATGGCTGCTCTGCACCTTGCATTCAGTTATTTATATGTTCATACTCGTTCTAGCGCCACAAGCCCTCGTTTCGCTTTGATACAAGCCATCAAAGTGCTAAGCTTTACACATTTACTGTGGATCCCAGACGTTAGACTGTTGGTTTAATTTCACAGTATCTATTTCAATAGACAATTTTCATGATGGCATTATTTGACTAAAAAATTGAAATAACAAAACAAAAATGAAATGAATTCTGGTAGCTGTATAAAATGACGCTGCCGTGCAAATCTGCTTTTTACAGTTGCGTGCTCGGTAACCTGGCCTTTGAATGGCAGCGAGGCTGGAGATGGCCTTGTTTTGATACAGACCCCTCTGCTTTTCTCATGTAAATGCACGTAGTTACCGTTGTTACCGTTAGATTTACAAACGAAAAGCAGGGACGGTGTGTATCAAACCAAGGTCACCCCCAGCCTCGCTGCCATTCAAAGGCCAGGTCTCTGAGCAGACAACTATAAAATGGTCTATTAAACACGGCCTTGAAACTACACTGCCTGATTATTTTTCAGCTGATGTAATTTTTCTCTCTGGCAAACAATTCTTCGCCTTGATAATAAAGGGTTACCATGTTTCGATTGTCGCTATAGTATATAGGCTCTCTTGAAAGGATGTACTGGCGGTGGCGTCACGGTCAGTGTACTCGCCTCCTGTGTGGATCGAGCATTCCGGGTTCGAGCCCTGGCCGGGGACATTGTGCTGTGTTCTTGGGCAAGACGCATTACTCTCACAGTGCCTCTCTCCAACCAGGTGTATAAATGGGTACCAGCGAATTTAATGCTGGGGGGTAACCCTGCGATGTACTACCATCCCACCCGGGGGAGGGGGTTAGAAATACTTCTTGCCGCCTCACGCTACAGAAATGGGATAAGCTATTAGAGCTGGTCTGTTGGAACACGTGGCTTGTATACAGCCTTTCCCTTGTAAAGATAGGGCAGAAAAAAATTTAACTTGGTGAGATATTGAGAGGGCATGGGTTCCAAAGCAAAGCTGAAATCCTTGAGTAAATCATGAGTAACATGTTTTTTTTCAGTGCCTCAGCACCAGTGCTCCTACCTAAGATCAAAAGAAGGTCAACCAAATCGCACACATACAAGGTAGGATATTCTACTCTCTTGTAAGTTTTGTACAGAGCCAACAAATGCACGTGCACCTTATAGGCAAGTGACACGGGTCGAATATCAGACGTTTCGGACTGAAATTTCCCAAAAGACAGCAAAAACATCTTTGAATGATGTTCGAACCGACAATGGTGAGAGTTTGAAGTGCTGAACTTAACACAAATTTGCTTGGTAGTGTTACCCATGGAAAGAAAATCAGGGAACACACGAGTTTGTTTCGTTTCCACTCTAGCTATGTTGTTTAGTTTTTCCTAATCTTTATGGTCGCGTAACTACTAACAACATGTTTGCATGAACTCTTATTTCTAGTCCAAACCGCGTTTGCCTCCGATCACAGAACACGAAGTGATCAAAGTAATCAATTGTTAGTACTAACAGCACGTTGACATTTTTCTCACTTTTGAAATCATTGCTTTCACCAATTATTTCTGTTAAAAACAATGTTCAAGTGAAATTAAATCAGAGCGTCCTTCGAACAGCTCTTTTACAGCTAACTCGTGTTCCGCTAACACCACACCTGAGGCCTCGATCGACGCACGGGAACGAAAATCGCCGTCAATTAGATATAACTCGATCAAATATAACTCTTAACTTGGTCACTTTTTGTTGCTTTATTCCAGGTGTCTTCCAATTCGGCGACATCCTCTGAAAGAACGAAGCAGATGTTGAGAACACGAATGAAATCGAACATATGACTAGTACAGGACGTGGGACCGCTTAATACTCTGACAACGACTATCCCTCCACTCCCTTATCTTTACCGACAGCCTGTGGGGAGTGAGGACGAAGAAGGGTGCATTGATAACAGACATGCGCATTGCACGATCGAGACTTGTCCTCAGAAACGGTTCCTACATGAGCTTTTGATTCATCTCAACAGACTGAATTTAAGCGCAGACAGATACGCGTAAGCAAACAGGTCCAGTATTTTATTTTTTGTTGGACCTGATTCGAATTCGTAAAGTACATTTTGTACGTTGTTTTTTTTTTTTTCTTGAGTTACGACAAATAAGAATGCTGGCGGAAATTTAAGAGTAGTTTTATAGCATCTCCCACGAGTGGTTTGAGTGTAAATAGAAAGATTGTATTGCTTAAAGAATTCCTTCCGTTCTTGTGTTATCTAAATCCGCAAACAGTGTGTGTGCGTTCTTCTCTCGGCAGATTTGGCACAAAACGGTCAACTTTTAACATGTTTACAAGTGAAAAAGAGGCAATTTTTTTCTTCTTTGTCGTTGTTTTCTTCGGTTTTCAATCAATGCCAAAAATAGTCTTTCTTAAAAGCAAATGTACATAAAATTCAAGTGTCAAAGCACTTGCCTACAACAAGCCTCGGTTTCGACAATAACAAAAGTCGAATTTGCTTAATGTTTACCCAATGTTTTCTTATTCTTCTGTTTTCAATCAATGCCAAAAAGTAGTCTTTCTTAAAGCAAATGTACATAACATTCAAGTGTCAAAGCACTTGCCTTTAAGAAGTTTCGACAAAAACAAAAGTTGAATTTCTATAATATATTCCCAATGTCTTCTCTTTCTTCTGCTTTCAGTCAATGTCTAAAAAAGTCCTTCTAACAAGCAAATATACATAAAATTCAATTGTCTATGCACTTGAATATAAGATGTTTTGACAAAAACAAAAGTCGAATTTGTATATGCAAAACTTTCTGCTATATTTTCATTGTCAGAACGTATTTATTTACCAAATCGATATGTAATTTCCAGAAAAAAATGCTTATTAATATAAAACACGGTACAAAAAGGATTCTCTGAATTGAGAAGTGACAGTAATGCATTTCTGCGTGAAATGCTTTTAATTATGTAATTTAAAGCATCAATTAAAAGATTGTGAACATTACCAGGCCTATTTGTTTTTCGTTCGATGCTTATCTTACATATTGTGTGGTGACCATGTTGAATTTTAATACGCGGTCTGTAACCGACAAATGTTCGGAAACTGCTCGGAACTCTCGACACACGATCGGATGCTCCGAGAATTTCACTGTCCTGGAATGTCTGTCGGCCGTCCAAGACCCATCAGATCACCGCTTATTTTCAAATTCAAAATGGCCACCACAAAACAAATATTGATCCTCTAATTTCATGTGAGGGCTCCCTGTGGCATAACCCACTGACTGATCTATTAGATGGTCCCTGTGGCATACCTCACTGACTGATCTATTGGATCTTTAATGCATTTGTCAATTGGCCAAGTTTTTCGTTCGTTTTTCATCTAATCCACCCGACTCATCAAACGTTTATGGTTCTGTTTGACTTGGACTTGAAAACGTTTTTAAATGAATGTTTCAACTTCGTTCACACAAATAGACCCATTTCAAGCGTGACGTCACATCACGTGACTCTGCGAACTGGAGGACAACCTTCAGTTTGTTTACAACATGGCGGCGAAAGGGAATACGAAGCGAGATTAACTGACGGAGTTTTTGCTGACCAACAATTTCTGCTTTTAAAAATCGCAACAAAACTCGAACTTCTAAAAGACTACCATCACCTACAATCATGATTTCACAAAGTTTTATTTACAATCGCTGTAGTACAAGAGAAAATGTATTGCTAGTTACAAATCAGATCAGCATAACCATAGAGTTTACCAGATAGTGAAAATTGATGACTGATACAGTGATAAATGACGTCATTAAGGCTCCGTCCAAAAATTCGTCCAAACGCCAACGCTGATATTAATTTATTCATGAACAAAAGTGACAAATACGTTCAATACAACCACTTTGCTTGACTGTTTTCCGTTTGCCTCGCTGCTATGTAAATTTAAAAAAAAAAAACAGGCAAGCCATTTGCAAAAAGAAAAGATTGCAAAATGCAAATGACGGCAAAAAAAGCTAGTTAAAAAGTGCAAAAAAAAAAAAAAAACGAAGAAGCATGAATTGCAAAAATACCTAGATACGCTTTTTGCGTGTCTAGGTTTGCCTAGAAATGCAAAGAGCCCAGAGATGCAAAGAGCCTAGAAATGCAAAAGCCTAGAATTGAAAACAAACCTAGAGATGCAAAGAGCCTAGCAATGCAAAAGGTCTATAATGCAAAAAGCCTACAAATGCAAAAAACCTACAAATGCAAAAAGCCTACAAATGCAAAAAACCTAGAGATGCAAAGAGCCTAGCAATGCAAAAAGCCTACAATGCAAAAAGCCTACAAATGCAAAAAACCTACAAATGCAAAAAACCTATAGATGCAGAGAGCCTAGCAATGCAAAAAACCTAGAGATGCAAAGAGCCTAGCAATGCAAAAAACCTACAATGCAAAAAGCCTACAAATGCAAAAAACCTATAGATGCAGAGAGCCTAGCAATGCAAAAAGCCTACAAATGCAAGAAGCCTAGTTAGATACTAAAAAACCTAGAAATGCCAAAAAAACCTAGAGAAGCACAAGCCTAGTTAGGGAAATGCAAAAAAAAAACAGAAAAGAAAAAGCGAAATTTACATAGCAACAAAACCAACATATTCAGTCATGCGCAGTGGTAGCGTGAACGCAAAAGTAGCTTTCATTCAGGAATGATATTAAATCAACGCATCTGATTAGATGAAAACGTAGCCAGCAGATTGAATCAAGTATGACGTCATCACAAAAGTTGTTTTTTTCACTGTGTCACGTGCCAGTGTATCAATTTCCTTAAAAAATAAAGATGAAAAGTTTTAAAAACTGGAAAAAGGTTTGCACTATTTTACATAAAAGTAGTACATTATTAAAATATAGTTTCAGTTCCATAGAAGACAATGTCGGGCACGTTTGGATAAAAAGAAAACAAAACAAAAAAATAAAACAAAAGAAAAAAAGAAAAAAAAAGCAAAAACAAAAACAAAATTTTGGAAGTGTTGTTACACATTTCAGAACATATTTTTCAGGATTACTTTTGAAAAGATAAAGATTTGTATTACAGTGAATTGTCAGTACTTAGAGTTCCATTAATTTGTTTAAAAGAAAGCAGTGTCAAGTTGTGTAGAACTGGATCTGAAACCAAAAAAGACAAGGAAAAGATGAGAAATCAATAAACTCGAAGCTCGACAAAGAACTACTATTACATGATATCATCGAACTGAGAGTTATTAAAAGAAGTCATATTAGAGCAAATTATCTTTGATGAGCTACAGAGTGATTGAGCTAATCGCTAAAAACACTTGAAGTTGGCGAAACATTAGGGCCTTTACCAAAACCACAACTGCAACGACAACGGGAACGTCGCAAAATAAAAAGTTTAGGCGCCGTCTACAATACACGGGAGAAATTTGAAAACACAGCCTTATGCCTACGGTTAGGCCTACCGTCCACACTAATCCGTCACGAAAACGGAGCTTACGGAATAAGCTCTTCAAACCGGAGGAATTTGAAAACGCCGTCTTTGCGTTTTAGTGTGGACGAGAAACATTTTGAGAACGGAGGTTTTTGAAAAGGATAAGCATGTGATTTCCCAGACCGTGTTTTCCTCAAACACAAATCCAAAATAACCGGTGATTGTTGCGTTTTCAAATTTCTTCGGTGTGGTGTGGACGGAAAACATTTGATGCGTTTTCAGAGGGAAACCTCCATTTCAAATTCCTCCGGCGTGGCCGGTGTGGACAGAACCTAATACATCTTTCAGAAATTCCTTTTGCATTTTAAGTAATTCACGTCGGCCCTATACCATATACGACTCCCAGACATTTGGGACTTGGAACTTCTTTATAAACACAACCAAAAATTAAAGCGCTCAGAATAAACACCTCTCAAAATTATTCTTTCCTTTTTATCCAATGGAATATAATTCCCTGTAGAAATGGTACTCACTTTAATCCATTCGGGAAACTATATCCCGTCTTTTTACAAAGGAAACAAGACCATCAAGCAATAGACGGTCACGAAGTTTGTTCTTCTCAGATTTACGCCAGCCTGAAAAGACAACAATAAAACACTATTAACCTCGTAATACTTGTCTCTAACTACATCATCACTTCATACCTTCAAGCTCTAAACTATACTTCAGCTCCTGTCGCATCCCGTTGATACATTCCTCCAAATCCTTTTCCGTGGCCCTTAAATTACAAAAGAAACACAAGAAGGACTTTAGAAAAAAAAGTATGACACAAAACTTAAATTTGTCACTTCCAAAACAAGCTATCTAGACATGCATAATGCCAAACCCCTGAAATCTATCACAGGATTTTTTGAAGGTGTATGAATTCAAAATCTGGAGAAGATCAGCAATGCATCAAGAACTAAGTTGGCCCAGAACAAGGGCGCGTGGCGTGCGTTTGTAGATGCTTTATGCAGTCTGACAAATGCACAAACACAAATAACGATCTTTTAGGTAGAAACACACAGTTTTGAGTTTACAAGACATGTTTCGGATGACCAACATCCATCGTCAGTTGCGAATTCAAGTCAACCGGCGCTAGTCGTGTGATATAAAGATAGCTAATAGAATGTATGAATACTAATTAAATAACAACGTGAAATTGAGGTGCTAGAAAGTACAATGATAGGAAAAACAACTAGCGGTTTACTTGTATTCGCAACTGACGATTGATGTTGGTCATCCGAAACATGTCTTGTAAACTCAAAACTGTGTGTTTCTACCTAAAAGTTATTTCATGTCTGCTACTAGCTCGAAAATTTGGAAATAACGATCTGTAGTTACAAAGTATCGAAAAGTAGGAAATGTTGTTTGCGTACAAGATTTCAAGATCGCGTTTTCTGCTGATAAGTTCAGCCCTGTACTTAGTGACTCCAATCCAGTCTTGGGACAGACCCTGTAGCTCCTCCTTGCGATCTGAAAACGAAATATAATGATTAATTAGAAACCAGCTTGGCTTCTTTTATATCAGGCTTTATGGACTTGGTTTCCGCTGTTTTCTCGATGCCAGCCTTCGTTCTGCGCGCAGAGGAAACGCTGACTTGTTTCCTGGACTGCATCTGGTTATTGAGTCACGGTGTAGTCAAGAGGTCACACCTGGCGGAACTTATCCTGTTTTCTGTAGCAGAGGTGAGGTGACTAAAGGTGACTAGAGGCATTGTTTCCCCCAGGGCTATCTTATCTATGGACGGAATACTGATATATCCTAGGCTCATTTCTTTTCACCCTCTACCCCCGATCACATTTTCCCTGACATTTCCCCGGTAAGTTAGGAGCACCCAATTAAAGATTAAAATTTTTAGCTGTATAGAGAATAACGCTGTGAGTTAATTAGGATACTGACCGTCCGTTTTCATTGCCTCCTGCATTTCTGATTCCAGTGTGACGGTCACTTTCTCCAAGGAAGCTATTTCTTCTTGGAGGATACAAACTTCGTCATCAATGGACGAAAAAAGCTCAGGGCAATGCTGGATGATAAGTGAATCTGCCTGAAAAGCCAAAAATAAAAAGAAGTGCTTTGGCTGAAGCAAATTATAAACAGACTTGAAACTCAAACAGTAGACCATGAACAGGGATAAAGTATAAAATCTTGATAATAAAGTGTAAAACTGTTTACTGACTCTAAATTTTATATCGGATACCTTACTATCAGGATGAGGTAACTTATTATCAGCTATTATTAATAAAGCTGCATCAAGGTTTGAAAGCAATGCTGCATAGAGTTTTAGTGAATGCAGTTAAAGTAGATAGAATTATTGCATTTGAAGAATACCGCCACTGCGCATGGTTAATCAAATATCTTTCGTCAGGGCGTGATAAAATATCAGCCTTAGTTTCCAGGGCTGGGTGAAGGGATGAATATAACATGTATTTGACCCGGGGAAGGACTCACATATAATAATGATGGGGGTGCTCATCGTACCGTTTCGGGAGTTAAAAAGATTAGGTTTGGTATCTCTTAGGGTGTTCAGCCTCAAGAGGACCACAGCCAGAGCTTTTGCGGTACCTTTTAGGGTATTAAGCCGAAAAAAAAAACACGACAGGAGACAACGTGTTGTTTTAGAATTGGTACCTCTTTGGGTTGAAAAACATTTCAAGCTGCATCCACAAAACAGGATCGTGGTTCTCTTCGGGGTTCTTTTGAAAAGTTTCGACCAGCACCCTGTCCTTTTCATAGACAACCCCCCCCCCCCCCCCGTAGTTGCCGGATTCCTTAGGAACAGAACAAATACCTCATTTTCATGCTGGTTTTCTTGGACACAAATGCCATCTGTCGCCTCACAAGCTTTTGAAGCCACGCGGTCATTGTCACCCTTGACATCTTGTAACTCTTCAGGCTCCTCCTGAAGGAATGTAGTCTTTGCATTACCAAACTGTTTGACATCGCTGCTGATAGTGTCACCCTCGCTTGAAGAACCATGCTCGTCATTAAATCCTTCGCTGAAAGGATTTAGTTCTGGTGGAAACTCACACTTGAAAGCTGTTGAAGCCACACGGTCAGCAGTATTACAAGTACGTTTTTCTTCGTACAAGGGTGTTTTCTTCCCAGAAGGGGAAGCTTCCACAGCTGGGATGGAGCAGGCCTCACTACAGGTCGAAGCCTTAGGCACAGCAGCAGTAGGAGTACTTTCCTCTTGTAGGGATAATTCCCTGTCATCTGGAGAGGCCTTCACGGGCTCCACAGAGTCGGAGTGAATCTTACAAGAGCTTGAAGTCTCAGGGGTGGCAATGCTAGGCGCACGTTTCTCTTGGTGGAATGGTTCTTCCTTGTCAGAAGGGGAAGGCTCCACAAGCTCCACAGGGATGGAGCGGGCCTCACTAGATGCTGCAGCGTTAGGCACAGTAGTATTGGAAATAACTTCTTCTAATGGCACTGCTGATTCTTTCCTAGACGGAGATGAATCTAGAGGCATCACTGGAATGGAGTTGGCCTCATTAAAGGTTGAAGCCATGGTGGTATTTTCTTTCTGCTGCCCTGGTCCTTCCTCGCCACAGGGGGAGGATTCCAGAGGTTTCACTAGGGTGACGCAAGCCACACTAGAGGTTGAAGCCTCATGAACAGTAGTAATAGGTGGTGCCTCCTTACAAGAAGGGGAAGACTCCACAGGCTTCATGAAGATGGAGCAGGCCTCAGTAGAGGTTACAGCTTCAGGAACAGTGGTATTAGGAGTACTTTGTTCTTGTTTTACTGGTGCTTCCTTACCACAAGGGGAAGACTCCAGAGGCTTCACTGGGATGACCTCAGCCAATTTAGTGGTTGAGGCCTCAGGCATGGTAGTATTTGGAGTACTTTCTTCCTGTTGTACTGCTGCCTTCTTGCCAGAGGTGGGAGAATCGACTGGCTTCACGGGGATGGAGGTTTCTCTACTAGAGGTTGAGGCCTCAGACATGGTATTATTCACAAGGATGGAGGTGTCTCCACTAGAGGTTGAGGACTCAGGCGTGGTGGTATATGGAGTACTTTCTTCCTGCTGTACTACTGCTTCCTTACCAGAAGGGGAAGAATCGACAGGCTTCATATTTATGGAGGTGTCTTCACCAGAGGATGACGCCTCAGGCTTGGTAGTATTGGGAGTATGTTCCTCCTCTTGCGCTGCTGCTTCCTTACCAGAGTGGGAAGTATCGACAGGCCTCACAGTGATGGAGGTGTCTCCACTAGACGATGACGCCTCAGGCATGGTGCTATTAGGAGTATGCTTTTCCTCTTGCACTGCTGCTTCCTTACCAGAGTGGGAAGAATCGACAGGACCCACAGTGATGGAGGTGTCTCCACTAGAGGATGACGCCTCAGGCTTGGTAGTTTTAGGAGTATGCTCTTCCTCTTGCACTGCTGCTTCCTTACCAGAGTGGGAAGAATCTACAAGACCCACAGGGATGGAGGTGTCTCCGCTAGAGGATGACGCTTCAGGCTTGGTAGTATTGGGAGTACGTTCTTCCTCTTGCACTGCTGCTTCCTTACCAGAGTGGGAAGAATCGACAGGACCCACAGGGATGGAGGTGTCTCCGCTAGAGGATGGCGCCTCAGGCATGGCAGTATTAGGAGTACGTTCTTCCTCTTGCACTGCTGCTTCCTTACCAGAGTGGGAAGAATCGACAGGACCCACAGTGATGGAGGTGTCTCCACTAGAGGATGACGCCTCAGGCTTGGTAGTTTTAGGAGTATGCTCTTCCTCTTGCACTGCTGCTTCCTTACCAGAGTGGGAAGAATCTACAAGACTCACAGGGATGGAGGTGTCTCCGCTAGAGGATGACGCCTCAGGCTTGGTAGTTTTAGGAGTATGCTCTTCCTCTTGCACTGCTGCTTCCTTACCAGAGTGGGAAGAATCTACAAGACCCACAGGGATGGAGGTATCTCCGCTAGAGGATGGCGCCTCAGGCATGACAGTATTAGGAGTATGTTCTTCCTCTTGCACTGCTGCTTCCTTACCAGAGTGGGAAGAATCGACAGGACCCACAGTGATGGAGGTGTCTCCGCTAGAGGTTGAGGCCTCAGGCTTGGTAGTATTAGGAGTATGTTTTTCCTCTTGCGCTGCTGCTTTCTTACCAGAGTGGGAAGAATCCACAGGACCCACAGCGATGGAGGTTACTCCACTAGCGGTTGAGGCCTCAGGCTTGGTAGTATTAGGAGTATGTTTTTCCTCTTGCGCTGCTACTTTCTTACCAGAGTGGGAAGAATCCACAGGACCCACAGCGATGGAGGTTACTCCACTAGCGGTTGAGGCCTCAGGCTTGGTAGTATTGGGAGTATGTTCTTCCTCTTGTGCTGCTGCTTTCTTACCAGAGTGGGAAGAATCTACAGGACCCACAGGGATGGAGGTCTCTTCACTAGAGGATGAGTCCTCAGGCTTGGTAGTATTAGGAGTATGTTCTCCCTCTTGTGCTGCTGCTTTCTTACCAGAGTGGGAAGAATCTACAGGACCCACAGTGATGGAGGTGTCTCCACTAGAGGATGACGCCTCAGGCATGGTGGTATTAGGAGTATGTTCTTCCTCTTGCACTGCTGCTTTCTTACCAGAGTGAGAGGAATCCACAGGACTCACAGCGATGGATGTGTCTCCACTAGAGGTTGAGGTCTCAGGCTTGGTAGTTTTAGGAGTATGTTCTTCCTCTTGCGCTGCTGCTTCCTTACCAGAGTGGGAAGAAGCGACAGGCTTCACATTGTTGGAGGTGTCTCCACCAGAGGTTGAGGCCTCAGGCATGGTGGTATTAGGAGCATGTTCTTCCTTTTGCGCTACTGCTTTCCTACCAGAGTTGGAAGAATCGACAGAACCCACAGCGATGGAGGTGTCTCCACTAGAGGTTGAGACCTCAGGCATGGTGGTATTAGGAGTATGTTTTTCCTCTTGCGCTGCTGCTTCCTTACCAGAGTGGGAAGAATCGACAGCAGTCACAGCGATGGAGGTGTCTCCACTAGAGGATGACGCCTCAGGCATGGTAGTTTTAGTAGTATGTTCTTCCTCTTGTGCTGCTGCTTCCTTACCAGAGTGGGAAGAATTGACAGAACCCACAGGGATGGAGGTACAATGACCGTCTCCCTCCTGTAGTTTTGAACAGTTCTTGCCCTTGACGTCTTGTAACTCTCCAGGCTCCTCATCGCACTGCTTGACATCACTGCTGATTGTAGTGTCACCCTCTCCTGAACTATCCTGGTCGCCATTATATTCTTCGCTGAAAGGATTTAGTTCTGGTGGAAACTCCAACTTAGATGTCTTTTCACTGGATGGAAGTGAAGTGTCAGAGCCAAAAGGGTTAAGCTCCTTAGGGTATTTCTTTTTTGTCTTCAACCAACTTTGGGATTTGCGATGACGTGCAGAACGACAACTGCTATCATCTTTCGATGCTTTTTGCTCTTTCTGTTTCAATGAACGTTTCGTATCCTTCACATCATTTTTTTTCTGACTTGGCGGCGGAGGGCGTGGTGGGCGTGATTTTGCTGGTTGAGCAGATTGAGACACAGCCTGGGGTGGTGGGGGTGGAGCAGGGCGCGACTTTGTAGAGATGGCTGGAGGAGGAAGTCTCTTCTTGAACTTCCTCTGCCCTGAAGTGTTGTTGTTGCTACAGGAGGCAGCCTCTAGAGGACCAGAGGTCTTGGTAGCTGCACCACGTTGCAATGGAGGTGCAGTGTCTGACACTGGAGCCTTGGACCCAGATGCCTCCTGCAAGCCGTTCTTTGAGCCGTCCTCTATGTTATTGCTTGCCTTTTGTAGCGATTGTCTCCTCAGTTCCATAGCGTCTTTCATGAACTCGTCAAGGATTTCCTTGTCTGATTGACTGTGAGGTAAACAAAGCAAAACAAAAGGCAAAGGGAAAGTGAAACAAGTTATTGAGCTAAGTGATCAAATGAATGATTCTGAATAAGTTTACAAGTATGTGAATGAGAGAATGAATGTACAATTATAAACACATAAAAGGAATGGAAAGAAAGAATTACACAAAGAAATTAGAAACAGATAAAGGAATAAATGAATGAAGAGGGAAAAGAATAATCAAAACGAGCAAAACAAGCAAAAAAGCAAGCAGGAAAATAATGAAGGAAGGCATCAAGAAAGGAATAAGTTAATGCATTGATTTCCTGATTACATTATGAGTGGGTGGTTACAATTTAAGCACTGGATGGATGAGGTATCTTAAAATCTCTAATTAACCAACAATAGCACAAGATTTTACAGTGTATATGTTGTAGAAGTGTTAAACATGCAGCTTTACTTCACCCCATGTGTTACAATATTGTGTAAGTTTCCAATAGAATACACCTGCAAATAAATGTCACTCACCGAGGGAAGCCATCCTCCAACATAATAGAAGATAGAATGAACTGTAACGAGCCTGACAAAACAGATTTTTTCACTGGTCTTAGTGTAACAGTAATGTCGTGGCTTGTTGGTTCTTCCATTATGTACTCTGACAAGTCCAGAGATCCAACTGCAATGACCTTGCATTTACCAGAAGGAGACACCTTGTGAACAAAGAAAAACAATACATTAGAGATTTGAAATTTCCTAGGCTCAAAAATTATTTTCCTGCCCTAGCTATATAAAACGTATATAGCCAAGAGCTCAGTTGACAAAATAGAAATTATAGTGGACCCAGCCATAGTAAAATTTAAGGTCGCTGCTGTATTGCCAAACAGAGAGACTCTATTGCACCATGCAGTTCTTCGTGAATGAGCGAAAATCAGTGTGGGATAAAAATTGTGAAGTCTGAAACTTGCCAAGATTGTGAGGACCCTTGTTTGAAAGACAAATATATGTTTTTAGACACAATGGAAGGACTTTGCGACACACAATAAAGGAGTCTTCAAGTATAAGGTGCCATTATCCACCCCTAGAAGCAAATTGCTAGCGTGCATACTCTTAGAATAATAATTCCAGGAATATACCCTTAGTGACTCTAGTTACAAATGCTATGGCAACCTTTGGTAGAGAGGGCCACTAAAACAAGAATTCAGACTTTTTTGCTAACAGCAACTTACATTTTGGATCAATATTTCCCACGGCATGGTCTTGTACTGGGATAACTCTTTTCCAGAATTCTATTGATACAAGAATTTATATGTCTCAGGTAAATGCACTATAGTTGTTCTGGATATAATTTATGTATATCTACAGGTAGCCACTTATATGCATTCTCTTTAATTAAAAACATTAGTGAACTAGACATTGATTTACGTTTACTCCAGCTGATGCAAAATCAGCTTCAATAAACAAAATCATTCAACTTAGGGCGGGGGTACACGTGAAGGCTGTTTTGACCTTGCTTAACACGGCCTTTCTGCCAATATCCCGGTCACGTTTCAAGCGACAGTAAATCTCTCTGCTTATCTCATTAACCACTGTTTGGCAGTTTTGTGTAAATTTTTGGGTGATTTTTGGGCATTTTGGGAAAGAGATATTTTTTCTCAACGGATAGGTTAAATTGAGGAAAATATGAAATGTTGAAGATTTGATGGATTTGGAAAATTGAAATTTAAAGTGAAGAATTAGTAGACGGATACCAAACAGTCCCCTACCAACTTGCGGCTCTCTTTTGCGGGGGTCAACTGTCTGGCAGTGTTTCCAACCCATCTTAAACCTAACAATTTCCTTTTAATCTTACTTCAAATTTCACTCCTATTCATGTTTACCCCACCGTAACAAAAATGGGGGAGGAATCTAATGTTGATTCGTGTGAGATTAAAGTGCTCAATAGTCTTTTGAACCCACCAAAAATCATTCCATTATCAGCCACAACCTCTTAATTAGGAGAAAACCTCATTAAATGCTTTAAATTTAATAGTGACAGAAAAGATTGCAGATTTCACAGATTAGAAAAACTGTCCTTGCAGGTCTTACAGAGAGTGCATAAATATTACTTAATACAAAATTAATCACCATATAAGCTTAGTTTAAGTTTTAAGTTATGCTGACAGAACTTTAAACTTGTTGATAAAAATACTAATGTTTAATATTTCTATAGCGCAAATTAACTTACAGATATGATCAAACGCACTTTGCAATAACATATACAAATCCTACATCCCAAATCTTAACGCCAACCATGTCAAAATCCTTTGGCATGATTGAAAGCTTATAGAGCAGTTTACACTGAGTGCCAAAAAGTAATTGGTTGCGCATTACTATGCTACACAATTCGGTTAATAATCTCTGCTAATTTTTCATTATATCAGAAGTGAAACCAAAATCAATTATGATTCGTTCACATACATCCCATGTTGCCACACTTCATGTAAGCTAAATGTATTTTCTTTGTCCTTTGATTGGTTCACCGGATTGTCTGTGTGCCCTGTGATTGGCTAAAATAATTACATTAATTTTGAATTTCAACACTTCATTGAAAATTGCTCTAAGCTTTAACTTAAGTTACCTTGAACAAAGTAAACTTGTTCTGAACTGGATTGGGTTCCTGCCAAAGATGTAAACCTTGGTTGCCATGAAAACCACCTTGCCATCGCACTGGCTGAAAACAAAACCAATTTCAAACAATGTGTTAAACGACCATAAGGTGTGGCAATAGGGTAGGTTTTCTGTGTTTACATAGCCTCATCTAAACGTGAGAGGGTTGGGAGTATTTTAGGTTGTTATTCGATCAAACCCCCACAGGTTTTGACAACCTTCGAGAAATTCTTCCAACATCTGATTGTTTTGACGAGGCTAGGAACACGCAAATAAGTATGTTAAGACAGCTGTGTTTACATTCTGTACAAAAAAACTGACAGTACTATGTAGCATATAAAATGCAAAGTGTAAGACCAATGAGACAGTGGTTTAAGCTAAAAATTTATAAAAGATTATATCATTCAGCTTACCTTTGTACTGGAGAGTTTGGGGTTGGTCTTATCCCAAACTATTACAAGTCGCCAGGGGAAGCTGGTCCAAAAAAAGATAAAAAAAATGCCTAAGCTGGGAAATGGTTGACTCAGAGTTTTGGTTAACTTTGATAGGACTGGTAACTAACAAGATGTAAGATCTTGTGATCAGTAGCTCTTCCCACCTCTCCCTGAACGAAAATTCTTTTCCTTTTAGCCTGGCGGTCATGTCCAGGCTAATAGAAAAGTGATTTTTCTATTTCTAATAGATGAACAATCTTTAGTGTATACACACTCAGTGATCTTGGTATTTCAAACAATCGGATTGGTTAGCTATCTCTGGCTAACTAACAATTATTCACCCCCTACCAAGTTGGTCGTTTTTATACTAAAGACGCATAAACCATCTGGACGAAAGCAGTTCGTCTGGTTATACGTCTCTAGTCATAAAGACGGGCACAAGACGTATTATGCGTGTAGACGAACTCTCTCGTAGTGCGTCGTTCAAGACGAATTTCGAAGGATAGTTCGTCTTGACATATAATGCGTTTTGTGCCCGTCTTTATACTAAAGACGGATAACCAGAAGCCAGTGTTTCTGAATCGGAGATCCTGAGAATACACGAAGATGCTGTACCAGAAAATACAAAGAAGGGTGTGAACTTTGGCCTAAAAGTATTCAAAGGATAGAAAACTGAAAATACTTTTTCACTTACCGACGTTCGACTTTCGAAAAGTTTCAGGACGTACATGCCCTTGGCAATCACAGATTTTGTCAACCTAAGCAAACCCGGCTTTTGTAGAAATGAATACCACAGGGCTACTCGGGAGAAGCATCAAGTGCTATTCAACGAAGTTTCTCCACGTCTTTGCATGTGCAAGAAAACATTCAGTTTCTATCAAAGTCTTGCGAACTTCAGGGTCATCCTTCGCCAACTGCTCTTCCAATTTTCATTTCAAGTGAAAATGAAAACTTTGCAAGCAAATTTTCGATACAACTTGCTGATTTGAACTGTTCAAAGACCATTTTGCTAGATTGTGACGAGGATTAGATCGAAGTTAACTAGCAGTGTAAATAGTTCCGCGCATGTTTCGTGCCGCTTGCACGTTCTCCACACATGAATTGACAAGTCAATTATAAATCGACTTTTAATGGTTTCCTTTTCGTCTGCTTTTGAGATCACTTCGTGTTTATGTACTAAATCAATTTATTCTCTTCAATCTCGGTGAATAGCGGCAGAATATTAACCTCGCCGCTTCGCAGTTCGGTAAATATTCTGCTACTTTTTTTAAAAAAAAAACTTTTTTTTTTTTCTTTGCAGCATTTGCGCGCGAAAAATGATTTCCAATAAGCGCACACCGCCCCCGCAAATCATGTGATTTATGTTCGCATCCAATGATCTCGCAGCTGATCTAAACTGCTTGTTACAGTAGTTTGTTTAGTTATGGAATCTTAACGCTTCTCCTTTACCGCAAGATAAAAGAACGTCTTTACAGAACTTCCATCTCATGTTGGGTTGGTTTAATATATGGCGGACAACTCTGGGCAAAAAATTTAAAATACTTTTTACTCCATCGCTTACCAATCTTTTGTGGCACATTCCATAGTGAGCGAGGTCACGGATGTTGTGATTTGAAACTCGTCGCACTTGCGGTTTTTCCTTCGAAATTTTCTCATTACCGAACTCATGGTGAGCTACAACGAAAGCTTTCAGTCGAAGTTTTGAAGTAACTATGCCTTTTATTATGATGTCATGTTACTATGTTGATAATTGCTTGCACTAAGAAAGAACGCGCTCACCCATGTGGCCTGGGTTCTGATTATATTGCAGTCCTCAAAGAAAAACATTAAGAAAAGGTCTGAAGACTTAATCAGGTATAAATTAGCCTTATATTGGCTGAAGATTTTAGAACAGCGTATACGCAGCTGAAAAGGTTAATTGCAATCTTGGAGCTGACTTTGTCAGAATCCTAGGAGGTCAGGAACTAACCCATATTCCGGTCACGGCGTTTTCTCAGACCGATCTATTTTAAGCTTGAATTTCCCGCAAATTCAGACCCACGCAGGAGCCTCAGTGACCAATCACAAACAAAAATCACCATTTTTTTTCCTCACCGATGCGCGCTCATGTACACCAGAACTTAGCAATGTCGCGGGAAAAGAAGCCTAGAAATAGACCGGTCTGTAAAAATGCCGTGCATAGGCTTAGTGCGGGTGTTGCACGCTCCTAGTGATGGGCTCTTGAGGAGGTGTACTCCCAATTGGGTGGAGGTGTGCGCCCCGCTTCCCAAATCCCTTACGCTATTTATGACCTGAAAAAGTAGCTTCTTCTAAAAAACTTACCCAGCTCAAGACTAGGGTGCAAAAGCCATACCCTATTTGACCAAAATGGCCAAAATCAATACCCTATGTGTGCACATGGTACTTATTTTCAAGTTGATCCTTCGCCAACTGCTCTTGCAATTCTCATTTCAAGTGAAAATGAAAACTTTGATTGAACGGTGAATCTCTTTTGCAAGCAAATTGTCGATAGAAATTGCTGATTTGAACTGTGTTATACTATTTTTTTAGATTGTGACGAGGATTAGGTCGAAGGCAACTAGCCGATTCGGTAAATAGTTTCGCGCATGTTTCGTGCCGCTTGCACGTTTCCCACACATGAATTAAGAAGCCAATTAAATCTACTTTTAATGGCTTCCTTTTCGTCTGTTTTTGAGATCACTTCGTGTTTATATACTAAATCAATTATTCTTTTCAATCTCGGTGAATAGCGTCAGAATATTAACCGACCTCGCCGCTTCGCGGTTTGGTAAATATTCTTCTACTTTTTTTAAAAAAAAGACTTTTTTTCTTTGCAGCATTTGCGCGAAAAATGATTCCCAATAGGCCCACGCCGCCCCCGCAAGCCTCATCAGAAAATCATGTGATTGGCCGTTTTTATGCTAGAGACGTTTAAGTTGTCTAGACATCTTTAACGTCTAAGACGTCTAAGACGTCTGGTATAAAAACGAGACGTATTTAAGCACACGATGACAGGGCCTAACAGAAAAAAAAGACTGGGTTCTATACTTGGAGGACACTGGAAACTAGCAACCTTTAAGCGCCTGGTAGATTTGTTCGAAAATGGCGCGAATTTACGAACAAAACATGGCAGGTCTTTTGAAGTCTTTCTATCGGCGTAAGGGCGTCACGTTTTTATACTAGACAGGTTTAAAGGCCGGTACACACGAGGGAGCTTGCTCCTGAAACACGCTCCCGAAACTCGCTCCCGGGTAAGTACTCCAACCAGTACACACGAAGAGGCTTGCTCCTGAAACACGCTCCCGAAACATGATCCCGGGTAAGTACCTCAACCAGTACACACGATGGAGCTTGCTCCTGAAACACTCTCCCGCAAAGCAAATTTCAGTATACACGAGGGAGCTTGCCCCTGAAACACACTCCCGCAAAGCAAATTTCAGTACACACGAGGGAGCTTGCTCCTGAAACAGAATCGTGCAACAGTTTTGCCCCTGGAGCTTGCTCCCTCATATCAAACCAGTTTGATATGAGGGAGCAAAACTCGGGAGCAAAAGTTCTGTTGCGCAACATATTTTTTCACTAGAAATCGTTGGTGCAGACGAGGGAGCTTTGCCCCGGGAGCGTGTTGCAGGAGCGTGCTGCGGGAGCAAGCTCCCTCGTATGTACCGGCCTTAACGTCTCGAACGTTAAAGGCGACTGATAAGAGCGTCATTTAGACGCTCTTAAAAGAAGACGTTAAAGTAGACAGACGTTAAAAGCGTCTTCCTTATTTCCCGTTTTTATACTAGACGTTAAAGTCGTCTCGGGACAGCTTTAACGTCTGAGACGACATTAACGTCCCTAGCATAAAAACGGCCAATTTATGTTCGCATTCAATGATCTCGCAGCTGATCTAAACTGTTTGTTACTGCAGTTTGTTTAGTGTTTACCGCAAGATAAAAGAACATCTTTAAGGAACTTCCATCTTATGTTGGGTTGGTTAAATGGCCGACAACTCTGGACAAAAAATTAAAATTCTTTTTACTCCGTCGCTTACCAATCTTTTGTGGCACATTCCATAGTGAGCGAGGTCACTGATGTTGTGATTTGAAACTCGTCGCACTTGCGGTTTTTCCTTCGAAATTTTCTCATTACCGAACTCATGGTGAGCTACAACGAAAACTTTCAGTCGAAGTTTTGAAGTAACTATACCTCTTATTATGATGTCATGTTACTATGTTGATAATTGCTTGCACTAAAAAAGAACGCGCTCACCCATGTGGCCTGGGTTCTGATTATATCGCAGTCCTCAAAGAAAAACATTAAGAAAGGGTCAAAAGACTTTATCCGGTATAAATTAAATTTATATTGCCTGAAGATTTTAGAGCAGCATAGACGCAGCTGAAAAGTTTAATCGCAATCTTTGGAGCTGACTTTGTCAGAATCCTAGGAGGTTAGGAGTCCATCACTAGGGGCGTGCAACTACCCCATAATCCGGTCACGGCGTTTTCACAGACCGATCTATTTTTAGCTTGAATTTCCCGCAAATTCAGACCCACGCAGGAGCCTCAGTGACCAATCACAAGCAAATAACTGACGTCATCATTTTACGAAAAATTTAAAACAAAAACCACCGATTTTTTTTTCTCACTGATGCGCGTTCATGTACACCGGAACTGACCTATGTCGCGGGAAAAGCCTCAAAATAGACCGGTCTGTAAAAATGCCGCGCATAGGCCTAGTATGGGAGTTGCACGCCCCTAGTGATGGGCTCCTCAGGAGGTGTACTCCTAATTGGGTGGAGGTGTGCGCCCCGCTTCCCAAATCCCCTACCCTATTTATGACAAAATCTGCGATTTTCCCTACCCTATTTATGACCTGAAAAAATAGCTTCTTCTAAAAAAAAACATACCCAGTTCAAGACTAGAGTGCAAAACCCATACCCTATTCGACCAAAATAATGGCCACAATCGATACCCTATTTATGACTAAAACAGCTGAAAACCCTACACTTTGGGGCCGCACATACCTATCTAGCCCATATAAGGGAGTATCCCGCCCCACCCCCCACCCCGCCCACTCCCAGGGTCAGAATGTCGCGTGTTATTGTTTAAAAGTTGTAGTGAGCGTTCATTTATCTTTGTATGTGTTCAGAAAGCACTTTAAAGGGTCCTAAAGGGAACCTTCGAATTTTCCGGGTGGCTTTGAACAGTTCTGCGCACATGCATGGTACTTAATTTGAGGTTGATAATTCGCCAACTGCTCTTGCAATTCTCATTTCAAGTGAAAATGAAAACTTTGATTGAACGGTGAATCTCTTTTGCAAGCAAATTGTCGATAGAAATTGCTGATTTGAACTGTGTTATACTATTTTTTTAGATTGTGACGAGGATTAGGTCGAAGGCAACTAGCCGATTCGGTAAATAGTTTCGCGCATGTTTCGTGCCGTTTGCACGTTTCCCACACATGAATAAGAAGCCAATTAAATCTACTTTTAATGGCTTCCTTTTCGTCTGTTTTTGAGATCATTTCGTGTTTATATACTAAATCAATTATTCTTTTCAATCTCGGTGAATAGCGTCAGAATATTAACCGACCTCGCCGCTTCGCGGTTTGGTAAATATTCTTATACTTTTTTTTTAAAAAAAAGACTTTTTTTCTTTGCAGCATTTGCGCGAAAAATGATACCCAATAGGCCCACGCCGCCCCCGCAAGCCTCATCAGAAAATCATGTGATTTATGTTCGCATCCAATGATCTCGCAGCTGATCTAAACTGCTTGTTACTGTAGTTTGTTTAGTGATGGAATCTTGACTTTTCTCTTTTACCGCAAGATAAAAGAATATCTTTACAGAGCTTCCATCAGGGTTATGTTGGGTTGGTTTAATATATGGCGGACAACTCTGGACAAAAAATTTAAAATACTTTTTACTCCTTCGCTTACCAATCTTTTGTGGCACATTCCATAGTGAGCGAGGTCACCGATGTTGTGATTTGAAACTCGTCGCACTTGCGATTTTTCCTTCGAAATTTTCTCATTACCGAACTCATGGTGAGCTACAACGAAAACTTTCAGTCGAAGTTTTGAAGTAACTATGTCTGTTATTATGATGTCATGTTACTATGTTGATAATTGCTTGCACTAAAAAAGAACGCGCTCACCCATGTGGCCTGGGTTCTGAATATATTGCGGTCCTCAAAGAAAAACATTAAGAAAGGGTCAAAAGACTTTATCCGGTATAAATTAAATTTATATTGCCTGAAGATTTTAGAGCAGCATAGACGCAGCTGAAAAGTTTAATCGCAATCTTTGGAGCTGACTTTGTCAGAATCCTAGGAGGTTAGGAGTCCATCACTAGGGGCGTGCAACTACCCCATAATCCGGTCACGGCGTTTTCACAGACCGATCTATTTTTAGCTTGAATTTACCACAAATTCAGACCCCCGCAGAAACCTCAGTGACCAATCACATGCACGGACTTAATTTTTATACTGACGTCATCATTTCACGTCATCATTTCAACCTCCTAGGAGGTTAGGAGTCCATCACTAGGGGCGTGCAACTACCCCATAATCCGGTCACGGCGTTTTCACAGACCGATCTATTTTTAGCTTGAATTTACCACAAATTCAGACCCCCGCAGAAACCTCAGTGACCAATCACATGCACGGACTTAATTTTTATACTGACGTCATCATTTCACCAGAAGATTTAAAAGAAAAACCACCATATTTTTGGTTACTGATGCGCGCTTATGTAGACCGAAACTGACCTAAATCAAATAGAGCGGTCTGTAAAAATGCCGCGCATATGCTTAGTATGGGAGTCGCACGCTCATAGTGATTGGCTCCTGAGGATGTGTACTCCCAATTGAGTGGGATGTGCAGCCCGCTTCCCAAATCCCTTACCCTATTTAAGACCAAAATCTGCGATTTTTCTTACCCAATTTATGACCTGAAAAAGTTACCCCGTTCAAACCCATACACTATTTATGACCAAAATGGCCAAAATCGATACCCAAAACCGCTGAAAACCCCACATTTGGGGCCGCACATACCCTATTAGTAATGGAGTAGCCCCTCTCCCGGGGTCAGAATGTCGCGTGATATTGTTTAAAAATTGTAGTAAGCGTTCATTTATCTTTGTATGTGTTCAGAAATCATTTTAAAGGGTCTTAAAGGGAACCTCGGGTGGCTTTGAACAGTCACATCGGTTTTGGAAATTGTGGTGATCTTAGGGCCCGGTTATATGGTCTCGGGTACCCGAGACAACCCTCCCCCCGAGCTACCCTGGCCGAGGTAACATTTAGCTTGTTTCTTTCTAAAATTCAACCAGCCGTTTACATTAGGATCGCCAACTCGTCTCGGGGGGCGAGACAACTTGGGTGGGCGAGTTGTCTCACCTCGGCAGGTAGGGTAACCCTGGCAAGCTGGACAACTTTTCTACATATAAACGCTTTGGCTCGCCTGACCGGGACATCTCTCGGCGTGGCGAATGTCACGTAATGCTTAGATTTAGGATTTATAGCAGAAATTTGTATTAAAGAAGTAAAAATTAACTCGGCAAAACCCACTGTGATCGAATGACCGAGAAAAACCCAAAGAAAGAGGGATATTTGCACATTTGATTATTCAGTAAGGTTTATGAATAATCATGCTGGGTTAAAATTGACTCGGCCTACTGGAACTATGTTTTCACATATAAACGCTCAATAAAGTTACCTCAGGGGAAGGGTTGTCTCGGGTACCCGAGACCATATAACTGGGCCCCTAGCCTGTGTACAGCTGCCCCCTTCTCCCCGAGGGGAGGGGGGGTACTGTACACAGGCTAGTAGCCTGAAATGTCAGTCATCTCAAACAGGCTAGGTTATCTAGGCTGTTGTCTCCATCTACCCTTTTGGAAAATTCGAATGTTTTTTCATTTTTGTCCTTTTCAATGAACCAAACATTAGCAAGAATTCCGTGTCCACCGGGTAAGGGTTAATTTTTCAGTGGGTAGTTTCCTCCGGCAACAAAATTTCCAGTCGAAATGATCAGTTTTGTAGGATACAATAAATTGAATTTGTCCAATAAACAAGTGCTTGTACTTGCATCGGGTTATATTAATAAGAAACCGTTTTTAATTAAGACTCCATTTAAAAAGAAATGCCAAGAAAACTGCAACGTGTAATCAGCATATGTAGCCTCCATGCATAACGTCAACACCCAAACAATAATCACGACGTAATTTACAGGATCAAAATGTTATAATTTTTTTTACGATAACTGCAGAAATTCTTGCGCGCTCATTGGCTAATTTTTATCGTCAATATGCGGACAGACAGATGAATTTGAAATTTGTGCGAGGCGTCAGCGAGCGAGAGCGAACAATTTGACTATTTGTTATCGTAAAAAAACAAATTGATGTCAGTTTTTAATGAGTCTGTCCTGTTATTGATCATAAATTTCGTCATCACATTGTCAAAGTAGTCTGCGGATCCACTCGGCTATTGCCTCGTGGATCCACAGCTACTTTGACAATGTGATGACGAAATTTATGATCAATAACAGGACAGACGCATGAAAAACTGACGTCAATTTGTTAAATTCACATTTCATATCCCATTGAAAGGTGTTCAATACATTTTACGACGCAATTACAAGTCCAGTTTGAGCCATGTACCATTGAGAATATCAGAAAGTATCAATTTGACTGTTTTAGAAACTCCTCGCAGCATCTATAAATATGATCAAACATCTTCTCAAAATCCGACATGTCACCGTAATAAGGATCTTGTATTATTCTCTCTCCTTTTGGATCGTATGTTCCAAGCAGCTTCACTTTGGCTCGAGCGTTACCGTCAGCGGGGCTGAAGAACTCTTTCAGATCTGCTACATTGGTGTCATCAAAAGCTAATATGACATCGAAATTACGAAAATCATCCTCGCGTACTTGTCTTGCTCTGTGGTGATTTGAAATTCCGTGATCCCGCAACACTTCCAAACCTCGGCTGTCTGATCGAAGTCCTTCGTGGAGGTCGAGAATTCCTGCACTATCGATTTCCCACTCACTACTATCCTCTCGCTTCTGTACGAGGCTTCGAAGGATCGCTTCGGCAGATGGCGAACGACAAATATTACCCAGACAAACGAAAAGGATTTTTCGAGCTTTTGATTCCGCCATCTTCAATTAAGCCCACGTCGCCCACGTCATTTATGCATAACAGAGTATACTCTTGCATAAAACCGCTGACCGGTGACAATTGATGAAATCAATCAAAATCCAAGATGGCGGGTCAATCTGTTTCGGGATTCAATGAATTATCTACATCAACAAACGGTTCAGATACTACAAAACGACCTGGAACACCGCAGATAACGCCCTCAGAGCTCAGTCGTCCCGTTAACTTACAAAGAATAGCACAAAGAAAAGCGCAAATCAAGACTTATCCGATTCGAAAAAAACTGGAGAAGTTGGGTGTTTATTCTTCGTGTAAGGCAAGTATGGAAGAACAAGTAACTAGAGCATATGACGAACACCCCTGTTGGATTGCTGATGTTTCAAAATTTTTGTAAACGTGCCATTTTTGTTTTGTTTTTAATGTTCTGTCCAAATCACCTGCCAATTGTACAACTGTTATACCGAAAGGCATTGTGGGTAGTGATGGTTCACAGTTCATGATGTTTCCACAGGGTTCGTGATTTTCTTTCCATTGCATTGAAACACCATGGAACTTACGTAACTTGTGATACAATTAAACCCCTATTATGCGGCCACCCTCAGGGACCACTTAATAGGGGTTGGCTGCTTGATAGGGGTTGGTGTACCTTGAATATTTTTCACCATCAGGTTGATTTCTTAGCAAACATGGAGTCACTTCAAGACAATCATGATAAACGTGTGCTTGAATATTTTTATCTCTCGTCGCCTTCTATTTCAGACTCTTATCTGCCATACCCTTTTCCAAAACAAAGTAAGGGCCTGATTACATGAGCCGGGCTGGCCCGGTTAGCCGGGCTGCTTCGATGTGCCGAGATGACTTTCAGCCCGGTATTACATGAGGCGAGCCAGCCCGGTTGATGGCTGATGCGATGGACCGTGGGAAACCGGAGCAAGCTTGATTTTGTACTCTCATTGGCTTAACGAGCCGGGCTGGCCCGGCAAACGCGATTACATGGAGAAATCTCAGCCCGGTTAGCCGGGATCCCGGCACCGCCATTCCGGGATCTCGGCTAACCGGGCTGGCCCGGTTGTCATGTAATCATGAAGTTGATTTTTGTTGCGTTGAACAAACGTGCCGAGATCCCGGCAAACTGACACCAGCCCGGCTAACCGGGCCAGCCCGGCTCATGTAATCAGGCCCTAAGTTGCGTGTATTAAATTGTGGTGGCCATTTAAAGGGGTAAAAAGCAATAGGAAAACCCTGGTGAAGACGACCAAACGGTGGTCACACCTGCATGATAGGGGTTTTATTTATCTGAGCTTATACATTGCTTGAAATTACATTTTGCTGTTTTCTAAGTGAAATCAAAGTCCTTGCTGCTGTGTGTTAATGTGAAATCAACATTTTAGCTGTCTTTGACCTGAAATCAACATTATCTAGTGCCTTGCGTGAAATTAACATTTTGCGGTAATTTGAGTGAAATAAACGTCTTTGCGGCCACGTGTTAACATGAAAACAACATTTTAACTGTTTTTACTCAAATAAACATTTGTTAAGGTTATGGGCTGCGAGAAATCAAAGTTTTGCTGTATTTTAAGTGAAATGAACGTTTTTGCTGTCACACGCTGAGGTGACAATCAATACAAGTTTTTTTCATATGTAATCTCTCAAAAACAAAGCAAATGTCAGTGAAAAAACATACAGAACATTATTTGACATACCTTAAACAAAACCACATGCGAAAATTGGAGCATTTTCGACAAAGTTCACTTTTGAACAAAATACTAACGCCGTTTTTCCACCAAGCCCTTCACAGTCAGTTGTCAGTATCAGTCACTTATCCGCTTTGATGAGTAGCTTCTTCAATTATACTGCTGGTCCAAGTTTTTCATCACCCAAATTTATTTTGTTAAATTTTAAGGGGTAATTTTTAGTACGTCTCCTGTATCAACAACCAACCAACAACAACAACCAATCATTTTATTTTGCCAGATAATTTTACAAAAAGAAAAAAAACACAACACAAGAACAATTAACTCAATTAGGGTAAAAAACTACTCAGAATAGGTACATGTAAGAAAAACAAACAAGCTGAGTAGATAGAAATTATCAAATTTTTTTTCAGGCGGAGGATTCCTGTAAATGTAATGGATGGAA
>OZ026601.1:3236900-3371900 GCA_964020085.1 Micromussa lordhowensis | reverse complement strand
AATGTCAACATGATAGACCATGAATTTTATACAAACAGTCAATTGAAAGGTCTATATTTGTATCAATTGTATAATTATAGGGCAATCCCAAACAGCAGCTTATAAGTGATAACTTGGTTGATGATTTTAAATATGTACACTAACATGGTGTTATGAATTCCACTGAAGCGGCCTACTCATAATTGCTGTCGCAGCCTTAAATCATGATTTAAAAGAATGCCATTTTTGTTATTATGATGCTAAAACTGGTGCAAACGTTTCCTCTCTCTGCAGCTCTGCAGTTGGTTCCAGTCTATCTTCAGTATCATCAATGCTTCAGTTATCGAGTTCTACGTCACCTACTGAAGGTACAAGTACTGTCCTGCATCGTGAGACATGAATTATGTGTTTTGAATTGTGTTGTATTCTTTTGATGTCTCATTTCTTGACTCTGAAGACTGGTTGACTTGGTTAGCTCTTCAGTCATTTCAAGCAGTCTGTCCGTAACAGAACTGATAACAAATAACATTTAAAATTACTTATAAATTGTACTTTTTAAGATTGATACTGATATTATTACGACTGTAATTAAACAGTATGCATGTGCATGTGCCGTAAAATTATTGTTGTTACAAATCAGCTTTTTCCTACATGTGCATTTCTATGAGCCCACTAAAATGCGAAGCTCAGAGTGTAATAAAAATGCAGTCATTCTAGGAACAGTGCATTTTGTACATGTTGCTTCCTTGGAAATGTGTCAAGTTAGAGTAACACTGTTATGATAAATAATAAAAAAAAACACAAATCATTTTATTGACAGAAGTGTCCAGGGGCCCGTTTCTTAAAAGCCCCGGAAACGTTTTGGACCGTAAAGCCATTTTTAGTTCATCTGTATCTGGAAACAGAAAAGTGTATATGTTGTAGGTCAAAATGAAATTCAGATTAAAATGATTTTGACCTTGTGTGATTCTCAATTTCCTTTGTCTCCTAACCCTAATTATTGATGATTCATGAATAATTAGGGTTAAGAGACAAAGGAATTTCATTTTAACCTGAATTTCATCTTGACCTACAACATATACACCTGAAATTTCTTTTGCGAAGAGAACCTCTGTTTATACTAATAATATGTGAATAAAACAGCTCTGTAATCATAAGCTTCAAGATTTTGCTATGGCTTTCCGGGTGCAAAAACTTTTCAGGACCTTCGAGAAGTGGGCCCCAGTATTCAGCACTATTGTGCTGATTGGGGACACTATAAATGAAGATAAAAATATTGAAAATAGAAAAAATCCCAACTGGTTTGAGGCTGACTAGTTTGCTATTTACAAGATGTCGAGGAGTTGAATTTGGGACCACTCAGCACAAATCCAGCTAGGGCAGGGAGGGGTATTTGAACCCAGGACCTCCAGATGACAAATCCAGCACCCTAACCACTAAGCCATGCTGCCTCCACACATAATAAAAAGGTAGGCCAATATTGATCAGTTGTTGTCCATCTATGTTACAGAGCTGTCTGGTGAGAAAAGAAGCCCTGAAGATGATGCATCTGTCAGCAACAATGTTAAACGACAAAAGCTAGCGGGTATAATAAGTAATGTTTTGATAAATAAACCTTCATTTGGAGTGAAAAGGTACATACATGTAGCTATTTGTCGCAGATCATTATCTGTTCTAACAAGTGGACAATGAGACAGTGTTTTCCGAGAACAAATCTCAAGGTTAACTCTTTTTAAAATTGAAGTGCCAATTTCAGAGGTTGGAATATGATTTGAGGTGGATGTTTCATCAGATATTCCTTTACTTAATTTTGGCCGGTTGTACCAAATGCATAAAAGATAAGCATTTTGATCATTTTAAGCCTGAAATATTATACTAAAAAAACTACCACATGTCAGCTGGGAGACTCGCTTGAAAATGCGCAAGGACTTTGGAGGGTTTCAATTTCCAAAAGTAGAGCGAACTAACTAGCATGCCAAAACAGCCATGGTCCATCATTGCTCATGGCCAGTTGCACATTTTGACACACAGTAGGTGACCGTACTTTGCTAGCAAAAAATGTCAGATCAACATGATGATGGAACTACATGTAGTCAAGAATTATAAGCTTCCAGTCTTCGGTGCCTTCTCAACGTTGTCTTCTCGCTTCGTTGTAGGAGATGTACCTCTTGAGGTTCTGACTCAGATAGTGGAAACAATATCAGACCCTTCTGCCATGTTAGGTCCAGAGGTAAGGATGTAGATTTTTTTTTTTTCATTTTAATGAATTTTATGAATTGCAAGTTTTGACTAGTTATTGAAATAAACATCCTTGACCCCTTGAAAGGAATATTTCATACGATTTTTAATGGCCTCAAGTTTCCGCTGTTTCATTTTTGTTCCAAACTATCTCTTCAGTCGGGGACATGTAATCAGCCGATAAGATGTGCACGGTCCTCATCTTCCTCCCAACTCATAACTCCCTAAGCAGCATATGCCAGTCTGCGGCCTTTCCCTACATCAAGGAAGCACGGAAAGCCGCAAAACTCTTGAACAAAAATGTATTTTTCAAATCGGCACTCTTAACCCTCACGGTGCATACGAACGCTTTTCATTCAACTAATTTATTCTGTTGTTTATCACGTTACTATGCACCAACCAATAGCGTAGCTCCATCTTTCTGTATATAAACCACACAACCCATAATTCCTCGATTCGCTCCGAGGAAGGTCTAACGCTCGAAACGTCAACTTTCGAATCTCCTTACGGTGGCCAAATGATAAAACCAAATTATCTAATTACTCCCCAAATCTGCTAGCTCTACTGTACTGAAACTCGTTTCTATTCAGGGAGGCCTATACCCTGGAACCCACAGCGCCAGAGATGAGGCTGCACGGTGCGAGGAGAGAAGAGGTGTCATTGAATTTCACGTTGTTGGAAACTCATTTAATAGACAGCCTTCACGGCAGACACTTCTTTGGCTTGTTGGATTGCAAAACGTGTTCTCATATCAACTGCCAAGAATGCCGAAAGAGTACATCACAAGACTGGTATTTGATCCGTAAGTATCTCTGTAAATTGAACGTAATTTTCAGGTCATCCATTCCCATTCATGGAGCTATCCTTACCGGAAGTTGACATATCCTACAGGAAGACTGACTACACTTGCCGGAAGTCTAATCGTGAATTGGAAAAATGTCGTCGAGTCGTCACGACTCCATATAAGTGGACTAATTGGAGGGAGGCGGAGTGGATGTGTTGTTGTTGTCGTAACAACTGGACACGACCGACACGACTCGCTCCTTCAAAATGTTCACTCCACTTATGATGCCGGGTGCAGACTAAAACTACGCATGAAATGCCACAGTGGGGTCCCCAAGAGGTCAGGTCTTACACAGAGGTTTCCATATTGCTTGACATGAAGCTTCTCAACCTGGACAAGACGTACAAATAAGCCTGTCGCACTTCCCCACCCCACTCCCCTGAGATTTGGTCTTATTTCCCCAACAATTTGTCTGTGTCCATTATGCCCAGTCACACCTCAGGATAGAGAGAGGCACTGCCATAATGTCTAGAGGCTTGCATGGACCTAAGTATATGAAACAAGACTGGACTTACCGTAATTCTAGAGTCCAATGCGCTACTCACCGTCATATGAGGATGAGGAGGGATTGGACACCACTAATAAGAAGCTTTCAAAGAGCGAAACCGTATTACTGGCGTCCAGTCTTTTCTGTACCGCAGACCAATTTGATAACAGGTGACTTCGTAAATTGGTTGGTTTGTTCTTATGTCGATATTTTTTTCAATGATATTTTCAGGAAGCACAAGACTCTAGCTCTAGTCAAGGACAATAAACCGATCGGTGGGATTTGTTTCCGAATGTTTCCCTCCCAGAATTTCACAGAAATCGTGTTCTGCGCTGTGACCTCCAATGAACAAGTCAAGGTATTTCCATGACATTTCTCCCTGCAAATCTTGTTAAATCGATCCAATTGACGACTCTTAGCGTGACATTTGATTGATTTTCCATTTTCAGGGTTATGGTACACATCTAATGAATCATCTCAAAGACTACCACGTTAAACATTCTGTTCTGAATTTTCTTACTTACGCCGACGAGTACGCGATAGGATACTTCAAAAAACAGGTAATTTGAAGTACAAATGTTGTTACTTCTAAACTCCTAGATAAATGCAAAACTTAGAAGCAGTAAAACTGAGTCTGCATGCGAGCCAAGTGGTTTCAGTAACGTGAAGCGACAAGGAGTATTTCTACTTCCCCCTGGATGGGATGCTAGTCCATCGCAGGGTTACCCCAGCATTAAATTCGCCCGTACCCATTTGTACACCTGGGGGGGAGGCTGGGGAGCAATGGCGGAGTGAGACGTGTTTTCTCAAGCTGCCCGCCTTTATCTCAATTGCTCTGCGGTTTTTAATGGCCGAAACTCTTGAAGAAACACCGAACAAACGGAAGACTAGAGTGTCTTCGTCAGACGAATCTTCGATATCGAACACTTCTCCAGAAACCAAAAAATCGAGAAGCGGCGAGCACGCTGTTTGTTTCCACGAAGTAAGCGAGCAAGACTCCGAAGAAGACGTTATATTATATTCCTTGAACATGACCGAAGAGTTTGGCGATACGCTTCGAAACATTTTAAAGAAACTAGACAAATTGGACAGTATTGAAAAATCAATGTACGATTTTCAAGCGACACTTTTGAAACTTGAAGGACGTGTGCAAAATTTAGAGAGCTGCCATGCCACGACAAGACGCGATGTTGATGATATTAAAGAGAGCTTAAATTCAATCGAAGCAGATCGCCAAGAAGCTTCGCTGAGCTTAAAAAGTATGAAAGATGATACCAACACGAAGCTAAAAAGCCTGGAAGAGGAGAACTTTAAGCTCGGTGCCAGAATTAAAGAAGTAGAAGACCAACACCTGTATCTGGAAGCCTACTCTAGACGCGAAAATTTGAAGTTCGAAAATATTCCAGAGAACGTCGCGAGCGGAGAAGATACAGAATTCGTATTGCGTTCTTTCCTCGAAAGGGATCTTGGCTATGTTGACGCGGCCTCGGTAGAAATCCAAAGAGTCCATCGCCTCGGAAAGAAGAAAGAAGGGAAATCGCGGCCTATTCTAGCAAGATTTCTGAGATTCAAGGACCGTCAAAGCATGCTTGCTTTAGGCCCCCGATTGCGAGAAACCAATTATAGGATGTATCAAGATCTGCCCTTTGAGATTGTGGAGCGGCGAAGAGCGCAAATGGATACTTTTAAGAAAGCCAGACGAAACAACATCCCGGCTTCATTTAGCAAGGCACAGCCCGACAAGCTCTTCATCAGAGGTAAATTTTGGCCTGTTGGCAAAGAACTTGAACTGTAAACATAATTTGTCTAGGGTTTTCATTTTGACTGCCGTTTGTTTGTTTTTTAAATTAAGCTTTATAGATTTGGCCCCCGCTACATTTAGATTTAATATTTGGCGGCTCTAAAATGGAAAACACGAATAAGATAACAAATGCAACCTTACTCCTTCATCAGTCTTCTAATATTATTGTTTTTAAGTGTATTTATGTGTAGATATGTATATTTTTGTATCTTTGATTTGTTCTTCCAGCTTACACTTTTAAGGTTTATTTCAGCAATGCACTCGGGCGCCTTCTATCAAATAAGTTATAGCAAAAATATATGAAAACATGGATCTGATAATAGGATCGATTAATACTCGGGGACTGGGAGACAGGTTTAAGAGACGAGAAATTTTCAACTGGCTCAAATACAAAAAAATGTCGGTATACTTTATCCAAGAAGCCCATTGTATGCAGGACAATACACATGATTGGAGAGCTGAGTGGGGCTACCAAGCATTATTCAGCTGTTGTTCCAGAAACAAGGCAGGTGTAGCCATATTATTCAACAATAATTTCAGCTTTCAACTCTTGAAGGCTTATACTGATCCCAAGGGACGATTCATAATATGTGACTTGACTACAAATGGAAAATACATAACCCTAGCAAATATATACGCTCCAAACGAAGATGATCCAAATTTCTTCACCTCTGTTTTTAATCGGCTGCTCGATTTTAAATGCGAGGAGATAATTGTGGGTGGTGACTTTAACCTAGTACTTGACGTTAATAAGGATAAAAAAGGTGGTCTTGCCAGATCCCATAAAAAGTCACTGGAAGTGATAAACGATTTCTCTGAAAACCTGGACCTGATAGACGCATGGAGAGTGTTAAACCCTGAGAGTTCCAGATTCACGTGGCGACAAAAAAAACCTGAAGTTCACTGTAGGCTCGACTTTTTCCTAGTGAATCAGACTACTTTTTGTAACATCGTCAGTGCCGACATATTACCAGGATACAAAACGGATCATTCCATGATTACATTACAAATCTCGCTGCATTCCAACAATAGAGGGCGGGGTTTTTGGAAACTTAACACCTCTTTCTTAAATGACATTGAGTATGTTAATCGGATAAAATTAATTATAAATCAAACCAAGGCTGAGTATGTGCAAGATGATACTGTCAACCCTAATTTACTATGGGAAATGGTTAAAATGAAAGTGAGAGAGGAGTCCTTGAAATATGGAACTTCTAAGAAAAAGAAACTAATGAAAAAAGAGGAAGAAATAGAACAAGCAATTGCAAGTCTTGACAAATGTCTTTCTGAATTTAAAGGTGACGAAACTCAAAGACAAAAAGTGTGGTCGGAACTTGAAACAAAGAAACGCGAACTAGAGGCAATAATAGAATATCGGACAAAAGGAGCAATTTTAAGATCTAAATCTCAATGGTACAATGAAGGTGAGAAAAACACCAAATACTTTCTCAACCTCGAAAAGAGACATTGTAAACAAGGAACAATAACCCAGCTTAAAGTTAATGACAACGACCTCATATGTACAGACAAAGACATCTTAAAGGAATGTGAATCATTTTACCGAAATCTTTACAGTTCTAATGTAGCTACTGAAAACCAAGACGGGGCTTTCTTCTTTCCACAACAAAAAGACAGAACGCTTTTGAATAGCGATGAACAATCTCTATGCGAAGGAGAATTAAGCATTAAGGAATGTTTAGAAGCGCTGAAAAGCATGGTGCCAGATAAATCCCCAGGAACCGATGGTCTACCCTGTGAATTCTACAAAGTGTTTTGGAAGGATGTGGCGGAAATTTTGATAAACTCTTTTAATTATTCCGACGAAATAGGAAAGCTCTCAATATCACAAAGGAGGGGTATTATTAAACTTATACCAAAAAAGGATGCTGACCTCAATTCAATAAAGAACTGGCGACCTTTAACGCTTCTGAATTGTGATTACAAAATAGCGACAAAAGCTATTGCAAGCCGCATCAAAATGGTTTTGCCAAAGCTTGTTTCCAACGATCAAACCGGTTTCATTAGAGACAGATTTATCGGAGAAAATATTCGTTTAATAGATAGCGTTATCAAATATACAAAAGCAAAAAATATGCCAGGATTGCTCCTTTTTCTTGATTTTGAAAAAGCCTTTGATACTCTAGAGTGGCCCTTTATTCGCAAAACCTTCGAACACTTTGGTTTCGGCCCATCATTATTGAACTGGTTAAAAGTATTTTACTGCAATAGTGAAAGCTGTATTTTAAACAATGGATGGGCAAGTAATTTCTTTGAGCTTAGTCGGGGGGTTAGGCAAGGTTGCCCTCTGTCGCCTTATCTATTTATTCTTTCTGTAGAAGTACTCGCCAATGCAATTCGCCAAAAAAAGGAGATTCGTGGCATAAGTGTAAAGAACAAAGAAATTAAACTTAGCCAATATGCAGATGACACGACCCTTATTTTAGACGGCTCCGAAGAATCCTTTCTAGAATCCTTGAAGATAATAGACTTTTTTGGTAATATATCTGGCCTCAGACTTAATAGTAAAAAGACAGAAGCTTTGTGGATTGGTGCAAGCGCGGATTGGGATTTTAAACTTTGTCCTCAAAAGGACTTCAAATGGCCCAAAAAAAAAGTCAGAGCGTTGGGGGTATGGTTGTCAACAGACCCCGATGTAACTATATCTTTGAACTACAAAGATAAAATAGAAAAAACTAAGTTGATTTTGGGATGCTGGAAACTTCGCAGACTCAGCCTTTTAGGAAAAATAACTGTTTTAAAAAGCCTTATAGCTTCACAACTAGTTTACATTTTTTCTCCTCTTGAAACAAATCATGCAGCAATAAAAGATATAAATGTAATGTTCTATAACTTCTTATGGAATGGCAAAGGCGACAAAATAAAAAGAAATATAATGATAAATGATTACTCAGAAGGGGGATTAAAAATGATTGATATAGCTTCGTTTAATCGATCTCTTAAAGCCACATGGATAAAAAAGTATCTAGATAAGGAAAATTGTGGAAGCTGGAAAAGTTTTTTTGACTCGGAACTTGAAAAATATGGAGGTGAAGTAACACTAACTGGAAATCTCAACACAAAAGACAGTCGCAACATTATCAAAGTATCAGATCCTTTTTTCAAAGAAATCCTTGAAATCTGGTCAGAAGCCAATTATGAGGAAAACATTTTGTCGGATTATCACCTTCAGTCATTGCCCTTATGGTATAATTCACTAATAAGAGTTGAGAATAGACCAGTTTTCTACAAGGACTGGTACCTCAAAGGAATAACAAAAGTAGAACATTTAATGGACGACTCTGGAAAGTTTCTTCCGCTTACTGCCTTCCAAACTATACACGACCTGACAGTCCGTCCTTTATCCTTTCTTGGAATCATTTCTTCAATCAAACTTCTCCAAAGATATATACCCCATAATGCCAGAAGCTCGATTAAACATGAAAGTTTCTTGACAAAATTTCTAAGAAGCAAAAAACCAAGTAGATTAGTATATAAGAAACTTGTATTAGAAAAAAGTGAACCACCTAACCAAAGTCAACAAAAGTGGCAGGAAGACATCATTCTAACGACAAAACAAGAACTCAACTGGAAAGAAGCTTATCAAATGGCTTTTCAATGCACAAAGAGCACAAAACTTGTAACTTTCAATTTTAAATTCCTTCATAGAAGAATATCCACAAATAACTTCTTGAAAAAAATTGGTCTTGTCGATAGCGAGAAATGCACTTTCTGCGAAAAAGAAACAGAGAAACTGGCACATTTATTTTGGACTTGCCCAAAAACGCAAGCTTTCTGGACCCATTTCAAAGTATGGTTACAGTCATGCCAAGTTATCGCTAAAGAGACACCCTTAGAGCCTGATACAGCACTGGGTCTAAGGCCAGATAACTCTAAAAATAAACTTCAGATTAACTTCTGGTGCTTAAACGCTAAATATTATATTTGGCTATGTAGACAGAAAAAATGTCCTCCAAAACTAGACAATTTTTTACAGTATTTAAAACATATCTATGAAATAGAAGGCAATAAAACTACAATCGCCTTAAAAAAGTGGGAGCCTCTGTTGGCTATTTTGTAATCTCTTGAGAACTTGATCCTAGTCCCCTGAAAATGAAAACGACAATGAAGGAAAATAAACAAGGCGTATATATACTACATACCATATACCATGTATAACTTTTTCAGTCCGAATTTTAGAATCAAAATTACTATCACGAGTAAGCTGGCACTTTAATAATTTTTTTTTTTTTTTAAATGTATTGTAAGTAAGTTCGATTTCGTTGTGCAAGAATTGTAAGTCGGGTAAGTAATCTGAGTAGATTGTAAATATTGTAATTACTGTAAGTATTAGTTTGGTTAGTGTAAGTATTAGTATTGTTAGTAGAGTAAGTAGGCGTATTGTATTGTAAGTAATGCAAATAGTATAAGTGTCAGTATTGTAAGTGGCGTAAGTAATAAGTATTGTAAAAATTAAAGATAAAAAAAAAAATTAAAAAAAAAAAAATTTGTACACCTGGGTGGAGAGAGGCACCGTGAGAGTAAAGTGTCTTGCCCAAGAACGCAACACAATGTCCCCGGCTAGAGTTCGAACCCGGACCGCTCGATCCGGAGTCGAGCGCACTAACTAACTGATTTTTAATGCTTGCAGGGATTTAGTAAGGACATCAGAATGCAAAAGTCTTCCTACATTGGATACATTAAAGATTACGAGGGAGCCACCTTGATGCATGTAAGTTTTTCTGATTACATTATTTGGTTACAAGTGAATTATTGGAAGCTTTCGTTTCTTTGTGATCGTCCTTTTTCTTTTCTCATCTAAGTAGTTGTTGTGTTTCACTAAAATGACGAAAGTAGCGAGAAATTGCTTGACTTTATCCGAAATATATGTTCTCGGGTGCTGAATTTCAAGTTTTGTTCTTCCTTCGTCTATATCAACTTCTCTCGCTCATTTAGTCACCTTGTTGCCTCAGTTACTTTTGCTGTCGTTTTCTACCCTGCATATACACGTAGAGTTAATAAATTATTTCAGAGTATATTTTCAATTCTTTACTACTGCCCTGCGCCCAGTGCTCTTTGCGCGGTTCAGTGCTTCCTATTTCACTACTATTCACAAGTTTTAGAACCTTACTGCTCTGTCCAAATATAAAAGGTGTTACAGGGCATGCATTACAATGTCAAGTCCATATTTCGTTGTCTTTCTTTTTGCAGTGCGCGATCAATTCAAGAATCCAATACACGGAATTTTCAACTATTATTAGAAAGCAGAAAGAGGTGGGTAGCTTTCTAGCAGTGACCAGAAACGTTACGGAGTTTAAGTAACCACAACGGCGACGCCAGGGACAACTTCGATTAAAAAATGATTTTATATTTTACCTACGAATCTTGTGATACTCTAGAACCATTTATTTTGTTTATCACTGTCACAACTATCACGAAACTGAATCTGGGACACAGCGATATATGTGAAATAAAAATTTAAACAAATTAGCCGTCGTGTTTTACGTTCTCCAGTCGACGCAGAACTTGGTCATTTCACGTTGTTGTTTTGCAGAGGACGGCAAAGAAATAGAGCAAGAATTATAACGCACGTGCACAGCCATTGTTCTGCTCATTAAACCTTTTGTGTAGCAACCTTCCCGTTGCCGTTCCCTATTAAGGAACTTAAGCAAACTACGATGGCAACGGCAACGAGAACGTCACGAAACAAAAGGTTTAATCAGCAGAACAATGGCTGTGCGCGTGCATTATGAATCTTTGTACATTTCTTTGCCGTCCTTTGGACAACAACAACGTGAAATGCCTACATTCTGCGTAAGAGAACATGAACGACGACGGCTAATTTTTCGTATTTTCATGTGGAATTGAACTCTAACGTTACATCTGCGAGAGCAATAGACGCTCTGGACAGATCTACGGTACTGCGAAATTCGAAGGTAAAATATAATTTCATTCTTAACAGGCGTTGTCCTCGGAGTCGCCGACGTCATTGCTTAAGCTCTCTATTTTCTAAAGACGCTACTTTGCCTCTCCGTTACAGATCGTGAAGAAACTAATGGAGAGGAGGCAGGTGGAAATTCGTAAAGTTTATCCAGGGCTGAAGTGTTTCCAGGAGGGAGTAAGACAGATTCCTGTAGAGAGTATACCAGGAATCCGTGAGTATAAGGGACCGTTCATTTTTTATGGGGTAGGGGGGGCTGGTGGGATTTGGTAGATAGTCTCTGTAGCATATGATGGCCCCCCCTCTTAACCGGATATTTTTTCCCTGGCCCCCCCTCATAAACCTAAATTTTTTTGATGACCCCCCCCCCAAAAAAAAAAAAAAGAAGTCAAAAGCAAAGCAAAAAGAATGATCAAGTAAAGTTTACCTTATAAGTTAAACACAAAAACTGCAGTTTCAAAAAGTTCTTTCTGAATCACCGTTTTCACCTATGGGATATGTCCTTTGTGTACGTGACTATTTTTAACCCAACAAGTGCCCTAACTAGGGGGGTTCGGGGGTATTCTCCCCCGAGAAAATTTAGAATTTCAGAACTTCAGAAATGCTATTTTACGCCATTCTGGCAAACATTTTGTAACATTTGTAGATTCATTTACTGTAATTTAAATTGAAAATAGTAGAAATAATTTTTAAATATTTACATGTGCACTGGCCATGGTAATCTGTCTTTTCCTTTGATAAACAAGGTACTGTTTGTTGTTGGGAGTGAACATTCTCAAGTAGTTTTGAATTGATATTGTTCCATCCACTACAAACTAGGGGGGTCCAGGGGGCATGCTCCCCCAGGAAATTTTAGATTTTTAGAACCTCAGAAATGCAATTTTAGGGCATTTTGGTAGAAAATTTTGCAGCATCATAGATGCTGTTATTACAACATTTTAGGGTAATTTTTTGAGTGACCCCCCCTCACAGACAATATTTTTTTGACTGGCCCCCCCTTTAAGGCCAGTTTTTTTTTCATGGCCCCCCCTCAATCCCACCAGCCCCCCCTATCTCATAAAAAATGAACGGTCCCTAATAGGCCATCCCGAAATTGCGCAGAAATGCTCAAAGATTCATAATGCACGTGCACAGCCATTGTTCTGATCATTAAACCTTTTAACTAATCGATAAACTGGCACCACCACATGAAAGATCACGTTGAGAGTCGTCATTTGAACAGGTTAAGTTTGATGCTTTTAGGGTGAACACAGAGTAAGTTATGGACCTTGAAACATGGTTCAATATCCATACAAACACCTCTAATGTTGAGACAGCGTCCCCCAAAACCATATAAACTCTTAAAATTTTTATCAGTTTTGTGACAACTGTAAAATCCTGTCATTCACCTACCATTTGAAAGAAGCTGAGATGTAAATGACGTATGTTTGCGCGCTTTTAAGAGTATCAAAGAAATCATAGTTAATATGGTTTTGAGGGACGCTGTCTCAAACGTTTGCATGGATTTTGAACCATGTTTCAAGGTCTATAACTTGGTCTCTGTTCACCCTGCAAGCATCAAACTTGGTCAAATGACTACCCTAAACTTGGTCTTTCATGTGGTGGTGCCAGTTTATCAATTGGTTAAAATTTGAAGCTCGCCCCAGTTCCCTGAACAATTTCGGAATGGCCTATACAGCCATGATATAACTAATATCCTTGGCTGGGTTGTTCGAAAGCCGGTTAACGCTAACACAGCATTAAAAGTTAACCGTAGTATCGATTTTTTTTAATAAAAATGTTTTTAACTGCTAACGTTTTGTCCCAGAACTAAGATCCAACAACTGTTGTGAGCTAATCTCAACTGTGTCATTGTTCTCTTACATCAGGAATTCTTGTGTGACATACCCTAATGGAACGCACTACCCAATCTGATGTGTCGTTATGTTGTGATCTGCAGTAATTGAAAAATGTTTGCACGGCTCTTGGGTTGTCAAATAAGTCAGCCTTTGAAGTAAAACTGTTTTGGATTAATTTAGCTTGGCCCAGTCAACCAACATTTTGTTTATTTAAACCCATACAGGGGAAACTGGGTGGAAACCTTCGCTGACCAAAAGGTGAGGAAAAGGTCCGGGCTCGCGCGCGCAGAGATGAAAAGTGCTGTTTCGTTAGGACTTCAAATGTCGTTCACAGAGTTTAAAGTTCCCGTCAAAAAAATGTTCAAATCAATTATTGTTTTTTTATAGTTTTCCATTAGCTTGGCTACACTTAGCTAGTTCACAGGCACGCCACTTAAACTGATTGAAACAAATGACAGTATATCAACTAAATACAATATGCTTAAAACTCCCAACTGGCGGGAGGCAGACCAGTTGACTATTTGCAAGCATGCCCGAGGAGTTGAATTGGGGTCTATTATTATTATTACCAAGAAACAACTCCAGCTAAGTGGTCAGAGCGGAACTTAAACCCGCGACCTCCGGATTTCAAGTCTGGCGCCCTAACCACTCGGCCTCGCTGCCTCCATATCCCTTAAAGTATCAAATCACCCATGGACAATTTTCGTAATTATTTTTCATGCAAGAGTACATTGTCAAGGAGTCAGTGGAGAGAAGAAATAAAAACTTCGACTTTACAAATGTATTTGCGTTAGACGTTTAACTAAGACTTGGAAGCCACTACTTTGCCTAGCGTAAAAAGTTGAGATGTTTCCAAATTGTCGGAATTGACAGTTTTTAATAGTACTTGCTGTGGAGTGCTCAGTACGGATAATCCGCGCAAGTTCTTTGAATTTGCCTTGTTCTTATGTGAAAAAATACTTGAATTTGTGCTTCTCGTTGTGGGGATCATTAAGTATCGAAGCACTTTTTTCTGTCGCTAAAATATTTTTCATTTTACTATTTTTAATTCGCAAACCAAATCTAAAGGTGATCGGTTTTTACCCCCAAGGCCGTTGTTCATGCAATTTTGCGATGAGGGTCTTAATCGAGAAATGTCGTGACAATTTTATTAATGTTTAGTTTAGGGTTTGTAAATTTAGCGGGTGCTTGAATTAGGAATTTTGTCTCCAAAAGCGAAACGAAGTCACCTGGTAAAGTTTTTCATTAACATTTAATATGCTACTGACGCCATTATGTTGGCTTTTTTGTTGCTTTGCCAAATTCAAAACCAAATTTGTCTGCGCTGGGCGGGAAATTCAATGCAGCCACATGTCGAAGGTCTGTATTGCACTGCTCAATAATTCATCGAAATGTCTTTACTGTTTGTTTCAGTGAGGATGTCACGACCGACGCTGACCACTTGCAGACACAATTGAAGAACATTTTGACGCAAGTCAAGGTTGGTGAAGTCTCGTGCTTGGAAATTTGCCTTTTATTTATCCTTCACAATCTTCACCATCCTTGACCATCTCTGCTTTCATTTGGCTTGCTGTTACCGCTTTAGTATTTTTCTACCCCAATAAACGTTTTTTGGAGGTGCCTTTCATTCTTAACATAATTTTATGCATAGTTATGACCACTTTGATAAAACTCCGTTACCATATTCTTCTCCAGTCGATTATGGCCAAGGTTGGTGGGTTTTTTTTCGGATAAATCAGAATACTAAACTGAAGCTACTTTTCTGTTTTTTTTTTTTTTTTGCTCCAGAATCATGCTAGTTCTTGGCCTTTCCAAAGACCCGTGGAAATCTCCGAGGCACCAGATTACTACGACCACATCAAGTATCCAATGGGTAAGTTTAAGACAATCTGTTGCAGATTTTTACGGCCAGATAACTCTTAAAACCACGTGGGTTCCAATAAATTCACGTAGCCTATCAGCTTACGATACGTTTTGCAATTGACCAATCACAAACGAACTCGCGGACAAGCCCCTGCAGTGGCTGGAAAATTCTGAATCCGTTGGCAATTCAACTGTGTTGCAGCTGTCTCTAGCAAAAGCAGATTTTTTTGGCCTCACGGGAAATTACTTGAGATTGTCCGTAAGTTTACTGAGAGGCCTTTTCTCTTTTTAAGTGCTATTTTTCTTCGTTATCTCAAGTAAATTGATCTCAGAATTATTCAGATGCATTTAGGGATCAATTGCAATAATTTGGATTCAACAATACTTCTTGCTGAACTTGAACTTGCTGAACTCAAATTATTCAACATTTTGAAATAATTTATGTTTAAATTGTAAAAATGAACTGAAACGCATAACTCAGTTCTATCGTGTGCGCTGTTCGTAAATCCTTTTTTTCGAAACTCGTTGCAAAATTTATTTATTTTGTAATGAGGGTCTGAATCAGAATGGCAACGCTTTATAAGTAATTTTCAGTGAAATGCCATCTGCTAGTCAGCCTGAATCGAATTCAGCCCTACACTGAATCGAATATCTTGACTAGATGTTATGTAGATCGTACTATTTTCGCGTTCGCTCTATGCAGATTTTAAAGAAAACTACCCCTAACCGAGTTAAAATTCCGAGCAATTTATGTGTCTTCAGTTAAATATTTTACGGGATACGATACGGCAATATGTCATTTATCAATCTAATTTTAAGGCGAACTTTTTTCTTGATCCGCGAAGGGAAATATCTTCAATGGTCGTGCTATAATACTGTGCTCCACTGGTTTTAGTTAACGTTGTCAAGTAAATGTGACCGTGTTTTATTCTACAAATCCACGCTTCAACCAGATGACGGAATCCATTAATGTCGCCTCTTTACGATATTGAGAGCTCTTTGTCTCCAAATGGGATTTGTCTAAATTTAAGTGTTTTTATCACTCAAAATGTACTTAATGATATAAAATATTGATGAGAAAGGTTTCTTCCTTTTCAGTTTTTCTTCTACATCTGTCAGTCGAACTTAAAGCAGTTGCCCGACTTCTTATCACGAGTGCATTAGCAAACGATATTCTTCCGCACTTATAATAGCTTTTGTTCGACTCACCCTTAATGACTGAGCTGCAATGCTTGTGTTTCTTGGAGTGTGATCAAGATTTAAATTTTCCTTATGGCATCAATACAATGTTAAGTATGCAGTAGGAAGAATTAAGAAAATCAACAGGGGAATTGGAAGGCGAGGTTGCTGGGCGAACCAGGATCTGTCAAAACGCGCTCTGAGACAAGAGTAAATTTTCGGGTGAGTATTTGTCGAGATAAAAAGTCCAAATGGGAACGAGAATTTCACTTCCAAGGGTTCAAACTCTCGCTATTGTTTACCGTAAGACTTGCGCGATCTTGATGACTGCCGTACTCTCTCGGTGGATTTGAATCTGCTCTCATATTATCAGTATTTACCTCTTACTAGCTGGCTTCGAGGTCTGTACTTTAAGTTACGGACCGAGTGCTTTTCCCTATCGATTTATGACCCAAGAGCGAAGCGCGCCTGCCGTAAATCGAAAGGGAAGAAACGAGGGTCCGCAATTTACAGTACGGGCGGAGAAGACCAGAGTAGTAAGGTATTTACTGTATCTCTCTGTGTCTGGCCTCAAATTTAACAGGCCGTGCAGGAGAATAAGCCCCGCTAATTTGGCCAATCACAGCGCGAGTAGTAACTAAGAGGTGTAACAAAACTTGGAATCGAGTGAAGGGTGAAACTTAGGGAGACTTCTGTTTCTAGTTTACTGAACTCTACTTATTCAGGGATTTCTGTCTCTTTTTTACTCCTCAGATCTCCGCACAATGACGGAGAGGCTAAAAAGCGGGTATTTCAGTTCCAAGAAGTTGTTCATCGCCGATATGATGAGAATTTTTACAAATTGCCGCACTTACAACGCTCCAGAGACTGAATACTACAAGTGTGCAAACACGGTGGAGAGGTTTTTCCTGAGCAAAGTCAAAGAACTCAGAAAGACGTGAGTCAGGAAACACCAGACGCGAAAAAAGATGTCTTCTCCGCGATCACAGTGTTAAAACGACCACGGCTCTGAAAAGTAAAGTGGAAAGAAATCAAAGAGATTTCTCCGAAAATATTTATTACCATGTAAATAGAAAAGACCTCGTGAAAAAGAGAATATATATGTACTGTTACAAAAAACTCGACCAAAAATTTGCCAATTGTAATGAAAGCCTTCAAGCACTGATCGTCCTTTTCCGTCCAACCCCCTACCCCGCCCCCCACCCAAGTCACAGCGAGCTACCTCGTATTTTATTTACTGTACTATGTAACGGAGTCCGCCTACAGAACAATTTGTACATATACCTGAAAAGTGTACCTCTATGGGGGAGAATAAAGAACTTGAATTGTGTGAATTTTCTTTTGTTGTGTTGCAGGACACATTTACCAACCCTCGTTTGTGTGGTCATAAGCTTCTTAGATTTCAACATTTCTTAGTGGACATCTCTATACTGTATAATCTAAGGTAGTCTAAGCCATCTAAGTCTGCTTTCTTAGGTTTCTTTCAGCGACGATTAAAATTAACATTTTAAAATAAAAGCTCTGATCGCACGAAAGTAAACCCGTTCTTCACTTGGCAGACGAGTGCACAGCTCAAACTAACAAAACATTTTCTCTTTGTTCGCAAGGCATAAATAATAAACCGGAAGATCTAACCCTACTCAAGACACAACTTGTTTCTGATTCCAAAACAAGCGCTAGATTCACTTGCTTTTATACACAGCAAACATGCCCATACACAGCAATGGTTTACTGTGGAGATCTTCCAGAGTGTATCGTTCATGGGGTTTTCATTTGAGAACTTTCATTTTCCCGCGTCACGATGGTTCAATATTTCAGTTCCTCCCTGTTGGTACGTCAATGAAAGTGATATTTGTGTCTACTGCTCTAGTCGAAGGGGAAACTGAAAGATCCCGCATAAGTGACTTAACTCGACTTGAATGAAAACAACAGCTTGCCAGGGGGTAAACTTCCAGCCACATAACAACCTTACACTCCCTGCTACAACAAACACCCTCTAAAGACGTAATTTACACACGCCTTTTTGAGAAATCCATCTTTTTGAAGAAAACGAAACTTCAAGAATTGGACCTACCTTGAAAGTGAAAATGTTAAAAAACAGGAAGTTGTGTCGTTATAGAGATGAAGCTGACCGAAGATCATTGTAAAAATACTGACAAATTTTTGAGAGTCGTGACCGGAACTGTGGTTGACTGCACTTCATTTTGATTTAGAGTGACCCCCCGTCGTCTAGTAAGTCTTTCTCAGTATTAGAAATTGCTTTGTTTTGGCTGGAACGAAAGAAAAAAGTAGACTTTGGTAAACAAAACACAATTTTCGTCCGAATTTTTTAAAATATTATTATTTCTAGTAATCAACGATCAAGTGCTTTCGGATTACCAGACAGTTACCACGTTTCTGTGTTCCGGTTTTCATACCGGAAGTGAGAACTCATTACCCACAAATCTCGACGCGAGCATCTGGCTCTGGAAAACAAAAAACACACACAGTTCAGGGAACAGCTCCGAAAGCTGTGTCGTCGAACTTCGAGAATATCTGCGAAATTCATGTGCTCTAACCATACCGTTCATCCAAACTATAACCATACACACGCTAGAGTTAATTCTAGAAGCAGATTTGAGGTAAGTGTTCGAGTTTTAGGCCAAGGATTGGGTTAATTCGGCAATGGTGAGGGACTATTCAAACAAAAGTCTTTTGGGTTTCCGTGCCAAAGAAATTCAGTTTAATGTTTGGCTGGAGCATAAGCTTAATATCAGTTTATCATTTCATCCCTCATTTTATAGATTGCTATATGTTAATCACTTTACTCTGTGCTTTTCATTTTCGTAAAACACGTTTCTTGTCTGAAGCATTTCCTGTCTCTTCGCTCTCGAGAAAGCTCGATTGTTTTGCCATTTAATGTTTTGTTTTGCCCTGTTTTGTTTTGTGGACAAGGCTGTCGCTTCGGATGCAATGTAAGAGGAAAAATATTTATCGAAACATTCTTGCTCGGATGTGCATTGAGTGCCATGCCCCCATCACGATGCCCTGATATTATTACTGTACGATCCTTACACGGTTCTGTTATGATGTGCGCGGCTTGCAATAATAAATTCTCGCTGATCTAAAAACTTGCGGCTTGGGACTCAGAATTAAAACATATTTTGGAATTTTCACTTCCTTCATTGGGCGGATTTGTATCTCCAAATGATATTGGGCAATTTGTCTAGTTAGCGGTATGTTTGCAGTTTTATACCGATCGGTGTTTGAGCAGAATTTCACTCATTCCCGCTACGATCGAAGGGGCTATTTCTTGCTTCATTACGAAAAGCGCAAATAGAATTTCTCTGTAATTTAGAAACCGAAAAAAACTGCCCTTTTGGAGTAAAGGTTAGGCGCTACGTTTTCATATTTAACAGAAAGGGATTTCGTTGCTATACACGGTTGAATGAAATTTAACTTACGTAAGAGAAAAAATCTCTCCACTCACTACACTAGGCTAAAACTAATTGCACGCAGGGTTTAGATAAGCTCAAGCTTTAGCTTATATATTTTCAGCGCTACATTTTATATTCTTCTCGATATGGTTCACTGAAAAATTAGTGTTGTTTTTCTTGGGAAAGCATGGATTTTCTCTCCCGGACTGATAAACCATGTAGAAAGCTTAGTTATAAGCGATATATTGGGTTCCGATAATTGCTCGTGTAAACTGCAAAAGCGGTCTTTATTATGAAGCCGAGCTGTCATTGAAAATTCTCAAAATTTATGTCGGCACGTCTTGACTACTGCGAGACAAATAACCTATTAACATGTCGAATCTTATTTTAATTCCAGCTCTATAATTTCAACACCAATGAGGATCAAGCTTTAATAAACAAGAAACTTCCAAAGGAACTTATTTTAAGGTAAGTTGGACTGCTCTTGTATATGAAGACAATATGCATGCTAAATAGTTTCACCATGCCCAATAGAATTTCGATACGCTGGTTATATTCCCTGATGGTTGCCTTTAATCATTTGCATTGTTTAATATGCATGGATATATATACCTTGCAGATAAAGAGTTAAATTTGTGGCAACGTTTATTATCGACTGGAAGGAATGTTAATAATTCACTGCAATTCAAAATTTCGCCTGCAAGAAAAAACTCGTGATTTTGAGTCTTGGCATCTTTCAGGAGCCTTTAAGTGCAATTTTCTAATAACCTCATCACTTATATGCAACTGACAAAGGCATGTAAAAGCTACATTAATTTGAATTTTTGTTATACGTGTATGAATATTATATATATAATGTTATATTCTATTATTGCAGAATGTTTAATAATAAATTTTCCATTATTCATTGATTTATTAGCACAAATAGATAAACTCTACTGTGCCTGTTTACCAACACTGAAAATGGATTAGCCTGCATATATATTTTATTCTTCATTATTTTTTGTCTAATACAAAACATTTTTTTTTTCATTGTGGTATGTTACTCAAGACAACTGCAGTGGCAGCAGCTTGTCACAAGTATCACTTATTATGTTAACAATTGTTAAGGTTTTTGGACCACTTAAAACGTAATTAAAATGTGAACGTCACATGAGAAATCACACTACAGGTACATGTTTGTACCATATCACAGTACAGATGTCACAAATAAGTACAGTAGCATTAAAATTTGTTCTTGTGCACTCAGGCCCAACTAACCCATACTGGCAGGCTAGATGATCGCAGTTTCAGTAGTATGACTTTGCAGTTATGTGCTGTACAAGTATTATTCCTCTTCTGCATGGCATTAGTCAGAACAGTTCACCGATAGTGGAATGTCTTGCCTAACCACAAGGTCACAATGCATATGCACCCACTTTGTAAATAGAAACACACAATGTAGTTGTATCTAACCAATGATAGAAAAAAACCACTGCACTTGAACCAGGTAGTTTAATGTATAATTGTATTACATAGAGAGGATATTACATGTATGTGGCCAAAATGTCTCTTCAAGTTTAAAGAATATTCCATGAGTGAGCACAGCGAAGGAGTGAAATATTTTTTAACACGAGACGAGAAATTTCATATCTCCAAGGGGCTGTATAATGTTCTATTTGTTATATTTATTCAAGCACCCATGAAATCCCAAACCATTTCACTTTCACTGCCAAAGGCGCCACTTAGTATGTAACCATAGCAATGGTGATCTTTTCACATGGGAAGATATCATGTTTTCACATGAAAAGCTCCGACACGCAGAATGCGATATTTTGTTGTGAACTGTAAGTCACAGAAATACAGTACTGTATATCGTAGGATAGTATAGGACAACTTAGTACATACAATACTTTTGCACAATGTTGCATATATTATAATTATATGCTGTTAAGTTACAAGTTGGCACTGAACTTCGTTTAAAGTATTGATTGCTTGAAAGAGTGTTGATTGTCCTATTGTTTCCTTGCAGGAAGTGCTTTTATATGATACACCATTAAAATAGACCCATTTCGATATACTAAAATTTAGCCTAAAACAATAGACCAGCACGAGGCTCTGGGGAATAACTACAGAGTTTGTCGGGTTTATTCCCCAGAGCCTCGTGCTGAGGTCTTTTGTTGGCTGAATTTTAATATATCGAAATTGGTCTATTGACATTAGATCAGGCCCAGTGAGTATTATTAGTGATCCTATACTAAGCGGCCAGTTCCTCAAGTCCCACGGGTAGTGGTTATATACAGGTTCGACTGTATTCACAATACATACATGTACCAACTTTTGTAGCGATTCTTCAGATTTCTGAAGATTTCCCAAAATTTGTCTGAAGGCCAGACGAATGTTTCCGAACATTTTCCAAAGATTTCCAAATATTTTTCTGAAGATTACCGAAGATTGCTGAAGGCGACCAAAGAAGATCTGAAGATGTTTCAATCATTCACCAACAAATTTCAGTGTAGTTAAAGGGACAAAAACAATGTTATCAAAAATGATATCTTCACATGTTAAGATATCATACCATTTTTATTAATTTGTTACCACTCAGTATACCACTAACTTTTATATATATAATAGATGACATTTTTAATAGATTAACTGTTTTTCTACCCCTAGGATTTTTTCATTTCTAGATGTAGTTTCTCTGTGCCGTTGCGCGCAGGTTTCCAAGGTAAGCAGCTACAAAAATTAGAAGTCACTCTAACAAAATAGAGCTACATGTATGAGAATTGAAACCAAAAATGAAAAAAAAAACAGTTAAACAGGCACCAAGTGCAACAAGTAATGAGGGGTCATGTTATATTTGATATTGGCCTTTGTTTTGCCTTCGCTTTAAACCAACGAGAGAGTATATTATTAGTTAAATCTTTGACTCCTGCATGTGCTGCCTGTAACATGGCCATGAAGAGCATTAATTTTGCCCTTTGTTCCACTTCTGACGTCATCACCTTTGACCAAAGTTGGCATCATCTACATGCATATGTATACTCAAGTTTTGCAGAAGGAACAGACCTTTCCAGTGTTACCCAGATCGGAGAGATCTGCTCAATGGAGCATGAGATATGCACAAAAATGCTCAGAAATGTGAGTGAAAACGTGGAGCAAAATTTCCTGTGACTACACTTAGCTACCCCATGGTAAAAATTGCCCGTCTCAATGATGCTTTCTCAGAAAGTTTTGAACTGGAAGTAAGCCCAGTAGAAGGTCAAGCACTACCGTAAAATGATAAGAAAGGAGGAAAAGGAAAGACGAAAAAAGGCCACTTTTAATTTCTGGGCATGCCCGAGCAAAACTGTCATAAAACACGATGCTAGGGGAAAGACAAGCATGCTGTCTTGTTGTAAATACCTTTTTGAGAAGATTTAAGCTAATTTGGCTGATATCAAGGCTAAAAATCTCCAAAATGTCTAAAAAATGTGTTTGGCAAAAAGCTCCAGGAGTAAGTGGGTTAAAACCAAAATCAAAGCAATTCTTTTTTAATTGAATTTGCTCCAAATTTTATTTCTTTTAGCTTTGGAATGTGCTGGCTTTAGATGGAAGCAACTGGCAAAGAGTGGATTTGTTTGATTTTCAAACTGATATAGAGGTATGTTCAGTTTGCATTTATATGATACCTACCGTAATTATGTAGGTCAAGTCTTTTTCTTACAGTTTGATTGGTTCTTAAGCATGGCCAGGAATGTTTGAGACATTCTAAAGTTTGTATGTATGTATGTATTCTACTTGTGACTTAGAAGACTTCCTTTTTGTTTTTGAAACAAAACAGATAAAACAAAATGGTACATGTACATGTACATGTATGTATGTAACCGCCGCAATATTCTGCTGGTACAAAAGAATCAAAACTTGCAAAGCATGCCTGGGGTGAGCAAAAAAATGAGACAAAGTGGGGAGGGGTGGAGAGGGGTGGGAGAAAAGGAATTGCCTGCAGTCAATCCCAAACATTTTACCGAGCTCTGCTTGCCCACGAATGGGAAGCAATAGTGTAATTTGATTGGTTAGTAGCCCATGAATTAAAAAGTGACATCAGAATTTGACATTCATGCATAATCTGACATCTGGAACATTCATAATGACATTCATAATTCATAATGACAAGTCAGAGGAAGCGTTCAAATTTTTTGTCTAGGAAATGTCGAAAGCTGTTTTGCAAAACGGCAAACACATTGGTCTAAAACCGGAGCAAGAAGCTACTGTTAGTCCATGGACAGAATGTCCTTGCAATCCATATATCAATTACTTGAGGGAGTGAAGGAGAAAATTTAGAAAGCTTCTGCATATATTCTCTTGGTCTGTCCAGTGTTTAATGGGGTTGAGAGACCTTCAGGACTCCTACAGTTTGTGACATAATGGTCATTTATACATTTGCCATTCTCTTTTCTGCCTCTCAACCTTTCTTGGCTTCACATGTGTTTATGAGGGGCACTTGATGTTGTGTTATTAGTAGGAATTTTAAGTAGAATGGAGCCGTCAGACAGTGCTTTGGCAAGCTTTTATAGATTGTAGGTCTACAAGTACATGGTTACCACCTGTTACATATGTATCTGCATGTCGTTTCACAAAAATTGACACCTCTTTTTAAAATTTGCCATCTGCTTACACTTTGTATTTGGCTCATTTCTATTGCAAGATATGTTTTGACTTTCAACGGAAAAAGTTTGACATATTTTGTGAACATGTATTGTGCACATTCATTGTGCCACCTGGTTGCTGGGTTGATTGATCAGAAGAACTGTCAAGTACAATATGTTTTCGCTTCTTATCACAATATCACAGAAATAATAATATCTTCATTTGGTTTTTCTTCAGAGACTGCCGGAACTTTACCTCAAGGAAGCTATACATTTGTCCAGAGACCTCTGTTTCTGTTTTGATTTGATTGAGTTTATGGATCTCCATTTTTTTGTAAACATAAAAAGAAAGTGTATTTATTTGCACTGTTTGCTTTTAGTGGATTCTATCAACTCATGCTGGGCGCTTCTCAAAAATGATTTACCAGGCATTTTGATAATCATGTGACTGCTGGCACCCTAAGGGAGTGCCGCATGTTTGGGGGCGTTCGGTAAAATGTCTGGGATTGAATGCAGGCATTTCCGTCACTCACCTCACCCCCTTCCCCTGCTCCTTCTTTTCACATTTGCTCGCAGTTTTGTTCCCTTTGTGCACTTTTTTTGGAAATGGTTGCTACGCAGGCTAGAATTTTAAGTTCCAAGCGGTACTGTACATTGTACATCTAACATGCGTGCATGTTCACAGAACATCTGAGCCAATCTCACCTGGTATACTGCGCATGCCTTTGTTTGTTTGTAGGAGATTGTAGTGCTTAACCTTTCTAGACGATGTGTAGGCTTTCTCAGAAGTTTGAGTTTAAGAGGATGCAAGAGTGTAGGAGATGGAGCTTTAAGGTATTGCTCCCAGGAGATTAACTACTTATTAACCTCAAACGTTCGGTCTTTACGGGAAAATCTCAAACCTCGGCCTTGCCGTATTGACCTCGCTATCGCTTGGTCAATACGGCAAGGCCGAGGTTTGAGATTTTCCCGTAAGGACCGAATGTTTGAGGTTAATAAGTTGTTTATTATATGGCTTTTTGCTTGGCTTTTGCAGGCCTGTAATCGGCCCGTGGGCATTACAGGGAAATAATGCCCTAGTATTAGCCAATCAGAGCACGCGTTATATCGGCTACAAACCCAAGTCATATAATAAAAGTAAATAATACACATGGACACATCTACGTGTAGGTGGCAGGTCAAAATGAAATTCAGGTTAAAATGAAATTCCTTTGTCTATTAACCCTAATTATTATTCAAATTTCATACACTGTACGAATTCCGATTTTCTGATTGGTTGATTTGTACCACGTGACAGTGGGTTGTGACGAAACAACCTCCTTGACGTCATTATCGTGGTGTAATAGCCGTGGTGTAAATTCAATACACCACTGTCATTACACCATGGCTTCGACTGACTCAAAGTTTGACGATTTTTGTTTGCAGTGTATTCAATTTGAATAATAAAAATGTTAACGCACTCATTGCTCGTGAATTATCGGGGCGGCCTCGTGCGGTATTGAAATTTCTCGTTCATTGTTAGTGAACTCGTGCAGGTAAATCCTGATAATTCACTCGCTGAGTGCGTTAACCTGTAATTATTCATGGATCATGACTAATTATGGTTAGAAGACAAAGGAAATTGAGACTAAACTTAAACTAGGTTAATTTCATTTTAACCTGAATTTCATTTTGACCTGCAACATGTACGTTAATATCTCAGAGCATGCAGTTGATATCAGTTACTATAGGGTGATCTTTGCTAAAGTTATTGCTTTCATTATTATTATTATTATTATCACTAGCATACGGGTTTGATTAGAGAAGGTATCATGTTAGAAAAGAGTTAAAAGAGCTTGTGAAACTGCAAATTTAATATTCGATATAATAGTGGACCTAAATTGTGGAATGAAACTGATGAGAGATTTGAGATCCTAGTTTCAAACTTATTAAAAAGAGAAGTCAAATTACATTTTATTAATTTCTACTTTATGTTATTAATTTCAATAATTAATATACATTGTATTTTCCCATTTCCATATTTCCATATTGTTGCTTATATATTTATTTATTTATTTATTTAGGTAAATTATCAGTACATATTTGTTCAGTAATCTTTTCTATTAATTAATTTAAATAATTTAGTTAATTAAAGTAAGCCTCTTTCTGACAAGTGTCTTTAATTTATAAATTAATGGTGGTCACCCAAGTAAATAAATATTTTGCACTGCCTCCATCAAATTTTATTTATGAAATAAACATTATTTTTAATTTGTTTTTCTGGACTTCCCTTTCAGGATATTTGCTCAGCAGTGTAAAAATATTGAAGAACTAGTTTTAGATGGATGTAAAAGAATTTCAGATAGGTGCGATTATGTTCGTTTTCTTGGAGTTATTTATTTGACTTACAATCGTACAATAATTATAATGTAACCAAAGATGTGTTAGTGTAATCACCACTAGAGTGTACTATTCCATAGACTCGCAAAAAAGGAACGAGGCCAATATCCAGCCATCTTGACCAAACATTAGGCTGGTCAATAGAGGATTTATGATAACATGCTTTCAGGGAAATTTTTCTTGCCGGACACAGCATGTAGTCCTGAGCAGGCGAGATAGCAGCATCTTGCCCGCTTGGGCAGCCAATCACAGCACAGGATTTGGTTCATCTTGTCTGCTCATGGAGCGCGCCATATAATAAGTACACTGTAGAAGTAAATCAATCTGTTTTTTTTTATCGCAGCACTGCTATTAGTCTTAGTAACTACAGTGGACGACTCAAACATTTAGATGTGTCATCATGTCATCAAATCACAGATAACTCTCTTAGTGCTTTAAGGTAAGCTTAAGCATTGTAACTGAATTACAAGAGCATTTTAATACTTGCGTTGTCCTGGTTTTTGCAGTATGAAGCAATCAAAGTACATGCACCTCCCTTAAAATGATGTAACAAATTATTTTTAATGCAACACAGGCATTCCTGATTACTCAAAGTGCTTGTTATTTGAAAATAGCAGTTAAAAACATTTCATAGTGTGGTGTTGGATCAGTTCTATTTTGCTCGACATTGCCTGAATGTTTGCATGTTAATGCCAATGAGTGAAGCAATGCAAGCTGCCAGTTATTCAATCCAACCAATTTAATAATAATAATAATAATAATAATAATAATAATAATCTTTATTTGTATAGCGTTATTTCTACTAAGAAACAAATAATGCGTTACAATAATAATACGTGTAAAGTATATGGCAATAATACAAGAAAATAATAGCTAACAGTAATACCTAAAATATACAAAAGACTATAATATGAATAACTAATCGAGATACTAAGATATTTACAAAAAAATAATTCAACAATAATAAAGAGTTAAAGTGCTTCTGAAAAAGAACGTTTAAAAAGAAATGTCTTGATCTGATTCTTAAAAGTGCTTAAAGTTTCAGTTTCTCTAATGTTGTTTGGAAGGCTTTTCCATAACATAGGACCATTCACAGAAAAAGCTCTTCCTCCATACATCTTAAGGTTGTACCAGTTGCAATTTTACACTGCATCAATACTAAGAAGCCTCTCACTTTGTTATTTACTTTTTTGGTACTAGCCTTATTGATTATAATTGATAATGTTATTTTTTGTAACTACATGTAAGCCAGGTAATTATTTTTGGCGATGGTTATTTAAAGTCTCTTTGTCCATGAGCTCTTTATTGTCATTTGAATTTCAGTAAAGGCTGCATAAAGCTGCAGTATATAAATGTCTCTTGGTGCAGTCAAGTATCTTCACATGGTCTCAAGTTACTGGCCCAAGGCTGTCATAACTTACTTGTATTTATAGCAAAAGGATGTTCTTTGGTGAGTCCAGAATCAAAATTTAAAAAACAGATAATTAAAAAGTGTCAAATGTATTTTGTGCTAAACATTGTGCTAATTAGGGACACAAATAAATATAAATGAATATAAACAAACAGTGCAAGTGGACATTCGCCTATTAAAAATCCCAAAAGGAGGGAGGCTGACAAGTTAGCTATTTACTCAACATGATCAAGGAGTTGAATTCATTACTACCTAGAACAAATCCATCCTGCATGCTACATTTTGTACCTCCACAAGTCAGGAAAGTCAAATAATGTACAGGTATGGTTTTGGTCCCACCTTCAAAGTTATGCTGTGCCATTGCCTGCCTGTTTCTTGGTTTATCCACTTTTACATAGGTGTGCCACCTCCTTGTAGTTACATGTACCACATACAAATTTAAATCTACATGTAAAGTGCCTTTACCAAAACCAAAACTCTCTAACTGTGTAAAAATGTTTTACCACGTTTAGGACCCAATGGATATATTTTATCAAGATCCATAAAGCCTCTCTGACAGAGCTTTTTCATGTTTTTCCTTACCTGTTTTTTAATTACATGCCTGTTCCCTCTGTAGATAACAGATGAAGGAATTTATCATCTGACAAAACAGTGCACAAAACTCCATACAATTAACCTGCACAGCTGTGAGGTAATTCATTACGGAATATTTTAGTCGTCATGTACAGTAATAGCATGCAGATTTGTACTGGTCAACTGATTTGCAGCTTCAATTATTAGCTTAACACTGTCCAGTGTACACAATTAATACTTTAAAAAAATGTATTCAAGGCTGTGCTCTAGAAGTGCCCGGGTGCCACAGGCAACTAACTTCTGCCTTTGGGAGGCTGGAAAAACTTACTTTTTTCATATACATGTAAGCTTAATAAGTGCTAGGCACCCAGGATTACGTGGTTAGTGACCTTTGGGCTCCTCATAATTCTTAGACTACAGCCTTTTGTATGTTTGCTGTTTTTCAAGATGTCATGTTATTACAGCTTAGCTTGGCAACAAGGTTATTTGTTAGTCATTTACATGTATTGCAAACTACAGTTGAATCCCAGTTTTTGGAACCTCCAAGGGAAATGAACATTGGTTTGAAATATTGGAAAATTGCATTGTTTGACTGAGGGGAGGGAAGTGACTTTTGGTTAATTTATCAAAAAATAGAGGGTTCAAGAAATCGGGCTTCCACACAAGTAAGCATTTTTTTTCTTAACAGCTTATTTCCTTACCCCAGCTACACCATGTTTAATCTAGAAATATGTGTTTGTTCAATCTTTAAAGCGTACCAACTGGTCTTTTGCATCATGAAGAAAATTTGTCACTAATTGGTGTTAAAGCAGCTGATTAAGAGAGGGAGCAAGTTACTCTGTACCATAACAGCAAGAGTATTACACTGTACATTTGTACATGTGAGCCTTAAACCAACATTGCGTCTTGTGTGTTTCTCCTTCCTTTAGAACATAAAAGATGCAGCTATTAAGGCTATTGGTGAGCACTGTAGGGAGATATCATTTCTGTGTGTGTCTGGCTGTATACAGCTGACGGATGTAGCACTTCAGCTTCTGGGATTACGAAGTCATGAACTTAGGTAAGAAAGCATGGTATCAGGAATATTAAGTGTGAAGCATCGGTTTTTAAAACCAACAACAGTAATTTAATTTAAACCATAATCCAGTTGAACTATGTGTTAAAAAAGACTTTAAAAAATGGGAATCTATCTGTCACTTACCTGATACCAGGCAAGTGACGTTTTTTTTTTGCATTAAAATCTGGAAAAATCCAAAATTGGTATTAAAATTATTAAAGTTTTTTCCTGGCTGGTAAAACTATATATCCTTGGGGAGGCTGGAAAACGTTAACGTTTCCATTATTTTCTCCCCCCCCCCCCCCCCCTTTCCCCTGTATTTTCTGTCATCCATCTGGTCTTCACTTCACATGGTTTAGTCTGAGCTTTTTGGGTAAAATGTGCATCAATTTTCTCCCTATTGCTGCAGTACATTAGAAGCTGCCCAATGTTCACAGTTCACAGATGCAGGATTTCAAGCACTTTGTAGGGTAAGGATCAGTTTATTGATATTAATTTTACAGTTGCGAGGAACCCTTGTTTGACCTGTCAACATCTGAATGTAGCAAGTGTAGTGTATAACAGACATGCTGGCAGGTGTTAGAATTTTTCACAAACTGTATGTTGCCATCACATCTGTGCTTTAAGCCCATAAGAAAATGAAAAACTGCATTTAAAAAAAAACTTTGTCAGGTAGCCATGGTACATGTTACGTCGTAATGTATATCACAGACTGGGAAATCATTCTTTATTATTTTGTTTAATTTACATGTCTTTGGCTAAGAGAAAATAATTGTTAGTCATTTTGTCATACTTGACTACTTCATGCAAACTGCAATATACTTTTACTTACATAGTTTGTTACTTTACTTCATGTTGAATGTTTTATGGTTATTTGATCAATAACCTGCAGGGTCACCGTGAACTACTTATCATGGTTGCTTCTTTTCAGGGTTGTAATAATCTTCAACGTATGGACTTGGAAGAATGTGTTCTGGTAAGTTAAATGTCGCCCTGGCTCCAGAAATACTTTGCAAGAATTCTAAGACCGAAATGAAATGATCTTTCACTTGTGTGGCACAAAAAGTACATGTAGGTAATTGTGTATCTAAAATAGTATGCTTTTCTTCTTCTTCTTAGATCACAGATTCAACTTTGAATCACTTGTCACTGTGGTGTTCTGGATTAGAGAAACTTGTAAGTGTCTTTTAGGACAGGAGTTCTCTGGTTGTTCACTCCTCCAAGAAAAGACTTGGGAGTAGGCAACCAGGGTAAGACTGAGGAGGGCAGCCTTTCATTGTTCCTATCAAGTGCTTGAAAAGCAGTGGAAACCAGGCATACAATGTTGGCATGGACATAATTTAGAGTCTATTGAAGAACCTAGTCATTTTGCAATTTCTTGATCACTGTCCCAAGTTTGTCTTTTCTGTAAAAACTAACAAATATAACTCAGATTCATATAACTAATACATGTATGTACATGTACAAGTGTGGAATCTGCCTTGGCTGTTTCATCATACTTGAGTGGAAGCGTTGCAACAACTGAGAACGAATCAATGCAATGTTGAGATACTAACTCATATTTATTTGACTGGGTCATTCCACGTTTCATATTACTTCATATTACTTCATATTAACATAAAATTATCTCTGTTTTTGGTGAACTTTTATGACGAAGTTGATAGGGTTTGCAAGCGGGCTCTACGTTATGGTTGTACCAGCACATAACTGATGTAATTAGAATCAAAAATAGGCTACTGTGGGATACGATAACTACTGAAAGTACTCATCCCTTCATGAACTACTTCCTCCCCAGAGATCAAGGAGCCTTAGGAAAAGGCCCTTACATTCTACCACATGTCAGAACTGAAGGTCATAAACGCTGTTTTGTGGACAGATGCCTTTTCAATTTTATCTCATTCCTATTCATGCCTTGTAATAGTTTGTAATTAGTTTTTATAGCAGTAAGATATATGAAATGTTAAGTCCAGACGTATGACTCTGGGCATGTTTCCTTTGGCATTTTTATTTACTTATAAAGAATACTTCATTGACACTTTTTTGATGCCAACATGTATAATAGAGATTGTTTATCTCTTGAATCCTGGACAATAACGACAAACCGAATCTCTTGTTTGTTGCTACAATAATGTGCGTTTTTTACAAACACAGTATTATATTCTCTACTCTTGAAGTACAATACATGGTTAATTTTTTGCGGAGTGAAAATGACTGTGAAATTGACAGAAGTGTGGCAGCTCTCGTAAGCTGCTATTGTTTTATTATTGTAACAGCTGTTATTGTTTTAGGGCTAGTGGCATTGTTTCTGTTCTTTGTTGTATTGTTCTCTCAAAGGGTATCAATCCATTCATGTGAGACCTTACAAGAACTGCTAGCCGACCCGAAATTTAGGTGTCACTTTTAAAAAGTGCTACATGTATAAAGCATGAACTGAACCTATATGTTTTGTTTTTCGTCAGAGTCTTTCACACTGTGAGTTAATCACAGATGAGGGCATCAGACAGTTAGGTGGCAGCCCTTGTGCTGTGGATCATATTCAAGTGCTGGAACTAGACAACTGTCCTCTTATCACAGACAACGCCCTCGACTACTTAATGTGAGTTTACCAAGTTAAATGTCACTGGTAAATACTGTTGTGGATAAAGGTTAAAAAGGTGAAGTGTGCATACGAGCCAAGAGGCCCGTCAGGCTGGAGCTTATCCCCGTTTCTGTAGCATGAAGCAACTAGGAATATTTCTACTCCCCCCTGGATGGGATGCTTGTCCATCGCAGGATTGGCCCGGCATTAAATTTATAGGATCAATATCAGTATCTGGGCAACTGCGCACCTACCCCTCCCCTAACCCAACATGTTATAATAAGTTAATAAGTCAGTGTTGCTTTTGGGTTAGGGGAGGGGTAGTTGCGCAGTTGCCCAGATACTGATATTGATCCGATTTATACACCTGGGTGGTCTTGTCTTGCCCAAGAACTCAACACAGTGAACTCGGACCAGAGTCGAGCGCACTAACCATGAGGCCACTTCGCGTCCAAAAACACTATATGGTTGCCATATCCAAATTTGCAATTAGCAATTTTACGATAACTGCAGAAATTCTCGCGCGCTCATTGGCTAATTTTTAGCGGAGCTCCGGCGGCCGAAGGCCGCCAAGCGGAGCCCCATACCCATATTAGGAAACTGAAGGGAACCCATGAACTGATTTTCTCATGTGTATCATGGCTAGCGGTATTGCTCGTGGGCGCGTACGCACGACGACGACGACGACGACGGCGACGACGGTGGTGGAGTCGCGCAACATGGCGGCCACAATTGACACGTAAACCAAAACGAGGCTTCAGTTTTCGCGGGCTTTCCTTGTAGGTTGACAGAGCACATGTACCCTTGGTTTAAAGCGTCCTTTGGACATCCATGTTGCAGTCAATTGACACCTGTCAAAACAAGGAATCCGCTGACCAGTATCACGTGACCATATCGCGGGCTGAAGTTCAGGGCTCATCGAGGTCACGTGTTTTTTTAAAGTTGACCGCTGCCCAAGTGCTGCTTTTTTCGATCAGATCGCGGGCTCATGTCAGGATTAACTTGCTGTAAACAGCGTAGGGTTGGTAGGAAGCCGGTTAACGCTAACCCAGGATTAAAATTTAACCGAATTATAACCTTTTCTTTTGTACAAAGTTTTTTCACTGCTTTTGTTTTGCGTATTTTGCTTTCATTAAAATTCAAAACACAAAAACAATATACAGAAAATCTCACCGCAAAGTTACAAAACTCAAATCAAAATTCTACTTTATCCTCGGCTAGTTTGATCGGGCTCTGAACAACCCGGCCCAGGAGCTACGCTTTTAGGCTGGCCTAAATCTATATATTATCGTCAATATGCGGACCGACATGAATTTGAAATTCGTGCGACGCGTCAGCGAGCGAGAGCGGGTAATTCGACCATTTGTTATCGTAAAAAACAAATTGATGTCAGTTTTTAATGAGTCTGTCCTGTTATTGACAATGAATGTCGTCATCACATTGTCAAAGTAGTCTGCGGATCCACTCGGCTATCGCCTCGTGGATCCATAGCTACTCTGACAATGTGATGACGAAATTTATGATCAATAACAGGACAGACGCATGAAAAACTGACGTCAATTTGTTAAATCACAAGCCGTGTATTCTGCGATATCAAGTCACTGACCTGCGTTTTAAAAATGGAATATGAAGCTCGCAGTTAGATATTGAGCGTTTGTTTTCGGGGCTTAATAAAAAGTGAAAAATTTTCTAATGGCCGCTCGTCAGCTGCGCGATTTTCTCCGACAGTCCTGAAACCTGTTTGCTTCTAAAATGGGGTCTGAATTTCCAAATTTCTCGTAGCCTCTTCCTCTAGCAGTAGCTGTGCTCCGACTAACTGAACGCCTGAATAGGCTAGATTTCTCGACCCCTAAATTTGGGCTTTGAAAATTTTGAAAAAGGCACTCCAAACAAACGACTTAAATTAATGACTGATGACATACTAGACAAAAGTGTTCAAGACCAGAAAAGTACGAACTCAAGCCGCTTTACGCAATTTGTACAGAGTACCTTTACTTCGTAGAAAAATATCTTCCTAAAGTTTGGCTGCATTTGGCTACGGTAAATACCTAATCGTTTCTTGTTTGCTACGCGTCGGCGGCACATCAAGCCCTCGTTCGTTCTCGCCGTGGGGATTTTGGCTCGACTATCTTCCGCCGAAATACGATCCATTGGATTTGCTAGACCAAACTCGCCTTATATGTCGCCGAAGCGTACCAGAAAGGTACAGTTGAGTTTAAAGATTGAAACTCTGTTAGATTCTTATCTTTTTCTTATTCTAAATATAGAAACTGCCAGCAACTAAAGAGAATAGAACTTTATGATTGTCAGCTGATAACCAGAGCGGGCATACGAAAACTCAAGGTAAGTGCGCATGCTGCAAATCACAGTACTGGAAGTGAATGTAAGAAATATCCTATATCTGAACTAAAGACACCATCAAAGATTTTCACAGTTATGTACGCAGCTTGAACTCACAATTCATGATGTGACATTTTTAATTCTCGATGTAATTATTCAGTCTGTTTCGAAGACAATTCACCATAAAATTACGGCTACTAAAATGAACGACATTTCGTCCCGGCATTTTAATGGCTTTTTCACCTCTCTGTTGTGATTGGTTATCGCTAATGTTTTAAGCCAATTATGTCGCAGCTGATGCAGTACGCGGCAAATCAAACATGGCGTCAGACCAAAACTTTACGTGGTGTGATGAAGAAATTAATTTGTTGGTACATGTAGTTATGGACTACAAATCAGGAAAAGCAGGGGAAGGAGTTGATTGGGAAGCGATCAGGAGCAAGTACGAAAACCTAACCAAAATGTTTTTGAAAAAGTGCCCTGATAACGACAAGGAGAAATTCCCCTGACGTACCGAGGCGATGCATACTGCTGCCGCTCGTCTCCTCATATCTGTAATCTGCTGTGCTTTGTTTCTTCTGTCTTTAATTTAACAAAATGCAACAATACACGAACAAAATGTTTCATTTTGTGCTAAGCAACCAGGCAAAACATAACTAGATTCCAGTCCTTAACCGCGCTATCTAAGCAAAGAGTTGCACAGTTCGGGTGTTTACACGAGTCCGTACGAAATATGGAACCGTGCAGGTCAAGAGGTTGACCTGCTTTTCTCAGGTTACGAGCATGCCCACGAGTTCCACCGTTCCCGTGTAAACGCAAGGTGGAACCCCCTGCAAGTTTTTGTCCGTGCAAAAATTTGTTCGGACCCGTGTAAACAGAGCCTTAGTACCCGTAATTTTTACCGTGAATTGTTTAAAAAAGTCCCTACTATGTTTCGAAGACAGGTGCGGTGTTTTTTGTTGTTTTTTGGTTGAAAACAAAAACGATTTTCTATGCGCACATGTATCATCTCTTTTCTTAGTTAGGAAAAAAATCACTGTTTATCCCAACGTGCACTCCATCCAGTTCCTTGTTTTCAGTAAATGAATGGTAAATTTACTCATTTGGTTGCTTTCTTTGATAGGCTCATCTTCCCGACCTCAAAGTACACGCATACTTCGCCCCTGTCACCCCTCCCCCCAGTGTTGGCGGTGGTAGACAGAGGATGTGCCGCTGCTGTGTCGTGTTATAGTACTATATTTTAAGGTCGTTGATAACGTTTTAAAATTTGCTACTTATCCTGTCAAACAGACCTAACCTTCATACTTGTTCGTGCCCGATCTCGGTGTCTTACTCTGTTAAGTTTACAGTTTTGGTGTTTTTGCAGGATTTTTCTTTCTGTTCATCGCTCCTTTAATCCGCCCAGCTCTAAATAACCTTCCCCTTACCAACTTCCCTCCCTCTTACTCGTTTATAGAAAGGAGCCATTTCATTAGAGTGAGGAAGCCCTTATCTTAGTCTAAACTTACTGATACCTGCAAGAAACAAAAAGATTTTAATACACCACGAAATGTTTTATCTGGGAAAGTACCCAGTGTAAATCGGTAAAGTAAGCAAAAGTGTTCTATTCCCGTGGAACTTTACTAGAGCAACGCGCTTGTGTGGCAGATATAAGCAAACCTGAATCGGTTATATATTCTGTTGTTGGTGGGTTTTTTTTTCATGCCTCTTTCTGTCAAAATGACGCTGCATTTTACCGCTTCAGTTTTAAAGCCGTTTTAAGGAAATGTTTGCGAAATTAAATGTAAATACATGGTGATAATTATGACTGCTTCAAAAATTTATAAAATCAGTGGTAGGAAATGAGTTTGGTTCTGTAATACAATTTGTTTTTTTCAATAACAGTGAAAGTACTGATTTTATGGCGACCTTGTTTATAGTGTGTTAATATTAGCGCCCATTTTATTGTACATAGTGCAGAACCAGTCTCGTAATTATCTAACGTATTTAAAAATTCTCAAAGTTAAAAACCAAGTCACAGTTACTAGGCTTTATGTTGGGTCCCATGTTTTTTCGTTGTTGTAGTTCGTCTTGCTTTTTGTGTTGATCTAGGGAAAGGTTTATCTTTAGCTGTTAGGATCATAAGAAAATAAGACGTTCAGTGGAGAAGTCCAAACTCCTCTGGTTAGCTGTGACTGCCAATATCTCATGCCGGAATGTCAGGTTAGGGTAAGTTGTCAGTGGGTACTGGGTAGGGTTCTATGTCAGGTCGTTCGGTGTGCTCCGGAGTGGTTTTAGAACATGCCCGCTGTAGTCACCAAGGCCTTAGACAGTTACTTTCTTCTCCACCATCTATATAGTGTAACACTATTGTACGCTCTTGGTTAAGTGTCACAAAATCTTAATTTCAGTCGTCACACAACACACACTCACTAGTGGTACGAAGCCTTGTGTGACAAGTTGAACTGCTACAGAAGGCAAAAGAGATCGACTTGTTTTGATGGGCTATAATGCTGGAGTTGTGTCTTGCGCTCTTTGTGCGTTTCCCGTTTGTACTTTTAAAAACAAGCTGCTGTCTGGCTTTTGAAGGTCACGTGGTATGGTCTGTGACCATGTTTAACCCCAGTCCCCTGCCGGTCAGGAAAGAATCTTGTGTTAAGATAGCTTCGAATGTTCTTGTTCTGTTTCCAGCATTTTAGACGCGATCAACAGCTGGTCGAAATCTCTAGAATACGTCCAGTGTGTAGTTCAAGGTTTAAAGTTTTTTCAACCGTTTTGTGGTTGCGTTAAAGAGAACCAATTAACATATGAGATAGGACATAAATACCTGCTACGTGCCTGTTGTCAACTAAGCGCTGTTAGTTGTGATTGTAAATGCGGGAATTTAAAGATAAAATTAAAAATAAGGTAAAGAACTGGCTGTGTTTGTTGTTATGCTTTGTTGTGTACTCTCTTTTAAACCTCTCAGTTAAACCTCCTCCGTTACCCTCCCCTACTCACACGGGTACGCGAGAGAAGGAAAAAAAGAATTTGTCTTACAACTTTTACCACACCCCTTATATAAATAAATCAGCATGTGTATATCTTAGACAACCAAATCTACTTTATTTGCAATTTGCTCAAGTATATCTTTGTAGAAATTGCTTAGTTAAATCCTGCCAAATTTACTTCTTCTGTGATGAATTTTCTCGTGTACATCTCCTAATTTACTATATATTGTAGTTACACATTACCAAATGTACTTAAGTTTACTTTATATTGCAGTTTGTTCCTGTACATCTCACGTTACCAACTTTACCTTACTTTGAAATTAATTATTTGATGTACATCTTGCATTACCAAATTTACCTTACTTTCTAATTATTTGATGTACTTCTCACATAACCAAACTTACTACATATGGCAGTTCGCTCCTGTATGTCTTACATTTCCAAATGTACTTAAGCCTACTTTATATTGTAATTTGTTCATCCACATCTTACATTACCGAATTGTTCTTACTTTGTTATTACTTTTTATGTACATGTCACATTACCAAACTTACTATATATTGCAGTTTGCTCCTGTATATTTTACATTACCAAATTTACTCAAGCCTACTTTATATTGTAATTTGTTCATCCACATCTTACATTACCGAATTTTCCTTACTTTGTTATTATTTTTTATGTACATGTCACATTACCAAACTTGCTATATATTGCAGCTCGCTCCTGTATATCTCACATTACCAAATTTACCTCACTTTCATGCACTTCTCACATTACCAGACTTACTACATATATGCAGATTGCTTTATCAAAGTACTTTAGCTTACTTTTTATTGTATTTTGCTCTTGAACATCTTACATTACCTAGTGTACCTCGCCTCGTAATGGATTAGTTCATCTACATCTCACATTACCAAATTTACTTTAGCTTACTTTGTAATTTGTTTATGTACATATCACATTACCAAATTTACCTTACTTTGAAATTAATTGATGTACATCTCAGATTACCATATAAACTACATATTGTAGTTTGCTCATTTACACCACACATTAGCAAATGTATTTAAGTTTACTTTAAATTCTAATTTCTTCATATACATCTTACATTACCAAATTTAACTTACTTTGCAATTATTTCATGTACTTCTCACATTACCAAGCTTACTTTATGTTGCACTTGGCTCATCTGTGAACATCTTACATTGTTGCATGATTTGTAATTTCTCCTGAACATCTTACGTTACCAAATGTACCTTACTGTGTAATTTATTTGTTCGCTTACATCTTAATTACCAAATTTAAGTGGTTTTGACATTTTTTCCATTTATATCTGTTCAACTTATGGCAGCAATTTAGTTTTTTGGCGAAATTAATCTTGCACAACCAAATGTACTTTTTTAACATTTTCGCATGTGTATTTTAAGTTTATACTTTACTGAATTTACTGTGTGATTTGTTGATGTTCACCTTCACATGCTCCAAATTTGCTTTATTTTGTAAGTTTGCTTGAAGCTATTAATCAGATTTGTTTATTAGGTCTATCCCTGAAGCTTGCTACTGTAAACAATGATTGGAGATAGGGTGAAAAGAAGAGTTCCCTCTTGGCCATAGATTTTTGTCAAGAAATTAGCTTCACTTGCGCTTGTGTGCACTAAGGTGACTACTACTTTGGAAAGGCAAAGGACTGAAATAATATTTCTCAAGGAATTAGTTGTTTTAAACTATACATGGTCCAACTACTGCTATTTTACTGGGTAGGTTTCGGTGTATAATGAATTTTTTACTTGGCATAAGTTTATCGACAGACTAACATTTCTAACATAGCTGATGTGAGGCTTCAGGCCATCCATCTCTAACGTTCGGAATTATGGGCAGTTCTGGTTGAGATTTTTAAAAACTTAGTCTCTCAGAGTTAACAATTGAAGCTGTTTTCAAGCAATAAATTTCAGACTGTTTCACGATAGAACTTAAGGATTGTACAGCCGAGAGAACAAAACCTGTTTCTTTCAAAGCGCACTCTAAGAATTTTAGACTTTTTGTTGTTAAGCAACATGGGACAAAAATACCGAGGGCACAGGCGTTAGTACTTGTTCCCTTACTAGTCACTTCTATTCATTCCCAGCAACTACAACTTTACGCTACAACTGACTAATAATTTCATTTGAGCCTCGAAAAGTAATAGGCCCTTTGCAGGATCCGGTCACATGGTACGGAATAAATTACGCTGGGACGCAAATGACGCAGTGGGACTTCCAAAACAAAGGAACTCGTACCAGTCCAGCCCGACTTTCCTTTGTTTTGGAAGTCCCACTGCGTCATTTGCGTCCCAGCGTAATTTATTCCGTACCATGTGACCGGATCCTGCAAAGGGCCTATTGGTAACTTACGCTACACGATTGGCTTATAAAAACTGGCGTCACTTTTTCAATAAAATCAGAAGTAAAACCAAAACCAATCGTGACTCGCTCACACACATTTTCCCGCGCTCTGCGTCAGCTACGTGTATTTACTCAGAGTTTTGATTGGCTCAGTGTATTGTCTGGGTCCTTTGTGATTGGCTAGAGTGATATCTTTGGTTTTGGTTTTACGACACTCAATCGAAAACTATGCAGTAAATTACAGGCCAATTACTTTCCTTTTATTATACATTGAACTCTCTAACTCTTTTCTGATTGGCCGAAAGCCTACAGTGAATTTTCGAAATCAGCGCTCGTGACGTCATAACTGCAGATTATACAATAATCATGTCAAGGTCAAGGGTAATCATGTCAAGGTCACGGGCTATCTTGTCATGTATGTCCGCAGTGCATGATTTCCAAGGGTAATCATGTCAACTTCGTGCGATTCGTGTTGCTTGCCGTCAGTGAAGAAGCAGAAACATGACTTCCAAGTTTTTGCGTTCGTTCAATGTATAATAAAACAATTATTAGATTCGGTTTTTGTGATATCCAGAATAATCAAGGTCTCGATAAGGGTTATCAGTCTCAGCCTTCGGCTGATAACCCTTACCTCGACCTTGATTATTCTGGATATCACAAAAACCGAATCTAATAATTGTTTATAATTATCAATACGTAAGAAAGTTGAGGATTTGCCCATCTCTGTGCCTGCACGTTACACGCAAGGACAGTTTGCTTCTGGATGATTAGGGAGCGACACATAATAATATTGAAGTACACGTTTTGTCTTCTTTTTGTACCTAGGAAAAAATAATAAACAAGCTTAATGAGAATGGTGTATTAGTATAAGGCGTTTCTTTCCAAAAGTTTTCTTTCTCACTGGCACGTTTTCCGCGCATCTTTTCTCGTATATGGTGGATCAGAAAACACTTTCCTGTTATGTTAATTTTATAACGTCCTTAGGCTGAATTAAGACAGCGTTCCTGACATAATATATTTCAGCTACATAATTATTCATGCGATTCCAACACATCCAAACAAAAGACCGAATTTCAGGTAGCCTTCTCAAACTCATTAATATTTCATCAAGCTAAAACAAAGAAAATCACAACCGTGAAGGAGGTTTTGATACCCGGTCTTAATTAGCATAGATTTTGACGATTTTACCTCTTGATTTTCTCCTTAGTTTTTGCTTCGATTGAGAAGATATATCAAACACTCGAGAAAGTGTTTCATCGGCTATCCAAACACCTCGAATTTCGTCAAAAATACTCCGCTGCGCGTCGTATTTTCAACTCTCTTCTCGGTGTTTGGATATCCGATGAAACACTGTCGCTCGTGTTTGATATATTACTTCTCAAACTCATAATAATGTATCAAGTTAAAACAATGAAAATCACAACCGTTAAGGAGGTTTGGATACCCGGTCTTCATTTGCATAGATTTTGACGATTTCACTTCTCCGTTTACTCCTTAGTTTTTGTTTCGATTGAGAAGATATATCAAAAACTCAAGACAGTGTTTCATCGGCTATCCAAACACCTCGAATTTCGTCAAAAACACTCCGTTGCGCGTCTTATTTTCAACTCTCTTCTCGGCGTTTGGATATCCCGATGAAACACTGTCGCTCGTGTTTGATATATTACATCCACCTTTCAAACGCACAGGCTACTTTGTCTTCGCGTGAAATGTTGTTATTTCCCTGACTACAATGCAAAAATATCAACAAGCCTCAGTTTTGTAATAAAACTAAATGATGAAAAATGCCTACCCCATGACAATCACTTACTCTGATCTGGTGCATCTGCCCCATCCCCACAGACCGCAACTTACAGTGTAATAGATTTTATAGCTGGTATATGCAGTGACGTAGGAGGAGCGATGTTCTGAGCGACAATCATCTGGAAAAAACAGTAACAACGAACGGTGTTCAGTAATACATATAATGAGAGCTGGTCAATTTTCAGCCCAGTGAATACATGATAAAGATGTAATGTTCACTTGTCACGAGCGTGGGACAAATCAAATATCGACGATGAAAGAAAAGAGTGATCTGCTCATTCATCACTCAATACGGGCAAGGGTGTTAGCAATCAATTGTACCTGTGGTTATCACGATTTTTCCTTTTTCCTTGTGCTTATTTACACCAAATTGCATTGGAAAACCATTTGATAACCTGCTCAAACACTAGATTTTACACAACAGAAGACGGTAAACCCACTTACCATGACATGTATTGTTAAACATGTAGAGGCAGCGGTTACACTGGCATTGGTAGGAACCCAGTGTGTTCACACAGGTTGAGTTTAAAGGGCAGCTGTAAGATCCTGCGGAACACTCGTTGATATCCGTGCAAGTGGGAGAGTCTTCGTTTCTCCAACCAGGCAGGCAGTTGCAGTGATATGAGCCAATGAAATTGACACAGGATGACGAGGATTCAACTGGACATGAACTAGGCTCCTCTGCGCATTCATCCACGTCTACACGTGTGGGGAAAAATGCGTTTCAAGATGTCAAAATTAAAATGAAGACCTGAAGTTTGATATATATATGGGCTATTGAATAAGGGTAGTCAGAATCTTGCCCAAACAGGGTTTGTGTATTATACGACATGAGAAGCACCATTTGATTGCGGGAAATCATAGTAATTCCGAGCGGGCGAGACAATGCCATCTTGTCCGCTCGTGTGGCCAATCACAGAGCAGGAATTAGCTCCAATTGAACGCTCGTGGAGCTAGCCATTTAATTAATGAAAGTTAGAGTGTGCTTCAATCGATCTTAGCGATCGGAGGAAACATATGACGTTTAGTTCCCAGAAGAGCTGTCCCTTTTTAAGTTTTCCTCTGAATTTTTTATGCACATACCTTCACAGCTGTCTCTTCCATCTCCAAAGAATCCTTCTTTACACATGCATTTGAGTGAGCCTCTGATATTCTCACATGTTGCGTTACTATGGCAGCTGCACGCGTTTTTATCTGAATGTGACAAAATTGGAATGTCTCAATTAATATTCAATTCTGAATTTAATTAAGTCTCTTAGATACTACACTCGCTGTGATTGGTCAATTTAGTGGGCCGTATTCCATTGCTAAGTCCACTAAAATAGTCATCAAATTACGTGATTTATTACAAAGGTTTCTTAACGTTTATGGCAAATAAACGACAGATACCGTAGGAATGAAAAAAACATGCTTAAGAACGCAACCCAAGACTTAAAGATTGGATCTAAAACACAAGCAATAGCACGTATCCCAGGGAACATAAAAGGGGTAGAAGAAGCAATGTTAAACAAAAAAAATTAGTGATTCGTTTGTACGTTTCGTCTGCGTTTATGCATTTCAAGCAATTGTTCCGCTCACCGAGGCAGCTCTCTTTCCCGTCTCCAAGAAATCCTTCTTTGCACGCACAACTGAATGAGCTTTTGATATTTGTACACGTGGCATTACCATGGCAATCATGTAGACCGTCTCTGCATTCATTAATATCTAATGAAAAAAAACGAGGAAATGGAAAAAAAAACAATCGTTTCCCGGGTCGACATAAACAATGCTATGAGATAACGGCATGTTTCTCTTGAGTGCCTTTTTCTCCTTTTTATGCCCATTCTTTGAATTGTATGGACGTTTCCGACGCAATTAATATGATCGGATGCAATAAACAGCTACTTCCTTCGTGAGATAACTAAGATCTCGCTCCCAGAACCCATTCTGCCCCACGTTAGCGAATCCAAGGCAACAAAGTAAGTATCAAATGTCTTTGTTTATCCATAGTTAAAATAGTGGATGGTTACAACATGACTCGATTTATGTTGGAAAGCCCACGACGGTGCACAACCTTTTGATTTTCGCTCATACACTCTGCATGAATTACGTAACCAAAACGTTTCTACTGGTTAGTTCCTTAGCGAGAAGTAAACGGCTATTGTCCACGGTCATGGTAAAAAATTCGAACAAAAACATACAAAAAAAAACATTGTCGCACTTCATCCACATTCCCCTTCATCGGCCATGGTTTATCGTGCATGATAGGCAGAGGGAGCACTGGAAACGAGCAAGGATTTACCTTGTTCACAATAGTTTCTAGTCCATCCCTTTTCACACGAACACGTGTAGTTCACTTCACGGTTCACACAGGTTGCGTTGTTCAAGCACTGATGTCTGATACAGAAGTCAGCAACTATACAACAATCATAAACACCCGTTAACAAATGTTTGATTGACAGCTTAGCGGAGATAAAAGACTTTAAAGGCAAACTATAAAATGGGTGTAGTTAGCTCACCTTCTGTTCTCATGTCACAACGGGCAACAATGGAGTTTCCCGATCTCGTGGGATCTAACCAGTAATTACCACTAACCGTTTGTGGTCCTTCACTGGCCTTTATCTCTGTGCACGAATCAGCAGGTAGCTCGGGAATAGATCCGAGAGGAACTAGGGATAAAGAATAACGATATTAAATTGACTTATAAAAGAAACGTTTTCCTCTCTATGATATCAAAAACGTACCTCTGTTGCTCTTCTCCATGTAATATTTTTCATTATTTTTGACAAAGTCTTTTGGTCTGGAATTCTTGGTTCTGTTGTTCATCTCACAGGTGCCATTAGCCATTACGTAGTTAAAGCTTTGACATCTGAGGTCGGAGTTGCACGCCTGTATGCAGTCGATCGAGAGAGGCCTGGCCTGGAAAGTCTTGAACGTGTGGCCCTTCAGCGTCTTTTGATAAATCGAGTTAACATCGTCTGTGCACTGCTGACTGGCAATGCTGCGGAACATTAATGTCACGACAAATAACGTCGAAATAATGTCCATCCCTTGTTGTGTCATGATTGCTTGTAACTGCGCCGGTCAGTCACAGCAGTGGTGCAGACAAACCCTTTCGAATAGAAAATCAGTTTGAGAGTTAATATTGAGCCCACGTTTAATACGAGGTGATAAATGACAAGAGACGTACACAGCTCCGAGTTTGTTATAATTGTCTCGTATCCAACAAGCGGGGCGTATGGAACTATTGTTTTATTTTAAAAAATATTTTATCAACTGGATGATGTGGACATTTCTGTTTGATTTAGACGAAGTGATGGTCTAAAAAGGGTGGGAAAAGTTGTCCCGCGTTGTTATTTTTTTTTAAATGGAGCTTTCCAAGAAAGCATGCAAGCAAGACAGTTCTGCAAGAATATTCTTTGCTTACTGCTTGTCGCCGAGGTTCATAATTTCTGCTTCTGTAACCCATTTCTAATTCGAGGGGAAAAATTATATTTGAAAAAAGTGGAATTTAAATATTCATTCGACAATTAAGAATGTTTGAGGTGGCCGAACACAGTTTTCGCACGTGCTTTTGCTGATGCAATATTCAACACGTGCATAAGGATTTCACAAACATGCCGTCAGTAGAGCGATCATTTTATTTACTCAACACCCGCACTATCTGTGTTAATTTTCTCTATCGAACGCAGTATATTGATGGCCTTACGTCTTTTATTACAAAGATATTCTAGAAAAGGTAACGATGCAAAGAACCCAGCAATTTTTAGGTTTGTTACCGAAAGAACTCAGTTAAATGCAACGCATGCGCATTTGCTCGAAAAATTCAGACCGATTGCTTTAGCAGAAACATGCCGATTTCTAACGATCCAGTCGTTAGAATTTCATCAAAAAAAATCTGAATTTTGACATAGGGGATTTTTAATAATACAGAAAACGATTAACGGCGAATTACCGAAATCGCCTATGTCAAAATTTTATTAGAACCGTGTTGACAGAAGGGATTTAATATCAATTCTTAGGGTGCCAAATACAAAAACAATCTAACGACTGGATCCTTTTTAAATAAACAAAAACCATTATTTAAGCCTTGTTTTTAACCAGCCTCATTGCCATGGCAACAGCACACACCCTAGTCAAAATGTGAGAATAAATACTTCTGTAATCAACCTTGACTCTTGCAAAAAATGGGCGCCAAAATACAAATAGTTTAAAAGTTATGGTGAATTAGACATAGGCACTTGAAAACTGTGTTCGGTCACCTTAATTGCCAGTCCATTTTACCAGAATTTGCGTGTTAGAGCGGTTAAAGCATCAACAGCTAGCTCTTTTTCAATCATAAAGCCTTGAGCTTTTGTTAAAAAAAGACTTCCCAGTATCCTTCGAAGGGTCGATATTGTCTCAGTATGGCCTGAACGCTTGGTTAACAAGAGATATGAATATTTTATCAACCGCAAAGTTGCTGGTGGCTGATGGGCATGGAAACCGTGGAAAGTCAACAGCGAAAGCTGCAAAATTACCCAAAATAAAACTGCTTAGCATGACTATGGCTACCTCCAGTTCAACAAGTTCTGCGAAAAAAAGCAAGACTCGGTACAAAAGTACTAAGAAATGTATCTTAGCTACCAGATTTGTGTTTTTTGAATTAAATAAAAAAAATTGAAAACTTCTTACATGTGTAAGTTTTAGCAATGCAGATAAGTTCCCATTTTGATAATGGTTCTTCAGTAGTTAAACGTGTGCTTATTTTGTTTGATGTAAGAATGACAAGGTTAGTGAAAATACTGGATGTCGAATTTTGTATAAAATGGAAACATGAAATGGGAAAATGGAGAAACGGAACAGAAGTTAAAGTAATATCTAAGAGTGAACTGCTGACAAAACAGATCATTTTTTAATTGTGTTGCATCTTGTAAAATAAAACTCTGGCTTCTCATTCAGTAGATTATTTTTTTAAATGCATAGCTAGAGACGTTTGGAAATCCAATTATTTCTATGCTTTACTTCAATTTCTTTGAAAACTGTGTGGTTGTTTAATTTCAAGATGATTTGTCGTTCCATCTCATTTCATACACAGAATTTTGTGTTAAACATTTCTGCTCAATTTGCAATACAGTTGGCCCTCGCTAGCTAATTCAAACTTGTTTTTTTCGAACTCAGAACCAATTCCTTTGGATCTGCCCTTCAGTCATTTACTGTCGGGTATTTCCGTCGAACTCCCGCTATTTCAAACCATTTTTTGTTTCCCCTGCGAGTCAGTCGAACAGTAGCGGTGTCCAAATGAATTTGCTTGATAGCTCCAGGATTTTTGCACAGAATTATATTGACTCCCAATAGTATTTTCCAGTTTTTCTCGGGTTTTGTCTTTTTCCAGGCGAACAGACATCAACCCCACGAATTTTTTTCATTGATCAATTTAGAATTTCTGGCATTTGCAACATTTATCTTCGTTTTAGACTTTTCAAACTCCCGTTGAAACGCACCCTAACAAATTTTCTCAGCTGAAACGAGCTCAAATCAGAAAGAAAACTCGCTTTTGCTAACCGTTAACACCCTCCACTGAGCAAAGATTTTCTTTTTAAGGAGATATGTCCAGCCTCTTTTTTTTTTCCTCCCACCTCCTTCTAGAACTAACTTACATGGTCGCTAGGAAGAACAAACATCAATAAGAAGGCTTGATACATCTACAATTGTGACTTACTGTAAGTTGTAGTAAGTTCAGTTCTGCTCCTTCAACTAAGCCTTCAGCTTGTAAAGGTTAAAGCTGTAAATCGGTTGCCACGTACCTCTTTAATAGGTATCAAGTATTAATGGGAATAAAATTTGCATGATAAATAAATGTCTAAATGACGTGAGTAAAATTAATTCGATCTGGCATTAAATAGAGAACCTGTCCAGGCTCCTTAATTAAGGTTTCATTGCTAAGGAACCACAAATATACGTGCTTATGAGTTTCTCCTCAAGTTCAAACCCAGACGGTTGGGAGATTTTGGACAAAGTTAGTATTACACAAAACTATTGTGCACTTAACCGAAGTATCAAAACTCATTTAAAGTTTTTTTATTGACTTCTGATATGTTGAAAAATTTACAGATTCTTTTTGTAAAAAAGTTATTAATAGTATACAATTGCAGTAGACAATAGACAATGGAAAGTCATAATTTAAAGCCCATCCTCATACTATGGGCAAAATTCATGTTGTGATTTCGAAGTCCTTGCTTTGTATTTCACTCTCAAGTTGCACTATTCGACATTCACTTATAAAATAATTGAGCCACTACACGCGCTCTCATTGGTCGATAGGTGAGTTTAGTTCAACTTCAAGTTCATTTATTCACACTATTCAATTACAATACAACAACAATAAAGGATAAAAAAGAGGTAAAAAACAGAGCTGATGATACATTGAGCTAAACATAACAACGAGAAAACATAACATAACAACGAGAAAACATAACAACGAGAAAAGTAAGATGAGAGATTTAGATGAGAGTATGTAAACACAGTTGTGGCGTTGTAGATTCGCGCGTATTTTTGAGAATTATTTTAAAAAAGTAATAGAGCACTTTTTCAGTGTTTACATAGCCTCATCTAAACACTCGGATGGTGAGGAGAATTCTTGAAAGTTATGAAAACCCTCGCCTACGTCTCGGGTTTGCATAACTGTCTGGAATTCCCCCAACCCTCCTCGTGTTTAGATGAGGCTACATAAACACGGAAAAGGTGCTCTATTGCTTAATTATAGAATAATTGAGCCACTACGCGAGCTCTCATTGGCCGCTAGGTGTGTTTAGATGAGAGTATCTAAACACGGTTGCGACGTTTTAGATTCGCACATATTTTTGAGAATTATTTTATAAAAGCAATAGAGCACTTTTTCCGTGTTTATACAGCCTCATCTAAACACTCGGAGGGTTGGGAGAATTCTCGAAGGTTATGCAAACCCTCGCCTATGTCTCGGGTTTGCATAATTGTCTCGAATTCTCCCAACCCTTCTCGCGTTAAGATGACGCTATATAAACACGGAAAAAGTCACTAAACTGCTTAAGTTTTGAATTTAACTTCACGCATCAGTGGTTTTCGTAGTAGTTAGACCATTGGGTTCCTCGTGGAACAAAGGGCGGACACTGTACTGCGCTAGCGGACTTAGCCTGCGAACGCAGACGTATTTCCGGCGGTCGGGTTTTGCCGAAAATAACGACTAACGTCGTTATTCTCGGCAAAACCAAGTGACCGCCGGAAATACGTCTGCGTTCGCAGGCTACAGCGGACTCTGTTTGCGGCAGTTCTTTTTGCCGCATTCCAGGTGATGTTGGCTTGTTTGAGCTCCTCTTCTACTGACCTCCTCCAGGTTTTCACTGGTCTTCCCACCTTCCTTTTGCCTTGCGGGTTCCACTCTAGGGCCTGCCTGGTTATGTCAGATGTTGGCTTTCGCCAAGTGTGGCCGATCCAATTCTATTTACGCCTCCTCGATCCCTTTTCCCTATGCCGTACCTTCCCTGCCTCTCCCCCCCCCCCCCCCCCACCGCCCCCCTCAAAGAAACAGCACGAATTGGTTGTTCAAAAACGGTTGCGTTGAGATAAAAAGGCGGGCCTAGCTGACTGGAATCTTATGGCTTTCGTACTGATTCACTTTCAAAATAATGCGGAAAAGTATTGTTTAGGTGTACACTAGGCAATTTTCACCTGATTGCTATATTTTTATATTTCACTGAAATTTTACATACACGTATCTATGGTTGATGCAGTTGCAATTTAGTAGAGTCGACGTTTCCGTACTTTCTCAAATGCTTGAACTTGGCCAACGTCAAGATCCCTTCATTTTATTCACGCACACTGTTTGTAAGGCAAGGGTTTCTATTCCTTTATTCTGGCGGCCATATACCTTGCAATTATATACCTGGAATAACCTACTCGTGGAGTTTATTTACAGCCCTACCTTGAAGACCCATCGTTTACTATTCGAGAGAGTACGGCAATCACGAAGCATAATGATAGCATAAAGTATTATGGACGTTTGAGCATTATATATATGGTCATCATGACCTCCTAAATTATAGCAATTTGTGTGTTATGTGCTACAATAAAAGTAAGTGTTTCGGGGTTCTTTTTAATTAGTTTTCTTATTCATAAAAGCGTGCACAGGTGTATATAAGGCACGGCCAACAGTCCCAGCAGGCGGAGTTACTGAAACAGGTCACAGTCTGCATTGAAATACCCCTCCGGTGTGCCGACCGTTTGGTTTGCTTCCAAACTTTGCGGAAATAACAAATTAGAGCTTATTGAAAGGATTTCTTGGGGCAGCCATCAGCTTAGTAAACCGAAAGGTCAAAGCCGTGTATAGTACGGGGACCGCCATTTCAAAAGGTCGGGATAACTCGTCGGAACATTTGAATTAAACCCCTACAGGAGACCAATCTGGTTGTGGCTCGAGCTTTATTTGTCCCGGCCGAAAGATACAACTTTAAAATGGACAGGACAGTGTTTGTTTGTTTGGAGGGCAGCCTTGAAATTAAGAGATAGCTTAACGGCTAAATATAAATTTGAACACCCTAAGTGAAACCAAAATCCGCGATTTACACCCCTAAACGAGACGACCAGCATCCCAGACTTTCATGTTCATTAGGAGTCCCCCCCTCCCCCCCTCCCCCTTCTGGGAGAAGCACGTTGTACAAAAGACTCCAATAAGTCTCAGCCAAGCGGGTCGTAATGCTAGGAGTCATAATGCTAGTTTGGAGAATTTGATCATACCTAAATACGAGTTCTGAAGAAATAGATGCTGATCGCTCGTTTTTAGAATATTCTACAGGCAAAATGATTCTTTCAGTTTGGTGTTCGTGCTTTGTCATTAATTCGGTTCAATAAATATTCATCCACAACTGACTTTATTTAGTGTAGCTAGGCTCGATTTCCAGCCGTTTTGTGAGCTTGCGACTTGCGCCGCAAGAAACTTCCAAAACGGTTGATAACCGGGCCTAAACTTTAGCCAGCTTTCGTTCAAGGCCCTAACTGTAAAGTATTGGAATGACGATCGATTCCGAGTAGAGCACCCTAGCCAGCAATGAGGCCACCAATAGAACGTTCGGTAAGCGAATCGAACTTAAATTCGCGTGTTCGATTGATTGATTAAGGGTTCGATTACCGAACGTTCGATCATGTTCGATTGGCTAGATTTTTTGGTGAGTTCTTTTGTGTTAAATTCCGAACTCAAACGAAATGAATCGATGATAAACAGCACATTGGGGAGTGTATTTTATTGTTTTGTATTTTGAATCAGAGAAAATGATCACGAAATTGATAACAAACCAAACCTGATGTTCTACGTAAAGAACGTTTTAATATTTCTAATTTGGCTTGGTTTGAGCTTTCTAAAAACTGAGAGCAATGCTTTATGCATCCAAAATGTTGGAGGACTTGGGTCTCCAGGCTTCTGTAACGCAGTACCCCAATTCACAAGTAAAAATAGTTTACGTCATCGAAAAGCCATGTCTAACGTCTTATCAAATTGAACGTTATTTTAATACTAATAGCCAGCCTTGGTTCCCTGATGGACTAGGCTGTAAGACACCACAATGTATGATGGCTTTTCTTTGGTGCTGGTTTTTTTTTTCGCGAAAACAGTGGACGAGTCGGTTGAACTACATAAGTAGTGGAGTATAGTCTTTCTACGCGAACATTATGATAAACTACCTATGAGGCTGAAAAGGTTCTTGAAAGTGTCAAATATTGTAGCTGTTTTACTAAACGTTCTGGGCTTAACGTAACCCTTCTTCTTATTATTATATACTGAAGAAGGGCTATGAACAAAACGTTTAATAAACCAGCTACTATAGTATTTGACACTTTCAAGAGGCTTTTCAGCCTCATATTTAGTTTATCGTCTGAGTGTCACGCACCATATGAGGTTTTTGTCCATTTCTAATGATGTACTTACTACCGTTTAATTAGCCAGATTAGCTAATACAAGGCTAGTCGATTACTAGAATACATTGTCATTGCGCCGTTCATCTTGCCAAAATTTGAATGGTCCTGTAAACTGCTTATACTTATCATGCAATGGAGTTCATTCGTCTTAGTGGGTAGCAAACATTAGTGAATTCAGATCTTTTAACCTTAATATCCAAATTGTCATGAAATGAGTTTTAGTTCGGTTCAGCTCGTCACGAGAAACAAACGGGGCCAATTTCCAAGCCAAACTCTTCCCCAGTGTCTCCAATGTCATACACTGCCACATCATGTATTGGAAGTCTGTGTGTCTTAGAAGTGTTCATTTCTATGATCGTTTTGCGCCAAGTTCCATCTTTAATCTGAAAATAAGAAACCTACGTTCAAACGAGATGATAGAAGAAGCTATTGCAACAGAACACGATTATTGAAACTTTAAAAATTAGCAGGTCTCTGGGAATGTCAACAAAAATGGAAGTTAAATTTTTTACGTCCCTTCATTTTTTGTGTACTATAATACTAGGTATTACCATACCCAAATTTACAATTAGCCAATCAGAAGCCGTTTCTACTATCATGGTATCCTGCGATACCAAGTCAGATCACTGACCTGTAATGGCTACGATATCATGCCCGTTAGGTCTCGCATGGGTATTTTGGCTCGATAACGTCTCGCCAAAATACGAACCATGGCTCCAACAAACTGATATACCACCGAAGCGGAAAAAAAAGAGATACGAGTAGGTCTAATTAAATACTAGTTAAGGTTGAATAAAAGAGAGAAAAGAAATCAAATTAAGTGGGCTTTCTTTGGTTTGAAGGCGTATAGCTATGGGTTTAGAGTAAAAACTAGTTACCTGACATTCATCAAGGACTATTGTTGGTTTGTATTTCCTGGTTCCTTTAGCATGAATCTCTATGCCATTGTCAGCCTTAAGCCTGATGGAGTGTTCGTAGTTCCTGGAGCCCTGCCTGAACCACGCAGTGGAGTTTAAACAATGATAGGTAATAGTCTGTTTGGCGTGGTTACTCAGCAATCGAAGGAACGTCAGTTGAATGGGATCGCAGTCGTAAGCAAACTGCAGATGACAAAACAAAAAAAAAAACAGTTCAGTTCCATTGACATGGCAACACAAGTACATGCATACGTATATACATAAAACACACATTCTGCCACTGCCATTGCTATTACTATTATCATTACACCATTAATTTTAACCATTGCTATCTGTACTATTAAATCCTGTTACTATTACTATTACCACTACCACTCCATTACTCCACTCCACTCCATTAATCCTCACCCTACCCCATCCCTAACCCCATTCCTACCCCTATCAAGAACCTTTCGCAGGATCTTGAGGTATGTTCTTTGCCTCACCCATGTCATGCTGATGGTCTTAAGCTCTGCTGGCAGAGTTCTTTTCCATGTCAGGGCTGGTCTTCCTCTTTTCAGTTTTCCCTGAGGGTTTCAATCCAAGGCTTGGCGGAAGGTGCTGGTAGCCGGCATTACAGACGCTATTTTTCAAATATCACATGACCTCACTTGATCCACTAGATTTTAACTTGATAATTATGATATGAGGCTCTCCAAACATAATTTAAGTTACGCTACCTTTTATTCCTAAATTTTCACAAAACTTTCCATTATAAGCATTACTGACCCTGTTATAACTTTAAACAAGATCTGTACCTGTAGGCGATCATCAAATTCCTGGGCAAACCATTTGTATCCGTCATTTCCTGAGAACCACTTTTTATTTCCTGTCTGTGTATAAATGGTAACCTTTGTTAAAACTTTGTGGTTAACTCATTTTTGTAACCAGTTGAATGCGGTTGACTATCAAAAATGGTGAATGAGATATGGCTTGCAATAATATTAATGACATGCATTCAATCCACGTCGAAATGTCGTCGTTTTCAACAATGCCATGTAGCACAAAATACCATTACACGCTCGATATTTGGTCAATTTTTATCAAATTTGAACAGCGAAAAGGTCTTGGACATATCTGCCCTTTGAAAGCATAAAATCACACCCCCTCCTATACGAGACGTGTTTAACCATCCGTACAAATTGTGCAAGTTTTTCCTCTTAGACTTTTAAAGGGTCAAGTACGCTAATATATGACAATAACCCACAGATTAAGAGCTGCATACTAAGCTATAGTTTAGGGGTATACCTCAACTCTACAAGGAGTAAGATATTTTTTAAGGATTTTCTTCTTTCGTTTTGAACGCTTTTCGATTCAAACTGAGGCTTCCTCTATGGCTGTTAGTATGATGTATGGTATCCCACAAATAATATCTTTCAAACGGTACACTATGTGTGGTCCTTGGGTCTATAGATGCCCTTTTAAAAATATTTCAGTGGTCTTCCTCACGGGAGTGAAAGGGTTAAAACGTTTTAAATGATTTTATTTTTTTTCGCAGATATATATACTGAGCTGAAGGTTTAAATACTTCACTCTTTTTAAACTCTTACTAGATCTCAATCTTCATTGAAACCTGGAGCTAGTCGTCTTAATCTGGGGTATTCAATTTGATATTTTTGGGTTGACTTCTTATATCTCTGTCCCCTTTAGATTCACCGTCATATTACTTGAATGCTTTGTTATTATTTATAATCTCACCTTGCTTTTGTTAGGGTATATACAAGTCGCGCTCAAGGCAAAATCACAATAGACCTTTACGGCGTCATCGGGTGGTCCTTCATTGGGATCGATCCAGTAATGACCTTTGAAATAATTAAAATACTATCACAGTTGAGCCTCCCCAACTCTAGGACCACTTGTACTTTCCACTTGAACTGATCGATGATTAAAAGATCAAATTAATGAGAGTTTTCCAAACGAACAAATTGCGAAAAAGCACCTTAAAGAAGGAGAGATTTCATTTTGACTTGTGTGAACAAAACGTTAATTGCCTTACCCGGGGGTGCTCCTTGAAAAATTGGCTGGGGGTGTGCGGCCCGCTTCGAAAACTCCTTACCCAGTTTAAGACCAAAATCTGCATTTTTCCCTACCCTATTTATGGCCTCACCAAAACGTTGATACACCATTTGATACCCCATTTTCAGACCTGTTTTATAGCTAGTTACCAAGGTCAAACCCACGTGAGAGGCATTGTAAAGGGCCTGCGTTGATGGTCTTATCAATAATGATGAAAAAGTAGCCTCTTCTAAAAAAACTTACCTATTTCAAGAAGGTTAAAAACCATACCCCTTGGGGCCACACATACCTATATAGCCCCTATAAGGGAGTACCCACCCCCCCCCCCCCTCCTCTCGGGTTTCCTTACCACTGGTAACATTGGGTTGAAGCTGTTTTAGGTCTCGGCAGGTTCTGGATGGGCGATTCTTGTTATTCAAATAGCGTCTGCATGTCTTGAACGACTGCACGTTAGCGTTAAGAACTCCAAAGAGTGGATTAACATCCTAAGAAAATAATTCCAAATAACAGCATATCAAAAAATACCTTAGTTGCATTATTTGCGCAATTGCGCGGACTCATAAAACGAATGTCTTGCGCACAAATTTTAAGACATTTGGACCAGAAAAAAAAAACGTGAATTCTTAGAAGGTTTATCTACTGTCCTGATGTTTTGCGATGTCACTCACTGACTGGTTGTGGCCGTGGGTATTTTGACTTGACTGTTTCTCGTCTACAATAAACCATGGCTCGACAAAATTTGCCTGATATTCCGTCGAAGCGAACCGAGCAGGTAAGTTTAGGTATAAATGTCAGTAGAATGGGGAAATTCCCCCGCACTCTACAAAGTTCTATACGGGAAGGCTCCAACCGATTCCCACCCCTTACTCTTTTGTATACCGTTTTGAGAGATAAGGTATCCCTTTCGTATACTTTCACATCTGGCCGGCATTATGAATAAATCGTCAAAAAAGGAAATCTTCTTGTCATTTTCTTGTTGTGCCTAATAAATGAAATAATCCAGCCACGAGGCACGTCTGTTCGAATTATGTTAATCAAAATCCCTTTAAAATAACTTAATGACAGATTTCCCTACCCTTTCATACACCTCAACTTGTGAAATTTCAAACCTTTTATATGCCTGAAGCCTGAAAACGGTACTTCTTTCGGGCGGAGTATCCCGGTATAGGCCATCATAGGGCGTAACCCCCCCCCCCCCCCGAAAACACTAATAAGGATCGAAACAAAGGTTATAAAGACTCACCATGCGAGCATTTGTGGAGTCACCATCCTCTGGATTTCTAAGCTGTAAACAAGAAAATAACATACTCAAAAAACAAAAGATATCGAGATATAACGTAAGAGAGGTAACGTTTCGGCCTAATGGCGTTTATTTACATAATTAGGAACCACGAAAAAATAAAATAAATAATTTTATTTAAGTGTCGAATGTACTTAGCACTGTTTTGCTAGTAGGGGACACTGTAAATAAATAAATATTGCAAATAGAACATTAACTATTAAGAATCCCAACTGGTAGCAGGCTGACCAGTTGGTTATTTACACATACATACATACATATTTTTATTTGGTATCTTGTACATAGTACATTGACATTGTTCCAAATAAATTTACAAATGCGCTAATTTTCTAACCTTAATTATAATTGAGAGTTAACTACGTGTTTTTTCTAATTTCATAGCATTCATGCACATACTTTGCAATTATTTTTTGTAGCTCAGTATTATTACTTGGGGGGTTTAACACAACGCCGTCAGGGAGTTGAACTCGGGACTACAGAGAACAAATCCAGATAGCGGTAGGGTGAAGGATTTGACCCAGGGAAGTGCAGTGGCGGAAAGTTTGCCAAGCTTTGTCTGGGAATGGGGATTAGACTATACTATGATTAGACTAAGAATTACGAATAGTGCGACTACGAGATTATGAATTAGACATACTATGAAGAAAAGGAAAATTATAGAACCATTAATACAGCGTCGACGTATCTTTTTATCTTCTAAATCGGAGCCACTTACTAAAGTGCTTCTGTAGAGGGCGGACTTTGTGTTACTTTGCGGCTGAGGATCATCAAGGAAACCATAGCGCTGCTGTGAGATCTAAAGTTCAGCGACAGAATGTTGCCAAGTTACGCATGATATCATTGGAGAAAAAAGACTGCAGCGCTATTGATCAGTTACAATAGCACAACAACAACACTAGTACTCAAATATCACCATCCTCGTTACAATCAGTAACATTTCTATTGTCCATTATTATTATTAACTACTTATTAACCGAAAGTGAGGTCTTTACTGTAAAATCTTAAACCGAGACCTTGTCGTATTGACCGCTCGGTCAATACAGCAATGCCTAGGTTTGAGATTTTCCCCTAAAGAGCAAACGTTCGAGGTTAATCAGTTGTTTATTAAATGACATTTTGTTTTGTGTTTGCAGGCCCGTAATCGGCTAGTGGGCATTACGGGAAAATAAATCCCTAGAATTAGCCAACCAGAGTTCGCGTTATATCAGCTGCAAACACAAGCCATATGATGAATTTACTGAACAGCACCTATTAATTGAAGAGTCTGAAGTTATCCAACAAACTACACAGAAAAAGTGCTATATGTTACGCATACTGAGAACCAAACCAGATCGGTGACAATGTAAGCTCCGAGGTTTACTAAGCACTTAATGACTGGCCCCAAGGGAAACAGTTAGTTTGGTTTCCCCGAGACCCTCAACCCTTCAGATCGAGAGGAAACAAAACTCGCTGTTTCTCGCGGACCAGTCATTAAGTGTTTTGATATACCTTCCAACTCGAAAATAGAAAATCATTTGCTTGAAGCCGACTGGCACACAAGTTTGCCGCGGTTTCAAGGAGTACGATATGATCACGTGCGAGTCAAAAGTTCAACTTGTTCTTTCCCTATGGAGTTAGTGAGTTTTAATCCACGACACGTGACACGTTATCTTCCAATCGGAAAACGTAATTGAGTTGGGAGGTATAACAACATGTATTGACCCATATAATCTTTGTTCTGATCTGACAGAAAGCTTGAGACTCAGAGTCTCACATGACATATTTAAAAAGCGTCTTATGAGAGCACCACATACTTACCAATCCGGCGAGATCGGCCTGTGAGAAGAACAAAATTAAGAGCTAAGAACATTTATGTTTCTAGTTTTGTTCTAGTAAGAGGTTTAGTAAATGAAAGAATATAAAGGAGAAGGGAAGAATAGATAGCTCCATTCTCGTCCCCAGTGTCACCTATCCCTATTAGCGGGCAGGGCCTTGGTACAAGGAACAGGTGGATCTTGAGAAACACGATATGATTGGCTAGATTCTTGGACTAATGCAAAAAAACGGAGGAATAGCACACCGCGCTACGGAATGTCAGAATGACGTCAACTGGGATAATGTCAGGATCATACCTAAAAAGAGAGGATTGCGACAAAAAAAAGTTCATTAGGGAATCGAGTCCTTACCGGTAAAAAACACCGTGGTAAGAGATTACTGGACAATCTCGACCTCCTTGAGATAGTCACGTACTCTAAATAACTCTTTTGACCGTGGGAAACATCGTATTTTTCCATGCATTTAAGGTGATATACCGCATTTATCTAAAGTTCCTGACGTGTCCGTTAAGTATGTATTCCCGCGCATTTTTATCATGACTTTTGACATTTCGCGCAGCTGCGGCTGTGAGCAGGAGAATTTTAAAAATCAGTTCCGCTAAACTATCACCAACTCACCGGAAGTCCAGGCGGACCGGGAGGGCCTGAGGCTCCCTGGATGAAAGAAAGACACGTTGCACGAACTGTTAAATTGAAGTCTGGGTACACTTGGCGAGATTTTACCAATATCTGGTGGAGTTTGTCAACTAAGTATCACGAATGCAAGACAGGTGCGATATATGGTTTAAAGGCAGACTTGTCTAACAAATAAAACATGAGAGAAGCCGTAGTCTTATGTTCCAGAGAAAGTTTAAGACAAAATAATCTCGTCAAAAACGCCGCTTATGCAAAATTACCTGAAGGCCGTCTCTTCCCTAAAGAACAGGAAAGCAAAAAAGTGAAATATAATGAGTGGTATCAACAGTTTAATTTTTTTAAAAGAAATAAATTAATAGTAAGGAAATTAACTCAAAGGAATGAAGCACAACATAAATAGAGAGCTTCTGCAAAACTAGAAGAAGATTCAAAGAAAAAAGGTTCATTAAAATATTTGGCCTTTGTGTGCTTCACCTGTGGTCCCACTTCTCCCTGTAAAGAAATTGAAAAAAAAGCGTTCGGTTAACAAAGTGATCTTTGATTCCGTTGACTCTGTACTTAGACAACATTCCTATCATTGCGCAAACACTATCCAATCACTGCATGTCACGAACAGCTATACTTCGTTTTCTAGGCCCATTCTACCTCAAGGAACAACGTCAGCTCCAAACGTTTACTTAATATACTTACTTGTGTTGAATTGAGTGCGTTTACCTGATCTATAATGTAGCTTTTTTGATGACTAATAGTTGTGATCTAGCATTGCCTTAAAATAACGAAAACCTCTGATTGTCCTCAACGCGCCTTATCTCGAAAACGAGCGCAGTGGGGGTTTTTTGGCAAAAATCGATCTTTACCTTATTTCATGGTGAATTTTTAAAAAAATCTGTCCGTGGGAACAATTTGGGCGCGAACGTCTATGACTTGCCAGTCTAACTTAATCGGCTAACTAATAAAACACAAGAAATTGTCATACTTTGTCTCCAATGAGTCCCAATGAGCCAGATAGACCCTGAAAAGGTTTTAAAAAAATCAGGTCTTCATACAGCATCTCTATTCATATCTATATCCATAAAATACATGTAATAAGTTGATATGAAACTAAATGTAGTGTTTGAACTACATTTAACTACTGATTAAACTTCGCTTTTTTTCACGAGTGCTCAAAGGTTTAACATCTCAAACTTTGTGGTACACCTAAATTCAAGATAAAACGATTTTTCAAACAACAGCCCTCAGGACAAAGTGACCAAAATCGTTTCGTTCGGTGACAGGAACAAAGAGAGAACAATTACTGAAGCTAAATTTTTACACAAGCAACAAAAGTGCTGCCTAACTGCATTTATTTAATTCATTTCACCCGTAAACGTATATTTCATCGGCAAAGTAAGAGCTACACAAGGAAAGAAAAACAGACGGTCTGAAACTGAAAAGAGTCATCGATCCTTTTACCACTTGCATGTTTTTTTCAAAATCCGGTGGCATGTAATAATATAGGCTTCTACTCACAATAGCTCCCTGAGGTCCGGGAGTTCCTTGGCTTCCTCCTATACCATCTGGTCCCTAAAGATGCAAAGTAAATTAGGTCACCTGTAAATTCCATTCAGACCGAGAGTTTTTGGTATGTCGTAAAATGCTTCCTGTGAGCCCACCAAAAAAAACACGAAAGCGTCATATGATATTAGAATTACGTCACGATCACTTGGAAGCCGCGATCTAGAGGTTACAATTTTAATTTTTTTTATATTTTCAAAGCCACCAAAACTGATTGAAACGGAAGTAATCAGGGCTAATAAAGAGATGTTTCAAAAACATTCTGAAAATGTAAAAAATTTCTCCGGCCAAGAAATAAAAACATTATTCCCATTACACAAATTTGTTCCGCAAGTTGTGGCTCAGTTTTTTTCAATTGTGAAGCGCGGTTCCCAGTTTGGCAATTTTAACTCATCCTCTCGCTAATTTCTCGCAATCTGTTGACGAACAGTCGACGACAGGACAATTATGTTCTCCCTTGTTGACACAGAGGTTGTACTGTATTTCATTTTATACAGGAGAAATGAAAACTTAAACTTGTCTAAACTCAAATAGAACTTGGCAACTTGCTCGAGCAAATTTGAATTGCGAGTTGCAAGTTGCTTCCAACAAACTGTCAATCAATATAAGAACGTTGCCCGCAAAATTGCAGAGATCCAATAAAAAGAAAATCCGGTTTGACAAAACGCCCATAATACAATTACCCACTGAAGAACTGGGCGTCATATCTAAACATATTTTGAAAGGGATTATTTGGCCTATATGGGAGATTTACTATCTTGCTCTTTATCCTATCTTGGTATTAAGTAAACGTTTAAACTACTTTGAGAATAGGGTTCTTGAAAAGTACGTTTAACACAAACATTTCACCTGCTCTCCAAGTTGTCCCATTGGTCCCAGAGGACCGATTTCGCCTAGCGGGCCCTGCATGAAGTAATGAAATGTCAAAAAGAAAAAGAGAGCTGGATTAGAGACTCAGCTACTCTAAGTCCAGTCTCAGAGATGTTAAGTATAGTTTTATCAACAGTGGTCTACAGACTTAAGTAGCTATGATATCGTACATCCAATGTTTAGCAGTACCCCAAGGGCATTTATACTTTCGCAAGTTTAAAACCTTGGGACTGTTGAACGAAGTACCGGTATGAGCGGGTGCTGACTTCTGGAAGCTTCAAACGAAGTCCTAAATGAAAACAGAGCTGCTTTGATGAAGATAGTTTGACGAAGACAGTGCTACTTTGGGTAGAGAAATGCTGAATTATATAGATGAGACGACAAAACATTTTCTTTAGCTTTGATGGGCAACAGAATTGTACGGAATATCGCCCCTACGGGGTGATAGAATCTATTACCTGTGGACCATCAAATCCCACGGGGCCCTGTTGACCTCTATCACCTCTGTCACCCTGTAAATACAACGAATTTTAAGTCACGTGAAGGTCTTACGAACATGAAAATAAGCGGAGTTCTTCAGGGACGTTTTGAACTACGGGGCAAAGGTTTAATGAATATAAAATTCAGTCGGTTTAGGTCAAGTTTTGAACACAGACTACGGATAATAAAAAAGATTGTAATTAGCTTTTTAGCAAACCTCTGCAAAACAACAACACGAACGAAGCATTGAGCCTCTGGGTCATAGGGAGAACGAGAACTACGACGAAGACTTTCCTTTATGTTGCTTTTATGTTTGGACTTTAACTGCACTTGCTGTACCTGCTTGTTAAAGCTAAAGCCGAGTGTGTACATGGTGAAAAGTGGCCTGCACACTGCCAGACGGGATGGAACGGGTTTGGATGTCGTTTAGGACAGGTTAGTCCCGTACATTTTGTCAGTTTCCCTTAAGAGTTCGTTGCATTAACGAATAATTAATATCTCGGGACTTAAAAAAGAAACTGAAAATATAACACACGTTCCTGTCTAGCGTTGCAACCCGAACGCCTTGATCAAGAATATAACGCGGCATTGCTAAGGAACTGTATTTTAACGTTAGCTCCCTAGGCGCTACGCGGCGGACCAAATAGATAGTTTAATTTGTAATGGTACACTACTCTGTAGTGTACGCCATCGCATACACCTCCACCGTCTACTACGACAACACCAGTCACTCCCCGCCAAGTAGCAATCTTCCAAAAGTAACAGCACCGTGAAAGACGGAAGCTCAAGCGTAACTTGATTTGTTTCAAGAAATTGCAACAATAGCTACGAGAAGGTACTCTAGACTGACGAGATGTTTGTTTGAATAACACAACTACTCTACTTTCCAGCAAGATAAATTATTTTAAACACTTTTTGTAGCGATAAGAAATGGCTGCTAGGTCTCAATGTATCGACGGTCGTTACTTTCGGAACTTTGCAGTAGTATCACGTGACCTTTTCTCCCGACTGTCCTTCTTCGCCTGCATCTCCCTGTTCGCCAGTATCTCCCTGTAAAATGAAGAATTTCCACGTCATTACTCTCTTGTTTTATTATCCTTGTAACACCGTTTTGCTTTTTCAGACTGAAATGTAGTATACAACGCAAATCCAACACTTTAAAGTCCAGAATAATACAGAACTAGAGAGGTTGTTTTTCGTGATAAAGTGATAGAATTGAAAGATCTTATTCTAGTCTAATCGATCGATTGTGGTTGGCATTTAATTTTTCAAATACGTACTTTTGACCCCTGTCGCCCAGGCAACCCTGTGTTGCCCACCGGTCCTTCTAAGCCCTTAAAAAGAAAACAAAGATTGACAGAGCCAGTATAAGAGGTAGCATTTTATAACAAGGAAATACATTTTTGACGCGATACAGAGACAAGACACTCCTGATTATACAATAGCCTTGAAAAGTTGACATAATACACAAGATATGCTTAAAAACCGTGACAATAATCTAGTTACACAGCAACTGATATCACACTACACCCTAATACTCACGTCATTTCCATAAGGTCCCGCGGATCCTCGATACCCGGGGGATCCCGATATCCCCTTGGTTCCAGGTGGACCAGAGACACCTGCCATACCGGTTGATCCAGGAAGGCCCTGAAATAAATAAGATATCAATTCAAGGTTGGTTTCTAGTCATTTTACAAGAACACGTGGCAGAGTTAGAATGAGTGCTAGGTACCTTCTCGCCCGGTTTGCCAATGGCTCCTTTGGGGCCCGTCTTTCCTGGTGAACCCTAGAAAAGAAATTTTCAATAACACATCAATCACAGAAGAGACCATATTCGTATTCCCGGTATGGGACTGGAACTAGTCTGCAACTGAGGCTAACGCGGGGAATCTTTCCAATAGCAAAGCGCGCGAGTGACGTCATGACTCAGACAAGACTCAGACAAACAAACCGGAATGGCGGACGATTTTCCTAAAACAGTTTCTAAAACAGCCGGTGTTCTTAAAACACATTTTTTAAACGAAAATTTCGCCTGGATCCCCTCTAGTTCTCTTAGAATACGCCGATGTTGTATGAGCCTCGTGGGGGGTATAATCATTTGCATTCTATTTTTAGTCCTCGCGCGCTTCGCTATTGCAAATGACATAAATCTCTTTTTGATGATATTCCCCCGCATGAGCCTCCATTGCAAGCTAGTTCAAGTCCAGTGCCCAGAATACGAACATGACCTATTGTTTATCAGTTTTTATTACTACACCACTTCACCAAGGTATATTTCCAAGTCCAACTGTTTTCTTTTGTACCTCATTTGCCTTGTCTCCGCGCTTTCCGCTCCTTCCAGGAATTCCAATACTACCCTAACAAAACCAAACACGAAAATTAAGTGCTTTGGTTATGTCGATGACATAAAACGTTGTTTAAATAACAATCCAGCATTTTATTACAATCGAACCTGTTTTCCCGAGGTGCCATCTTCGCCGTCACGTCCTGGGTCTCCTCTTTCGCCCTTTTTAAAAACACAGTATTACACATTATTATTTATGCAAATATTTGATATTATTATTAAACACTTTATTTTATGAATACGAAACAAAGTTACATTTCGTTAACAAAAAGGCAAAGTTACATTTCCAATAAAAAGAGTACAAGAAATACACAAAAAGAAAAACAACAAATTGATACTTCTTATATCAGTAAAGGATATATGACATTAGAAAATAACCCAAAGCAAATACGCACGCTGATTGGTTTAAAACCGTGTTTCTATAACTCGATAGAAACACGGTACATGTTTTCTATTTCTTAAATACAGTACGGTATAGAGCGGTCATACTCAATAGAAACTGACAGTTTTTGTATGCCAGACCTTTGATCCCTGGTTCCCAATCTCTCCAGCTGATCCTCGGCCACCAATCGGTCCCTAAGAGGATACAAAATTTAAAGCTCGTGACACTTAGAGATCATCATTTAAAAAACCCAAGGAATTCGCAAACTCTTTGCAAAAGTGTTTCTAATTATATTATAAAAATAATTTACAAATGTTGATAAAGGTAAAAGTAAATATAATATTAAAAGGGGTCTGATGATGTGAAAAATTATGAAATGGGGAAGCTATCTAGGCCAGCATAACCTTCCTTTTATAAAATCACAATAGTTCTGTTTGAGAGCGTTAATGCTGGTGCTAGATCTTATATTAATAGGAAGAGAGTTCCAAAGGTTTGCGGCTGTAACAAGAAAAGTTTTTCCACCTTCTGTGTCATGGTTATACCTAGGACAGAGTATAGTTATATTATCATGTCGCTGGTACGCACCAGCTAGTCTTCCAGATTTTAGCTTTTTTGCTGATTTCATATTAGAGGAAGATATTTTATTTAGGATCTTTAACTAGTTTAGTTTTAATTATTCCATTGACTCCATGCGAAGCAAAAACTTTCAAATTCAGAAATTCCACTTATTTTGATTTCCTGATTCCAGATCAAGGTGTTGATTATTCTCCCTAAAATTAAAGCAATAATCAAGTCTGACACTAACTACTGTTCCTTCAATAAATAGAGTTTAATATTATTACTATTATTATTATTATTATTATTATTATTATTATCATTATTATTATTATTAATACAACGGTAACGTAACGACAGTTGCCAAGAAAACAAAGACGGATAACTCACAATTGGTCCTTTATTGCCAGAAGGTCCAACTGAGCCGGGTACTCCCACAGGGCCCTGTTGAAGTAAATATGGCAGTTATGGTTCTCAACACGTAATGCATGCTGACTTTCGTAGACAAGTTTGGTTATCAACCTGACAGGGTAACATAACAATAGTACCGTCCTATTCCTACCTGGTTACCGTTTTGTCCTGCTGAGCCAGGATTCCCAACTGAGCCTTCAGAGCCCTAAATTGAAACCCAAAACAATTGTCGTTAAAAAATTTAGGGAAACATCCGCCGATACTTCAACAGAAGACGCTGTGAACGTAATTGTACTCTGGTGAACGTGTTGAATACAAGGAGACTTGTCTTCAGAAAAATCATCATATTTGACGTACGAATTTACCCAGAAGTATTGCCATGCTGATCACGTGAATTAAACGTCGACGGAAGATTGTTCACATGGCAAGGGAGGTTAGCTATTGCCGACAGGAGAACAGTCACATGACAGGAGAGCTTATTGCCGACAGGAGAAGTGTCTCATGACAGGGGAGTTTACTGCGACAGGAGAACAGTCACATGACAGGAGAGCTTATTGCCGACAGGAGAAGTGTCTCAAGACAGGGGAGTTTACTGCGACAGGAGAACAGTCACATGACAGGAGAGCTTATTGCCGACAGGAGAAGTGTCTCAAGACAGGGGAGTTTACTGCTACAGGAGAACAGTCACATGACAGGAGAGCTTATTGCCGACAGGAGAAGTGTCTCAAGACAGGGGAGTTTACTGCGACAGGAGAACAGTCACATGACAGGAGAGCTTATTGCCGACAGGAGAAGTGTCTCAAGACAGGGGAGTTTACTGCTACAGGAGAACAGTCACATGACAGGAGAGCTTATTGCCGACAGGAGAAGTGTCTCATGACAGGGGAGTTTACTGCGACAGGAGAACAGTCACATGACAGGAGAGCTTATTGCCGACAGGAGAAGTGTCTCAAGACAGGGGAGTTTACTGCTACAGGAGAACAGTCACATGACAGGAGAGCTTATTGCCGACAGGAGAAGTGTCTCATGACAGGGGAGCTTACTGCTACAGGAGAACAGTCACGTGACAGGATAGCTTATGGCACATGCACAGGAACTTACGGGAAATCCTGATTCACCTTTGGAACCTGGAATTCCAACATCGCCTGCAGACCCCTGTTAATGACAACAAATTAATTAATTAGTTAGTTATATATTAATTATATAGTTATATATTAATACCTAAATATAGAGTTTGTATCGCGAATAGGCCCCCCCACAGCAGGGGCATACGACATCACGAGCGCATGCACGCAGTCACGCAGTCACGTATTCAACGTATAGATTCGGAGTGTGTATGATTTCTGCAAAGCTACATGTATTTTGACCCACTAGCCTTCGACAACAAGTAACTAAAGCCTGCGTCATCAGGAAACAATGTTTTGTACTTCGGCGACGACTTATGGCCATGAGTTTTGGTAAGAAAACAAATCTTCCATGTAGCTCAGCAAATGGCCATGATGACTCTCAGATCCGTGGTCAGAAAGGGCTATTCAACAAGTGTCACCAACAGTTCATGTGCCTTTCCTGGAAAATATTTTGTCCAGTACAGTGGCCTCATGGTTAGTGCGCTCGTCTCCGGGTCGAGCCCTGGCCGGGGACACTGTGTTGTGTTCTTGGGCAAGACACGTAACTCACACAGTACCTCTCTCCACCCAGGTGTATAAATGGGTACCGGCGAATTGCTGGGGTAACCCTGCGATGGACTAGCATCCCATCCAGAGAGGAGTAGAAATACTCTTGGTCGCTTCATGCTACGGAAACCGGGATAAGCTCCGGCCTGATGAGCCACTTGGCTCCTATGCAGACTTAACCTTACCTACAAGTTAATACTTAATTAATTAAAAAGACTTTTACCGAAGGCTTCAACTTCACGTGAAACATGCAAAGTACGCGCGTGAACGCACTGCTCTGATCTTTGATTACTACTAGTACATATAAATTAAAAGTGTCATTATCGGCAGATGTTATATCGTCCTTTGATAGTTAAATCTAAAGCTAACGTTCTGTGAGGGCAGTGGAATGAAGCCTCATGACGGACGGACTGTATTTCCACGGGCATATACATAGGGCTTAAAACTGTGATTGTAAAGGTCGATATGACTTTACTCAAGTCCGTTTCTTTTTTCACTCGTTCAATATGAAATGATAAAACACGTCGTTTTACCTTCAGCCCGTTTTGTCCCGCCGCGCCAATAATTCCAACAGATCCTGGATCGCCCTGGAATAAAAAATACATTTGGAGGTAAAGGCTATAAAAGAATCTTTTAAAATATAAAGGGTGGATATCGTGATATGCCATCCATGTTTATCACCATAAACATATCTATATTGTCAGATGTTCTAACATCTCTTAGAAGTTCTTGCCTTGCAGGTTCCTGACATATCCTTAATCTTCACAAGTAAGACACGATGATCATCGTATCTTGTCACAAGTTAGAAAGCAATAGCGCGCAAGCCCGTATTGTTTTGTTGAAGTCCGAATATGAATCTTCCCCAGACTCTCCAAAAAAGTTCTTACCATTTGTCCAAGTTCTCCCGGGATCCCCTTAGCTCCAGGGAGACCTGACACGCCCTGTTGAAACAAAAGAAAGGAACACGTAAAAACGTGTCCCTCGTGATATCAAACATGAAGGCGTTTCAGACCCCATTTACAGAGGTGATACTTCTTGAACCTGTAAAGCATACGCTTGCCGCCATATACCATAGGTCACTGTCAAGATAACGGATCTGAGCAGTAGGAAGATAGCCTTGACCAGTCCAGGAGAAGTAGCATTTTGACCAAGGGGATTCAGTTAATCGAACACATACAAGTATTCACCGAACCTGTCCATCATAGCTGCTAGCGTGTACAATATTATTTTAAAATGTGCGTAAGAAAGGTCGAGCTACACTGTATGCCAGAGGTTTGATTTGGCTATTCCATAGAGTAACTCGCCAAATGAATGCAAAAAAAATTACATTTAGTAAAGAATAAATATTTTCTGAGCTTTAATACAAGCGAGAGAAAACGCAACGCCGTTTGTCAGTGATTTCAGGGGTGTAAGTCGTTCCTAAAAACTTAATCTCCTATTTATTTGTTTTGTCTTCATTACAAACCTCTTGGCCTCTGCTACCAGTTTCTCCTTTTGCGCCAGTTGGCCCTGCAATGCCCTGACAAAAAAAAACACAATATAACCACCGCAATTAATAGCATTAGTACATTTGCACCTTATTTAATAATTAGAACAGTACTTCAGTTCAGATTTGAATTCGTATATGACATTAAGAATATGTTTCTGGTTACTGAAATTATAAATTCTTTAGCACATATACAATTCAATTATTTTAGAACTGTGTTCATGTAAGGAGTTGTGCCACGTAAGCAAAGAAATAATCGTAACCTGATCTCCCGCTTCTCCTCGTTCTCCCACAGTCCCGTCTTCTCCATTTGGACCCTGAATTTCAGTAACAATAGTTAAAAACACTTGAACACAAATACAGTTTTCCTAAGAGTTTTGATGTACACGAAGGGTAGGGGGGATAAAACAACTTTTATGACGCTTTCTTCGCGATTTAACAAGCAGTTTAACACTTGGGCTTCAAAGGACAGACGCTACACTCCCCTTACGAAGGTTTTTCAGAATTTTGATGTGATTCTCTCAAGAACTAATTTTAGCACGTTTTACAGAATACAAATCCATTTCTGTTGGCTTACGCATTCTTTTAAAACGAACTAATGGTATTTACCAAAGCGTCCTATAATTTTCTTACGTGTCATGGTTAGAGGGACTACCGGTTCTGGATTTTTCACAAACATAGAGCTTTGATAACTTTCGTACCATAGATCAGTAAAAACTTTACGCTAGGGCATGCAATTTTTGCCCCTTCTATCTGAACAATACTCACTCATAACCTAAACGAGGTGCATGATCTTGTTTTCAAATCCAACGGCGTTCAGAAAATCAGTCTTGGTTATTGCTCACAAACTACATTTTGTTGGTGGATCGAAATCAAACATTAAACATAATTAAACAAGAAGCTTGTCTTACTTTGGCTCCCTGAAGTCCTAATGGTCCCTGCAATCCTATCTCTCCCGTGGGACCCTGGTTAATATGAACAAACGACATCTACTTTCTTCTTACAACTCTACACCTTAAAGTTAAGATTAAGGAACTATTTAGAACATTTAAGTCAAAATTAACGATCTATTAAAGAACATCGTCACCTAAACGGCACTCACATGAAGTCAACTTACTGAGACAAGCTGCAGAGAGAATTGATGACATAGCCAGAAAGTAGTGCGATTAAAATCAACAGAGCTGGAGTGCCAGCAACCTGTGAGAATATTGTTAGCATTCACCTTAGTCGGGATCATTCGCTCTCACCGTTTGACCTCCGTAGCCTGTACGACCCTTAATCCCCGTATCTCCTTTTTCTCCCTAAAGCAGAGAGGCACAGTTAATTAGTATATAAAATAAAATTCTTATACTTCCCCGGGACTTTAGGAGAGGGAAATTATTAGAATTTCACTAGTATATCACTAGTATACCTGGGTGACAAAATGCGCTTATAAATTACGCGTCGCCTGCGATAAACTGTTTTATGGGAACGTCATCGGCGGAAGCCAACCACAAAATTTATGACGACGTATCAGTTCGATTTTTTCCCATAATTCCTTCCAATTCCATTCAATCTTTCCCAAAGTTCGTGCCTATTCAGTTTAGTGCTTCACTACCGACTACGGCCGTATGTTGCGACAACCAAAATTTCAAACACGAGGCCATTTTGCATCGACGTGCCTGGTCAAATTCAATTAATTTGACGTTACAAGCCTGAAGCCGAAAAACGTATCGAAAAGCGTGAAATTGGTCAAAAGACTTGTTGCTGTACCTCGGCCTTCGTGTTTAATTTAATTATTCGCGCTGAAGCGAAACATTTGCGTCCACTTGTTCTCTAGATGGCTTTACTAATCTTTCCAAAAGTTGCACCCAAGTTCAAAGAAATACTTTACATTCTGTTTTCTGAAGTCTTTACATGCAATTCCGTTAGCCTGGACGTGAGTGTACGTTCGAAAGTAGGGACCAATAAACAAGGCACGGACGGGCAACCCAAAATTTTAGGGTTAGCTGAAGACTCCGCTATGTCATATCATTCCAGTTTTTCCCTATTATAGAAATGCACAATCACTGACACACAAATTTACACATGGTGTTGAATATCTGGTCGTACCGTCTTTCCTTGAGTTCCGTGCAATCCCGCTAAACCATTATCACCTGGTTGTCCCTAAAATCATAACAGCACCATGGACATAACTTGACTAAAAACGCACCCTCAGCTACTGGGGGACGGTAGGAAGGAATTTGTATTTGCGAGGAGAGTGGTTAAATATTCCACGTCAGTAAGGAAAGTGCGGTTGCTGAATTTTTGAAACTGGAAAAGATCTTGGAAAAGGAACTTTTTTAACGCTCTCGGATACCGTCTGCTTGCATGTACAACTGCACGGTTTTTGAATTTTAATTTCCGATTTAGCTTTGTATTTAGTCGAAATTTCTATGCAGGGTTAGGACAAACGTCGAACTTTGTAAGAGACGAACTAAATTGAGCGAATTCAGTTCCTGATAAGTTCGTCGTTTGACTCGAGCGAGTTCGTCCGAACGCGTTTTATATCCGTCTACTTCGAGTACGAGTCAAACGTCGAACTTATCAGGAACTTAATTAGCTCAGTTTACTTCGTATCTTGCAAAGTTCTGAATTCAAATTAAGTTCGACGTTTGACCCGTTTGGATCGACTAAAACTTCAATTTAGTTCGGCGTCTTGCCTGGGCCTTTAACACTTTACATATTAGCATACTTATTTTACACGACCCACTGAAAAACAGTTCTGGTAACGTGGGCTCCCTGTTTAAATATCTATACTTAAGTTCATCCGAAATAACGCATTCAAGCACGTTGATGAATAAGAGGTTACCCTGTTTCCTTGGTCACCCGTTTCCCCTTGCTTTCCATTTTCACCTCTTGCTCCCTAAAATACAACAACTTAAACATGTTAATGACAACGTAAGTAAAACAAATTAGAGCAGTATTCCATTGACTGTATAAAGTAACAATGAAGCTAACAAAATTTTTCAGGGAAAAAATATTTACCCAAACCTAAGGTCGTGTTCTACTGGGATCAACCATTTCAACCGCAATCGGTTTGGGTTGATACGATTGACGTTTCTCAATAGAACACTTTTCCAGCCGTTTTCGGTTGAAACACGGTAACTCCTAGGAATGTTCTTCACGCGAGCTACAGTTACGCGACATAATCACGCAAATGCGTTTTCAACTGTTTCAACCTGGTTTCAGGCTGGTTGAAAACGTTGATCAACCAAACCAACCAAAAGAACACGAAAAAACCCAACCAACCAGAAACGGTTGATCCCAATAGGACACGACCTAAGTGTGACATGGTGTAATGATTGTAACTGGGTTGGCTCAGCCCTAAGGCATTGTGGGTAGTGAAATAAAGGAAGACGGCGGCTTGAAACTTGTATGTATTTCGTTGAGTGAGAATCCACCTACATCGATTACCTTTCTGGTGTACAGACATTACATTTGGCTTTATGCCGTTTTGTAAAGCCGCTCTTACGAGGAATAACACCCTTTTACGAGGAATAACACCTTTTTTTCTCATGCAGGTCAGTCGTTACAAATTTAAGAAGCATTCGTATAGCAAACTTATCTTGTTGCTCTATAGATTATAACTAAAAATTCCGCTGGAGCTTTCTGAATTTCAATCTAACACCTTAAGTGATAGACTATTCTTTCTACTCCTATTTGAAAACATAAGTAGACTCTGACCTTCTGTCCTCTAGCACCTGGTTGACCTGGCCTGCCAGCGGAACCTGCAACTCCCTGGACCGAGTACAACAGTAACAACATATCATCAGAATACTCCGAACATGATTCCTACAAAGACTTGCAAGCTTCGTTTCGAAAAAACGCCAGAGATGGATAACACCCGTTTAACCTCTCTCTATAAAAAATCTAAATTACACAAAGTTATGCTAGCAAGTACAGATAGATAAATAGCTTTATGGTGTTACGATGCGATTTTTGAGATAAGGTTAAATCTTTCAAAGTGCTTGCAGCCTTTAAGGACAGCGAAAAACGGAAAGACACAATAACTAATCCATAAAAAATATCATGACACAATAACTAATAACAATATCATGACACAATAATGACACAATAACTAATCCATAAAAAAATAAATTACCATTTCTCCTTTGCCTCCTCGCTCGCCTAGCTGTCCCGCCGCTCCTATGGCACCCTGGGAGTAATACATAAATAATGAATTTGTCTTGGACAATGGGGAATTCCCTCTATGAAACGAGCCTGCAGGGAATCGTGGTAGCTGTGTTCATCATCTTGGACTGGATATTTGTTTTCCTGAATACAACTACCAATGATTCCCCTGCAGGCACGTCTGACGAGGAAATTACCCATTAAACTTTTGCTGGAAAGTTTTAGAATCTTCAGTTCTTAAATTTCCAAGTAACGAAGCAATACATCATATTGCTAGCAAAATAATCCGCAATATTGGCGTTACAGAGATGACCTAATGTCGTCAGTTTTGCCGACGCAAAATAAATGGTACATCAAATGCAAATTTCTTCTCACCCTTGGACCTTGTCCTCCGTCCTGACCTATTAATCCTACAGGTCCAGACGGTCCCTAAAAACAATCAGAGAGAAATGACATGACATTACATGACTGACTGGCTGGCTGGCTGGCTGACTGACTGACTGACTGACTGACTGACTGACTGACTGACAGACTGGCTAGCTACCTGAATGGCTATCTTATGGGTGTAACGAAGTTGCGACATACTTACATAAGTAGTAGGAAACAGAGAGTTCTGCAACAGGGACACAGGGACACAGTGACGTCACAATACCCTAAGGAGTTGACGTCATCAAAAATGATGACTTCATAATCTAAAAATAGAATAGTGACATTATAGGGATGGGGTGTCATTGGAAGTATTACGTCATAATGTTAAAATGGGTAGAATGATGTCATAGAATTATTTTTAGTACCAGAGGTCATGTGATTTTTTCATTAAGTGTTTTTAATAAAGTTCATGATGTGAAATGATGTATGACCATTGTTCTATTCAATTACTTAACGTGTTAAATCTGTGTAGTGCTGAAAGAAAGAACTTGTTAAACAAACTGAACATTCCTTGTCTCGATTTTAGAAACTTGGGGTTGCCCCAAATACGAACAGTTAAAACAAACGATTGTAGAACCGTTAGCGAGTTGTGGTTTTCACTTAAATGATAATATTCACCATTGTCCCATGACTGAGTGTCACGCGTTTTGGTTATGGTTTCAAACTTATGTCATGTAATTTGGGCTTTTTTTTAACCCCGATTGGTTCATGAAAATATCTGTTAAGTTTTATCTGAACTCTCAGCTTTGCTGACGAGAGAGAGACAGAGTGAATATATTATTCGGCTTAGCTAACTGCTCGAGTTTTCCGCTCCGTTAGTCACGCACTGAACTCTTCTTTCAACCCTAGATTTGCATACAAACTCCAACGGAAAAGCCCATGGGACAGCTCTACCATTGAAGACCGCTAATTAATTGTCAACACGCGACAATAAATATTTTTCAGACAACGCGTTTTCTTAACAGACTTTATTGCTTGTTATTAGCGAATACAAAAAAATAATACACACAGATTTGAAATGAATACACCAAAATTACAACAACTACAAAATGTTTATGAGTAAAGTATCAGAAAATTAGGATGCAATCAATCGTCTTCATCTTCGCTTGGAGGATAATGAGTCCTTTTTAAAGTTTTTGAATCAATGTGTTTCACTGCATGGCAGTCAGCGCACCAAATAAATCCGTCAGCCAAGTGTTTACGATCAACAGGAATTTGATGTGCACATATCGGACAAATCCTATAACCATCTTGCCAGAAACATCTAGGGCACTTGACTACTGCTCTTTCGTAAACGTTCTCTCCGTTGCAATAGTAGCAAGGACCTTTTACTTTAAGCAAAATCTCTGAACTTGCGGTTTCTTCTTCGTCTGAATTTCCTTCAGGTTCCAGATCTGGGTTTTCCGATTCTTGATCACTAATTTCAGAGGCTGCCTCTGTGTCATGTTCCATATCACTGCTTTCGGAGACCATTTCTTTATCACCGGCCTCACTGTCTTTATCGTGATAGGCTTGTTCTTTTTCCAATAGTTCTGCCAAAATTCTCTTATTCTGTATCAAACGCTTATTGATTCCTAACTCTGCCAACCCATCTATAAATGTTTTGAGGGCGCAGGGTTTAACAATATCGTCGTTATGGGGGAGTAACACATATTCGACCAGCTCTGAAATGTTCGTCACTGGTATTATTCGCTGGTTTCGGAGTAACTGTTTGCGAGGTGTCCAAAACAAGATATCTTTGGAAGCCGCCATGCTGTGTAATAGATCGGAGGCCTTTTGTCGAGAAACGAGTTGGGAAAGACCTTCTAAAACATCTTTAATTCGAGGTTCTTCGTTATCGCTCTCGTCGTTTTCACTTGCGTTGGTGCCTTCATAATCACTCTCTTCCTCTTCATCCCAGTCGGCTTTTCTCTTCATATTGTCCAGCACTCGCGAACGTCAAGAACCGACTGATTATACCACAGACTAGGTCGCGACGTTTTATAACATTAGGGGCGCTATGCTAGTTAGAACTGGGATTAGCAAATCTTGTATAAATCCTCCACCTTCTTGAGCAAGGGTTTGCTTCTTTGTCTTGTAAGGAACACTTGATTGAACGAGACTAACAAGGGCATCTATATGCTTTTTTAAGTTGCGCTTCACTTCCTTAGAGACCGGTATGTTCCCATGACACAGATTAAAAAGAATTTGAACTAATGCGTGTATCTGTTCTGGGGTGGCTGTCTCTAGAAGAAACTGACGCTGATGTTCTGGGCAACAAGTTAAGAGATGAAGGAAAGGTAGATTGTTCTTTACTACTCGAGACATGGTCGTAAAATGATTAAAGATGACAGGTATCAGTAGTTTATAATTTTGCCAGGGAGTCCCACTTAAATTTACGACCAAAGTTGAAAGTCGTCTTGGTCTTGATCCAACACAACTGTTTTTGGTTTCTTGAACGGGGGTAAACCACGAAACTGCACTTTTCTTTTTGTAGCTTTTCTACCACTCCCAGCCTGAGGTACTAGTCCACGAATAGCTTCTTTACTACGCTTTGCCAGCGCTGTTTTAACATTATTTCCTTCCAGAACATCTTGAGCCACTTGGGCTCCGGTTTGTAACGCCTTTTTGCCCAGTACTTTAGCACCTTGTTGTAAATGAGGCATCGCCCAACGGAAAAGACCTTTAAATATGGAACCTAAGCCATATCCCTGCTGAAATCGAGCACCGTGAAAAGCCGGTAAATTACCCCCTTTTTGCTTAGCTTGGTTTAAATAGTATTCTTCATACAACTTGTGATTTGGAGTATACAGTTTCCTCATCGCGTTTAAAGGTTTGCTGTTCTGCTCTGACGAAAGTGAAGTGTAAGCAACACGTTCCCAAACTCAATGGCAGTGATACTCCTGTGTCGTGCTTTATATGGTTTTCGATATGGTGATAGAACAATAGGAGGTGGAGGTGGTAGAAAACAATAGAATTTAGGAGGAGGAGGAGGAGGAGGAGGAGGAGGAGGAGGAGGAGGAGGAGGGAAAACAATAGAATTGGGGAGGAGGAGGAGGAGGAGGAGGAGGAGGAGGAGGAGGAGGAGGAGGAGGAGGAGGAGGAGGAGGAGGAGGAGGAGGGAAAACAATAGAATTGGGGAGGAGGAGGAGGAGGAGGAGGAGGAGGAGAAGGAGGAGGAGGAGGAGGAGGAGGAGGAGGAGGAGGAGGGAAAACAATAGAATTGAAAAGGAGGAAGAGGAGGAGGAGGAGGGAAAACAATAGAATTGAGGAGGAGGATGAGGAGGAGGAGGAAGAGGAGGAGGAGGAGGAGGAGGAGGAGGAGGAGGAGGAGGAGGAGGAGGAGGAGGAGGAGGAGGAGGAGGAGGAGGAGGAGGAGGAGGAGGAGGAGGAGGAGGGGGTGGAGGGACAATAATAGAACTGTGGTGGTTGAAGCCTATATAAATGTGGAATATTATCCATTTTGTCAGTTCGCGCTAGGCTTTGAGTGAGTTGACATGAGTTGGTCCTGTCCTGTTTGTCAAAAGGATTTTTCTAGAAAGGATAATTTGCAAAGACATATGAACAGCAAACACAGTAATTCCAATTTTGCTCCAGTCATACCGATGTCTCAAGAAAAGTGTCAGCGGTTTCAGTTTGAACATCCGTTCACTTGCATGGTGGCCGGGATGACTGGATCAGGCAAGACGATCTGGGTCCAATCGCTGTTAAGACAGGCTTACAGAATGATTAATCTTCCTCCCGAAAGGATAGTGTGGTGTTACTCACAGTGGCAGCCCGCCTATATGGAAATGCTAGTCGCCATACCAAATATAGAATTTGTCAAGGGAATCCCAACGGCTTTAGAGCAAGATGATTATTTTAGTGTTAACAAACGGAATTTAATTGTCTTTGACGACCAAATGATTGAAGCCGGAAAAGATAATCGGATCGTGAACCTGTTTACAAAAGGATCGCATCACCGAAATCTGAGCGTTCTTTACATTGTGCAAAATCTGTTCCATCAAGGCAAAGGCAACCGAAGCATCAGCTTAAACAGTCATTACTTGGTGTTGTTCAAAAATCCACGTGATAAACTACAAGTTTTGACTCTAGCCAAACAAATGTATCCCGGGCGTACCGATTTCTTCCTAAAACAATATGAAGAAGCTGTAAGAAGGCCCTATGGTTATCTTTTGATCGATTTGAAAACTACCACTCGAGATGACTGCAGGCTGAGAACAAACGTGCTCCCTGGAGAAGAAAACTTTAATCAAGTAGAGATAGAAGAAAATATCCCTCAGGAGTTACTAAGATATCTGAAACAGCAAACTCTGATGGTGCCCCCGCCAATTTCGGAGATGCAACGCATTCAGAATAATATGGATAATCTCTTGTATCGTACAAACCTTGGAGAGGACCAAAAAGCGAAGCAGTACATGCAGTTGCAAAACAAGTTTTTAAACTATAAACACCAGCTGAAATCGTTAATACCTGAAGCAACAATATCCACCCAACCCCAAGAGTCAAACCAAATGTCTACGACTGTACTGACAGGCGGCCTATCAACAGCAGTGCCAAACCCCGATCAAGAACCACCAGAAATCATACCAGCGACTCCAGTTCAAGCACCAACTCAAGTGACAGCCCCACAAGCCTTATCTACCATGGCAACCTCTTCCTCTATCTCATCTCCCTCTCTCCCTCCTTCCATTTTGACTCCCCCTCCCACAGTCGAATCGCTGTCACCAGTTAGAAAGCGTAAACGCCCCCAGTCTGTCAAATTTGTAAATTACCTGGACTATGAACCGAAGAAAGCCTCTAGACGATCACGACGTTTACACAGGACTTCGCCTTACAAGTACTCTCAATACGATGAAGACGATTGATTGCATCCTAATTTTCTGATACTTTACTCATAAACATTTTGTAGTTGTTGTAATTTTGGTGTATTCATTTCAAATCTGTGTGTATTATTTTTTTGTATTCGCTAATAACAAGCAATAAAGTCTGTTAAGAAAACGCGTTGTCTGAAAAATATTTATTGTCGCGTGTTGACAATTAATTAGCGGTCTTCAATGGTAGAGCTGTCCCATGGGCTTTTCCGTTGGAGTTTGTATGCAAATCTAGGGTTGAAAGAAGAGTTCAGTGCGTGACTAACGGAGCGGAAAACTCGAGCAGTTAGCTAAGCCGAATAATATATTCACTCTGTCTCTCTCTCGTCAGCAAAGCTGAGAGTTCAGATAAAACTTAACAGATATTTTCATGAACCAATCGGGGTTAAAAAAAGCCCAAATTACATGACATAAGTTTGAAACCATAACCAAAACGCGTGACACTCAGTCATGGGACAATGGTGAATATTATCATTTAAGTGAAAACCACAACTCGCTAACGGTTCTACAATCGTTTGTTTTAACTGTTCGTATTTGGGGCAACCCCAAGTTTCTAAAATCGAGACAAGGAATGTTCAGTTTGTTTAACAAGTTCTTTCTTTCAGCACTACACAGATTTAACACGTTAAGTAATTGAATAGCACAATGGTCATACATCATTTCACATCATGAACTTTATTAAAAACACTTAATGAAAAAATCACATGACCTCTGGTACTAAAAATAATTCTATGACATCATTCTACCCATTTTAACATTATGACGTAATACTTCCAATGACACCCCATCCCTATAATGTCACTATTCTATTTTTAGATTATGAAGTCATCATTTTTGATGACGTCAACTCCTTAGGGTATTGTGACGTCACTGTGTCCCTGTGTCCCTGTTGCAGAACTCTCTGTTTCCTACTACTTACATACTGCAAGTCATAGCTGATCCATACAAATGTTACGCAATGTTTTCTCGAGGCATGCCGTGAATATCTCATGCGTGTCTTCACTCTTCGTAGGATACACACTCGCTTCTCGAGTTTATACCATGCCATGGAAAATACAGCCAAACAGAGTACAGGAAAGTCGTTGTATACTCAACGGTATTACATTCAACCTTTCCATCAACCTCGTTCCCAGGGTCTCTCCTCGTTCGCTCCAGGCGGTAAGATGAGAGACCCTGGGAACGAGGTTGCCTTTCCATCATGCGCCGCGCGTATGTCGCATGGATTGTATTTGCCACTGTATTATCTATGGCATGGTTAAAGGCTCGCGTGTATATCGAGAAAATACAAGTGACTCTTGGGATATTCCATGGTATACCACTCCAAAGCGTTGCATAACTAGTCAGATTTATACATACTCAGTTACTCTCGAGTGGTATTTTAACGTATGCCATTGACTAACTAGTATATATTTCGTGTATGCATTATGTTTTACCATATTTCCTGGTCTTCCGATGTTTCCTTGAGCACCCTGTGGACCAACGCCACCCTGATCGAAACGTGAAAATATTACAACATGCTTTTCCGGCATCTAAACAAAATTTCATCTCTAAATGATCCCAATTTCAGGGCTGTGGTAATTAGGATCACATTGGCATATTACTCCCTGGGTGAACTCCCATATCAAAATTCCGGGGGTGCTCGTCAGAAATTTTGAAAAGAACCCCTAGGTGGTACCAAGATTCTGTTTTGTGGGCGTGGATTAGACATTTTTCCCTCCTAGTAGGTACGCATTCTAAAACATCACATTATCTCCTGTCAGACGTTTTTCGGCTAATCAATACCCTAATAGGGACTGCAAAAGCTCCCGCTGCGGCCCTTTTGATGCAGAACACCCTAAGAGTTACCAAAACTGCTTTTCTAACGGCTAAAAGGTACGACGAACACCCCCCCCCCCCCCCGGGATGTTACTATGAGTTCCTCTAGCTCCGAGAAGCACTTTTTGCACTGTTTTTCAACAAAGACCGCGATATCGTATATCGTTCGCCGGTTTGATAGCGCCCAGAATCTCAATTACAACAAACAAATTTAGGAGATTTCTATTCGACTGTGCTGGATATAAGGAGCTTCACGTACCATTTCGCCTGCTTCGCCGTTTTTACCAGGGACACCAGCATTTCCCTGTAAGGTAATCGATAGGATATTTAAGCTGGTTGTATTTGTCAGTGCACTTGATTGGATCGTGACTGTAGCTAGATGGTTTCATTCTCCGTCCTATGCAATGTCCCTGTAACAGCTTGGCATATTTTCCCACTGAATGAGGGTAAACTGATCCAGATCAAATCAGCTTACAGAACGAATACATTGGGGCACCCTTTCAATTCCATAATTATCAAGTCAAGTCATCTTTAATTTAAGCAGGGTGGCCCTTTCAGCACTAGGCTGGTATCAATTAATGACTACTACATGATAACTGAAAAACTACCACCGGCTAAAAACTACTACAAGATAAAAAGACAACAACAAAAAAGGCTAATGAAATATACAATATCTCAGATCTAGTAAAGTACGTATTGTTTAAGAAGGTTCTTAAACTTGGAGAGTGATGTAGCTACTTTCAATGTTCTAGGTAATTTATTAAAAAGGATCGAACCTGAATACCTAAAAGTGTTTTTTCCTAGACTTAATTTAGTGGCGGGTAAGTGAAGATCGTTTCTGTTTCTGGTGTTTTGACTGTGAATACGATTATTTCTTATGACAAAAATAACATGACAGTGCGACTACTCGAACCGGGCCATCAAGAAGAAAACTAACCAATCAAAACGTAAACTGAGAACAATGGACTGGTAGAGTAACTTGGTAGCTTCTCGTGACGGAAAGTAACGGTCTGGTGTGACGAGTGACGTGAAAACATAAACTATCCTCTCCTCTGGCAATTATCAAAATTATAAATCTCGCGACAACTAAACCGAAACCGTTGAAAAGCGCGCAAAATGTATGATAAAACGTTTGCTGAGAGGTTCACAACTCCTCGCACTTTGTTGGGTTTTCAGTTTTGTTGAGATCTATTGTTCGTATTCTTCAATGTTATTGGTCTATTTGAGAAAAACATCGCTATCCTTTGTTCTCAAGTAGAGTTCTGATTGGTTGTTTTGTTTTCTTGAGCCTGGAAGGGGTAATTGTCAGACACGCATTTCACATCCCTTCTTTTGCGAAACAGGACAGCCATATTTCATACTCCAAATTAAAGGCCTTACCTCGTTTCCAGGATTTCCATATTCACCTCGATCGCCTTTTAAACCCTGAAAGAGAATTAATTAGCTTGCACGTTTGTAAAGAGCTCATGTGGTTTATGAACCAGTACTACTAAACAAAATGTTGGAGGCGCTTTGGCCTCATGGTTAGTGCGCTCGACTCCGCAACAAGCGGTCCGGGTTCGAGCCCTGGTCGGGGACATTGTGTTGTGTTCTTGGGAAGACACTTTACTTTCACAGTGCTTCTCTCCGCCGAGATACATAAATGGGTACTGGCGAACTAAATTATGGGGGTAACCTTGAAATGGACTAGCATCCCATCCAGGGGGAGTTGAAATACTCCTAGTTGTTTCATGTTACAGAATCCATGATAAGCTCCGGCCTGATGGGCCACTTGGCTCGTATGCAGACTTTACCTTACCTTACTACTAAACAATTCACAGTTTTTGACTACTTACTAATTTGCCGACTTCACCGCGTTCTCCCATATCTCCAACAGATCCCATTTCGCCCTTTCAAGTGGATAAAAGTGCAATACTCGGCTAAGAAAACAAGTCTGTGAATACACAAGAGCTTTATGTAGAAGTTAACACGACTGTAAAATTATATGTGATATTATTATATCACATTTCAAAGCCAAGGAGAGTTGAAAGTACGACGCGCAGAGCAGCATATTCTGATGAACTTCGAGCCCGGGGGGGGGGGAGACTCAAATATAAAAAGGACAGGGGTGTTCGTGGTACCAAAACCGCTTTGTTGACCCATAAAAGGTACCTCTTTGAGTGTTCAGCCTCAAATGGTTCATGCCGGGAGCTTTTGCAGTACCTTTTAGGGTATTAAGCCGAAAAAAATATGACAAGATATAATGTGTGGTTGTAGAATTGGAACCTCTTATGGGTTCGTTTCAGAATTTCGGACGAGCACCCCCCGTCCATTTTATATGTGAGTCCCCCCCCCCCCCCGGGACTTCGGAGGTGCCTGGAACGTTGATAATCCACTGGTAGGAGTTCAGTTGTGACATCGATGTCAAAACTAGAGATACAACTAAGACTGAATGAAGTATTTGTTTTAGGTCAACGTTTCTTACCATATCTCCCGGGAGCCCTTGCTCTCCGTTTTCGCCACCAGGCCCCACGCGTCCCTAAAGTATAACACTGTAATTGTTATCCCAATTATCACCAATCTATCTTTTCCTTAACATAATTAAGTGTATCAGAAAAACTCTTTTAAGATTATTAAGACGGGATTAATACTTTCAGTATAACACAAGAAGCTTTATACTATTTGAGGTGGAAGGCCGATCAAATCAACTATTACCTCATAGAAATGGAGAGGGAATAATCTATTTGTTTTAGTAGAATTTCTAAGTGAAATTAAATTTGCTTCAAATAACGATTCCAACTATTTCCGGTCTTAGTTTTAAACTTCAAGCTATAAAAAAATTCGCGCGGACTGAATCGTCAATTTGACATTTGCAGTTGTATATGCGCCTTTGTAAGTTTCTTTTAAAAAATTCGAGTTTTTTTAATTCAAGAAATCGTAAATGCCCTTCGTTTAGTCTTCTCAGGAATTTGATTATCCATTTATTTCTAAATGTTCTTCCAAACCTTCGGAGAAAAAATAAAACGTTGCAATTTTGTCGACCAAACCAAACCACTGCACAATGATAGCCGATAGTGTGCAATTGCTCAACCAGTCAGATTACATCATTCACTAAGTATGCTAGTAGAATTATACTAAATACAACTATATTCTATAGAAGTCTACAATGTGCTTCAACTGCTGACTGAGTACATATAATTCTTTCATACCACTGGTCCGGCGTTTCCTGGTTTTCCAGCTTCGCCTACGGGCCCTCTGTTTCCCTGAACAGAGAGTATTCGTTTACACATTAGTAACAACTGTACAAGTCCGATATCGTTATCAGATAGTGTCCAGTTATTCAGGCGTTTCTATATATTTTGACTGAACGGTTTTTTTCATGTTATTGGTGTTATGTTTTTCTGAAAACAACGATCACCAAACTTCTGTCCAGACAGAGTAGACCTCCTAATTCAAATGCTTCGTTAATTCCTATTCATCATACACATCTTATAATCTAGTTATGTTCCTGTTCAAGGACAAATGTAGTTCTGTTGTTTTAGAAAAGCGTAACGAAACTTTGTTACCAACTCTACGCTGCTCAGGCTACTTATTTCACAAATACTACGAATATTTTCATTGATTCTTCATATCTGAATTACTCTTATGATGAACACTTGATAAGAAAAAAATAATAATTCCAGCAACGGGCATGTTCGCTATTGTTGTCAGATGCGGTTACAATGAATAAACTCATTCACCTTCGGTCCACCTTGACCCTGAAAACCAGGAGCGCCAGGTTTCCCTTGGAGACCCTGAAGTGGAGAACAACGATTACACTAACAGTGACATCACTACCATGGTGATTCACACTACATCAGTACTACTCATGCATTATGGCAGAAACAGTTTCTACCATAATGTATGAGGCCTCCACCAATTCAGCACAAATTAACTAATATTTATGAACTTTTTACTCACTCATCGAGCGTTCATCTATTTCTCTGCTGCAGAGAATTGACATGTTAACGCAGTGAGATTGAACGTGCATTTTAAGCCTTTTTCTAATGATTTTGGCATTGCTAAATTCTTACGAAAAGGCTGTTTAAGAGAATTAAGGAATCTCGACCTTACCGCACTGTTTTCACGCTGTAAAATTTTGAATAATTTTCCACGGACCTGTTGGTTCTTACCCGAACTTAGACAATCAGAAATCAGGCTTGTGAGGCATAAGTTTGTTTGTAGAGTTGTTGGCTCTTTGAATGACTTGCTCTAATACCTGGTCTACAAAAGTAATTTTTATGTGACAAATTTTGTGTCGTCATTTCCTCGTGTAGACGACGAAAACCCGGCCAATTTTTATGTGATTAATATATTTGCTGAAAAAATTGCGTCAGCATGTTAGCTTTTATGTGACCAATAAAAGTTGTCACATACGAAATATTGCTTGAATACTCGTCACATAAAATGTGGAAAATATGTTCGTTAGCGAGATGTATTTAGAGATGTGTTTAGGAGAGGGCGATTAAGCAGGCCCGCTTTGTTTCTGCGTACCTCTGCTGTCCAAAGTCATTACTGGCGCAATGAGCTTTGAAGAGTTCACAAATATTTGCTGTGCCATTTGCACGATCAAATATATTTGGCGCACTGAGCTTTGAAGAGTTCACAAATATTTTCTGTGCCATTTGCACGATCAAATATATTTGTCACATAAAAAACGCTCGTCTTACATAGACCAGGCTTAAGACAACCGAAATTTTTGAAATATAATACCCTGCCCAAAGATAACACAGATTGCAAAGAAGAGCTAATCTGTGTCTTACTAACTTACCCTTTGTCCCTTTTTCCCTGTGAATCCCATCAGTCCAGCCTCTCCCGCAAGACCCTAAAATTAATATCCGTAAAAAATATCAATTTACTCAAATCAGGTGCAGCATTTTCGCATTACTATGCACGTATAATGCCCAAAGACAAGTATCCGAGCATATTTTTCAGGGACAAATAGAGGCTAAAAATGTGCTTATTATCCTTCAATATCTTTCGTAACACGCGGGATCTTTTGCGGATATTCCCCAGTTTTTGCTCGGGAATATTCAGTCACGTGACCCTTTTGAGCCCATCGCTTGCGAGCGAAAATATTCGATGGCTTCTACTGGGGGATAATAAATATCTACACGTTAACTTACGGGTTCTCCTTCCTTTCCAGGCGCGCCATCTTCTCCTAGCTCTCCCTAACAGGAAATATAAAAAGAAACAATTGACCGTGCAATTTATACTCACTCGAACATCGTAGTACTAGCCCAAGAAATATATTTGCATATTAATGACATTTGAAAATATCAGAGTTTGTATGTAATTTAGGACTCAGAATTTAAGTTCACGAAACAATGTCTAGTGTTGCTTTCTATCGCTACATTGTGTTTCAAGGTCATTTATTATATCAGAACATTGTTCTGGACCCGTGTCAGCCTTTATAACCGCTGGAGTGTTTTGCCAGAGCTGTATGCCAGCTGGATCATTGGATAATGCAATTCAGGAGTTTTCATTGGCTTAGTCCTCATGGGTTATGAGCCATTATACCATGCTCTATAAATATGGTAAGTGCACGGGTAATTTTTTGGGCCGTTCTGATTTTTATTTTGGTCTATATTTTGGGGGCGTTTTTAATGAAACAATTATTCCACTCGCGCTTGTTGGATACGAGATTATTATAGCCAACTCATGTCCAACGCGCGCTCGTTGAATAATTGTTAAAGACACACTCATCACAAAGTGAAATTTACTCACTGGTATTCCGGGGGTCCCACTTCTACCAAGCGATCCACCTTGTCCGCGAGGACCCTGAAAAAAATAATTATTTTAAGAAAATATATTCACCCCAGCGCGGTCGTTTGCTAGCTCGCTTGCTCGATCTTCCCGCCTAGAAAATGAAGAGAACACGTCTGCTAGACAGGCTACCGTAATGTTTTCCAGATTCCCAAACTATTCCTAAAACAAATGGTGGAACAGAGAATTAACTAAGAAGTGTAATTTAAAGTGCTAAATTGAACCCATGAAGTAACCCACTGGGCGTTAGCCCTAGTAAAGGGAATCAGGGAACCACACGAGGTAAAGAAAAAATCTTTTGACCTCGGTGGGAATCGAATCCACGACCTCCGGATTTGATCTTCCGTTACTCTGCCGACTGAGCTACGAGGTCGGACAGAGAAAGTCGGGGACGATTTAGGTGGTGAATCGCGGCGAAGAGAAAGTAAGGGTACATATGAATGTTGTGCCGCGTAGCACTATGAACACAAATGGTGGAACAGAGAATTAACTCTGAAGTGTAATTTAAAGTGCTAAATTGAACCCATGAAGTAACCCACTGGGCGTTAGCCCTAGTAAAGGGAATCAGGGAACCACACGAGGTAAAGAAAAAATCTTTTGACCTCGGTGGGAATCGAACCCACGACCTCCGGATTTGATCTTCCGTTACTCTGCCGACTGAGCTACGAGGTCGGACAGAGAAAGTCGGGGACGATTTAGGTGGTGAATCGCGGCGAAGAGAAAGTAAGGGTACATATGAATGTTGTGCCGCGTAGCACTATGAACACAAATGGTGGAACAGAGAATTAACATTCATATATTCCTAAAACAGTCACCGAGTTACATGATAGCGCGTGTTAAGAAACCACACCTTAATTATTCCGTGTTAATGGTTAGTAAGTCATGCCTGTACAACTAGCCCTCCGATAACACAAATCTTAACGATATTAAACATTGTACTTCACCGTTTATAGTGCAATCCCGTTTCATAAACTACTCTATCAGTCTGAACATACTGCTATAGCGGTGAGTGAATGCGCTCGCTCTATTTTCCCTGGTAGAGTCTGGGTTTTGAACATGTCACGAAATATTCCCATTAACCGAGGCAAAGAAAACACCGTCGTTGAAAATAAAACTGCTTACCGTGGGTCCGGTTGATCCTTGAGGTCCAACATTCCCTGCATCACCCTATAAGAATATTAAAACTGCTGTTCAACACGAATGGGAGGAAGGCAAAAGGCGCAATGCCGATACTAAAAAAATAACGCAACATTTGTCTTAAAAAAATCATTAATTCGTAATCAACCAGCACCAAAACCCATCACATGACATTCTTTAAGGGGATAATGATAAATAGATTCCTCAAAATCAAAACCACAACCGGTAACGGATTACAATCTAAGGTTTTAACACAACGTATTTGGGATAATGCACACTTCTAACTTGAAGCTTGGAATGTTGACTTACTTGAGCGAATCGTTTATTATAATTAAATGGGAAATTTCCAGAAATCCGGAAATTTTTTGAATAAAAACTCTTCAACCGAAAACTCCGGGAGAATAATCAACTGGAACGAAAATTTCCGGAAATTCAAACCGGAAGTTTTGGTCGAATGGAAAGCGCCCGAAATATGCGGCATATCCCATCATTACAGCACGTGACGTACTTTGTTTCCCATGCGGCCGCGCTGTCCTCTTCTGCCACGGTAACCCGTGGGACCCTAGAACGTAAGAGAGGGATTATTTACCCGATACAAAGATATTTTAACTCAACAAAAAATTGTCACATAAATATTTATAAACGAAAAATACAGTCGAACCTCCCGTAAGCGACCAGTCAAAATGTCAAGCCTATGCGGTCGCTTACGGGAGGTGGTCGCTTGATTAGGAGAGCTTACACCATATTGAGACAAAAATTTTGCCTCATTCGCATATGGTAACTGCAGACGACTTACCTCATGTTTTAAATGTTTTATTTATATGGTCGCTGGGGAGTGGTGGTCGGAACCGGAGGTTCGACTGTACTGTTAAATTTTACCAATGCCTTTAGCCTAACATTTTTTGAGAAATAAGTTTTGCGTTTCACATACTGACAAGTTTATTCTAGATGTGGAAAGGAAAACAGATACATAATAAAAAAAAAAACCGAAAAGGAAACAAGAGGTTAACCCTATAACATTCCCTTAAATAGACCGCTCTCATGTGGCTTTGATAGCTCAGTTGGGAGAGCACTGCACCGGCATCGCAGAGGTCGTGGGTTCGAATCCCGCTCAGAGCCCGAAAATTTTTTTCAGGTCTCTGTTCAAGTAGTGTTACGGCCGCACTTGCATTAATGACCGTTATCACTCAGTTGCTACTATGGGACAAATTACTTTCATCAGTAATTTCTTATGGGAATAATTCTCGTAAGCGGGCAGCTCTGCGGCTAACGGACACTTCTTCCAATTCCCGAGGAGGGTTTCCGCTTACAAGAGAGTTGACCGTATTAAGAATATGTTTTATAAAAGCTATATTGACCATGATGGGAAAAGATACGATGTCTCTACTTAATTAGTTGCAACTAAAGAAATACTTTAAACCTTAAATGAAAACGTTTAATGTTTTAGCATTATTTACATGTTGAGAAAAGTTTTCAAGTTTGTTGAAACGAGTCAGTTAATTTCTTAGTTTTATATATTGATTATTCTATTAGACGTTTCTAAAACTACATAATATTAAAATTATATACGACTTTCTAGGATGTTTTTTTTTTTTTGATGTGGTGTTTCTGATTGATCACGGGCCTGAATTAGTAACAGAGCCTTGACTTAATCCAAAATACATCGATGAAAACAGGGGAACAAACACAAACGAATTTAACAGAGGAAACTTATTGTCATTACCGTAACTCCAGTGGTTCCATCTCTTCCGTTCAGGCCACGCCCGCCAGGCACTCCCTGTGAGTTTAAACAAGAAGCTGATGAAAATCTCTGTTAAGCCCTGGTCAAACGGACTCGCAAGTTTCCTCGCAAGTCGCAAAAACAACTATTTCAAGGCTAAAGGGGGCAAGTTTCTAAAGAAACTGTGGTGCTGCGTCGGTGGGAGTATTACAAGATAATTTGGTTTTATCAACTGGGTTGATAATGTGAATTGTCCACCGCAAAGAGATTCGGAAGCTGACTTTTCGAGCATTAGCCTTGAAACGTCAGCTTCCGAATCTCTTTACGGTGGACAATTCACATTATCAACTCAGTTGATAAAACCAAATTATTTCAAGGCTATGTATCCTGTACTTGATTGGCTAACAGGTTACTATAACAACGAATGGACGTCACTCAACTTGCGTTGACTTGGGTTGGGTGGACAAACGGTGGAAAATTTGCGAGGAAATTTGATCTCGACCAACAGTGAGAGCAAGTCGGTCAACGCAAGTGCACGTAAGACCTGACCAAACGAAGTCGCAAGTAGACCCAAGTTTTCAACTTGCGTCTACTTGTGAGTCCGTTTGACAATACAATGGCCCTGAATGATGCGATGATTTCCTTTAATGTCAAAGTTAGGGTTCGTGCAGTTGTTGTCGTTAAATGGAGAGGGTTGGTTACACCAGGTCAGCTACTGTGAGGGGTCTACTGAATATTAATAAGTGCCGTTGAAAGACGCGGGGCTAAACGGAGTACATAACGCAGTAGAGCCTAGCTGTTATTCTTAGCCATTTTACTCGATATCATCTCTGCGGATCATCTTAGCCTCTGCAATGAACATCTATCTAATACAGACGACTCACACAGAGGCGGACACCTCTCTCTACCGACCACTCAACGGCAGAAACCTTCCCTAACCAGTTCCCTCGGAACAGTGAAAAGTTCGTGTGTGGAATAATCTACTCACCTGATCTCCTTCTCGACCAAACGGGCCCCTAGCTCCTGGCTGGCCTTGTTTACCCTAAAAGGGGAAGATAAAGGAATATAAATTACAACATTATTCGAGAGCAAACTTTCAGACCAGTTTTATTGAAATGATGGACATTCTAAATGTTTACTTAGCACTTTGACTAAATTAGCTCACCTTTGGTCCAGTCCCTCCCGGCATACCCAGGCTTCCCTGCGGGCCTTGTCTACCCTGGTGAAGGAAAATTGTTTTGTAGCCATTTTGGTCAGAAATAGGATATTGATTTTGGCCATTTTAGTCATAAATGGGGTATATTTTTTGCGCTGTAGTCTTGAACTAGGTATGTCTTTTAGAAGAAGCTACTTTTTCATCATTATCGATAAGATCATCAACAAAATCCCTTCACAATGCCTTTAACTTTGGTCTGAATTAGTGAACTAATTATAAGGCAGGTCTGAAAGAGGGAATGATTCAAGGGTCATGCCTTAAATAGGGTATCAAATTTTATCGCAGATTTTGTTCATAAATAGGGTAAGGGTTTTGGGAAGCGGGTCGCACACCCCCACCCAATTATTTTGGGAGTACCTTCCCCGGGGTATACAGACCAGAGTTAGATATAAGAGTGATTCAAAATGTTTCACAAGTAACGAATTCCGACCTCGTTACGTTCGGAGGGCACTACTTTCAGGTAACCAAATCCTGTACCATATGTGAGCCAATGTAGCATAATAAAATGAACTTTTTTAAACGGTTTAAGTATTTTGTAGCCACCCCTTTCTGAATTTTGCTACTTTCGGGATTTACTAGCATGCGTGAAATTTTATTGCTATTTTCGGAGAGGCGGGTTCGATTTTGTCTGAAGTTATTACCATAGAAACTTCACAGTAAGTAATTAGCCTGACATGTAGGAATTATGTTGATGTTATAGACTTACCGGTTTTCCCTTGTCCCCAGGGCTCCCGCGAATTCCAGGTGCTCCATATTGACCCTGGAAAACATGATTAACTTCACTAACTGTGTCACTGAACTAAACGGTTTGTTATCTACAATCAAATCGCTTCATGGACGCTCCGCAACGTAATTTCCTTGGGAGACTCCCACGAAAAAAATATAAAGGTTGCAGCTATTTCATTAAAAATAATATCATCTTATGAGTTTGTAAGGATTATCACCAAAATTGACTTTCTGTGCTGCTTGAAAACTGTTTATCTTTTGCTCTTTGGTTACACATTCTTCTCGTTCTCTTCCAACACAAGAGGTTGTCTGTACAACAACGCATGGTCCACCGTTTAGGAAACAGCCAAAACTTTCCATGGCATAACACAAAAGCTGTATCAAACGATCACCTATCTTTTGGCACCACTCTTTTAAGTCCATCCCCCCTCACCCGACCCCACTCCTTATTTAATAAGCCTTCCATCTAGAACTTCTGCTTTTTAAAAAACCTCAACACGTGGTAACATTGACCAAGAAAAACAACCACAGAAGGCACACATGCGCACTGTGAAACTACTTAGATATTTTGCTGCACCCAGCGAGCTGATGATGACTCCACCTGGCTCCGCCCCGTGGAGAAAGAGCAGACAATGGCGGACTGGAAGTCTTGGGAGGAAGTGAGAGCCCCGGCTAAGGATAGGGATAAGTGGAAGAAGAGTAGTGCGGCCTTATGCGCAACAGAGCGCGAAGAGGATAAGTGAGGTGAGGTGAGCGAGCTGATGAGCCTTACCGGTGAGCCGTCACCACCTCTCGGACCTGCATCACCAGGACTGCCCTAAACGCAAAGGTATAAATGTTACTCTCGAAAAACAAACTGTTCACGAGTATCTGAAGTAGTATCTGGTTAGGATGAACTAAATTAGATGAAACATTCTTTTAAGTTGTCCATGCTTGTATGCTCTTCTATTAATCAAGCTTGAACAAAGAAAATCACGACCATGACGGGTTTGGATCTTAATTCGACAGGTTTGTACGATTACATTTCTCAGTTTTCCCCTTAGTCGATCCTGAGAAGATATAATATCAAACACTTAAGACAGTGTTTGACCACATTTCCAAAACACCTCGAAGTTTGTCAAAAATAGTCCGCTATGCGTTGTATTTTGTTTTCAACTCCCTTCTTATTGTTTGGAAATGTGGTCAAACACGGTCTTTCCTGTGTGATATATCACATAGCATATTCAGTGTTACCCTTTCGCCAATAGCTCCTTGACTGCCTTCAGGCCCTGTGATACCTCTCTCACCCTGTACAAAGAGAGCACCAGCTGGCTTGTTAGTTAGTTTTAGATTCCGTGTACAGTTATAAATAGGTCTTCATAAAAGAAAATTTCGGTGGCCGTTAGAAAATGCTGTTGTATATCTACTGTCTGAGCGTCCGGGGGGGGGGGGGTCCCTATAATGGCCTATACGGGGAGGCTCCGCCCTAGGGGGAGCCTTTTTCAGGCTTCAACTACATAAAAGGGTAGGGAAAACTGCCATATAGGTATAAAGTGAACGGCAACTGTTCATTGGCTTCATTCCTAGGATTAAGGAAAGGGGTGTAGTGTTCTTGAGTAGGAACATGAAAGGGGTACGTTTTTCCATAAAAGGTATAATACGAAATAGGTGCCTTTTCTGCCAAAAGGGGTATACAAAATGGTAAGGGGTTGGAAACTCGGGGCGGATCTTCCACGTACAAAACTTTGTAGGATACCCTGCCCCCCTTCTCCCTCTCGGACTGAGTGTGCTAGCTGCCCAGCCTGGTTAAAAGCATAAGTGGTTTCTATGTGTTTACGGTGGATAGCACATGTGTTATGTGCTTACATTTAGAGGAAATCTCTTCCATTTGACAAAGACAATTCCCAGAAACTAATTTACAAGAATCTATGTGAAAAGACGTCGGTTCAACTGATGCAGCTGAACATGCTGATGAAGGGTTTCGAAAGACGTTCAGTTAAAGGAAAAGAGAGAAATTTTCGTCCGGTGTATTTTGGGGAACTTTACCACAGTAGAAAAATTATCAACCAAAATCAGGAGCATCACTAGGAGCGTGCAACTCCCATACTAAGCCTATATCAAGGCATTTTTACAGACCGGTCTATTTTTAGGCTTCTTCTCCTGCGAAATAGGTCAGTTCCGGTCTACATAAGCGCGCGTCGGTAAGGAAAAATTTCTTTTTAATCTTGCGGTGTAATTGAGCTTACTGAAGTTCCAGCGGGGGTCTGAGTTCGCGGTTAATTCAATCTAAAAATAGATCAGTCTGTGAAAACGCCGTGACAGGAATATGAGGTAGTTGCACGCTCCAAGTGATGGGCTCATGTAAGCAATCATTTCCACTTCCTGCTTTATTACTATGCCACAGTACGTCACTTACCTCTTCTCCATTAAAGCCGGGGCCGCCTTGCATACCGTCATCCCCGCTATTTCCGATCAGGCCCGGGTCTCCTGGAGATCCCCTAGAGCCTCTTTCCCCTTGGTATCCCTGTGGTCCTTTTTTGCCTAGGTATCCTGTTGATCCTGGTTCTCCGGGTGGGCCTGGGATGCCTGGAGGGCCCTCTACTCCTTTAGAACCCTGGGGGAGGGAGGGTAAATAATAGCAAATTACAGAGCTTTCTACCAATCACAACATGAGTTAACTTGTTCCTGATTATATTTAGCGGATCATGCTATAAGCAATTCGCTAGCGGTTAATCGGTGGAACAGACGATTTTGATAGGCTGGTAAGTAATGCCGTTGACTTGCAAAGCATGATATACGAAACAACTTTTCATGTTCTAGCAACATGATCACTCTAAAAAAGTAGTTCCAACTCGACTGCAAAGTCAAGCGACAAAAACAGTATCAAACCAGCAACAAGTAACTCTGGCAATCTGAACATGCTGCTTTGGTCAAAACAACTCTGAACAAGGACTATATAAATATCATAAATTTGAATCTAATGCGAGACAACCCTAAACTCAGCAGAAAAAGTGAAAGAAAGAATTTCAGAATAAACCACAAAACATTTCAAAACTCAGTGACTGCAACTGTGAGACGGAACAAAGTTAAACTGGAATAACTGAATGACGGGCGTCACACTGTACACGCTGGGTCAAAATTATTTTCCTCCTGCTTCTTACCCTGTTAAAAGTCAACGAAAGTTGATTTCTCCGAAACAATTTTAATTATTTCTTCGAAACTCGCGCTATCATTGATGGAAAACTCTTAGGTGTTCCCGGTTGAAATCGTCGGACAGTAAAAGACGCTTCTCAGCATACTAAAGCCTGGCTCATATAAAAGTATGCTTATGACTGGACTCGTTTCGCTTCCAAATTCTTGTAAAAGAAAATTTCGAACTTACCGTAGGTCCAATGTCACCTTCCTCTCCTGAGTTACCTTGCCCTCCCTAGAGAGAAAAAATTAGCCATTTCCGAATTACGTACCTTTTGCCTCAGTTTCAAAACGAGTGCAAAACCTTTCATGTGGATATCAGTTTGATTTAAGGAGGCTGGCAACAGTTTCCAGCAAATTTCTAACAGCTGTACTTTAAAGGATGAATACTACCACTGTTTAACAAGTGATGCTACAATTATTGGTGAACAAGTTACGTGTTTTTTTGTGGAAACAATACAAGGATCACCAACTTCTGTCCAGGCAGAGTAGACCTCCTAGTTCATATGCTTCGTTAATTTCTTTTCATCCCACACATCTTATAACTTAGCTATGTTCCTGTTCAAGGGCAAATGTAGTTCTGTTGTTTTAGAAAAGCGTAACCAAACTTTCTTACCAACTCTACGCTGCTCAGGCTACTTATTTCACAAATGCTACGGATATTTTCATTGATTCTTCATATCTGAATTACTCTTATGATGAACATTTGATAAAAAATAATCATAATTCCAGCAACGGGCATATTCGCTATTGTTGTCAATTGCGGTTACAATGAAAAAAGTCACTCACCTTCGGTCCACCTAAGACACCCTACATTTTAGATTTAAGGGCTTATAACTCCAAAACGAGCTTGGTGACCCCCATTTTTCATTATCGAATTGTGACAAGCATGATAAGATGGGGGAGGGACTATACAGGTATGTGCGGCCCCAAAGTGTAGGGTTTTTCAGCCTTTTTGGTCATAAATAGGGGATGCACTCTAGCTACTTTTTCATCATTATCGATTAGACCATCAACAAAAGCCCTTCACAAATTATGTTCACGGCAACTCTGTCGGGTCATAAGTATAGTATCAAATGTTTAGGGAAAATCACAGATTTTGGTCATAAATAGGGTAAGGGTTTTGAGAAGCGGGCCGCACACCCCTACCCAATTTTTCTGGGAGTACCCCCGGGAAATATTGATTGCTGAACATCTAATGGGATCGATGCGGAAGAACAGGAAACGTTATTCCATGATCTCCAAATCATCTACGTCTTTCAAATTTCATCACTATCATCCTGCTCTACAGGCACTCAGATCCCCAAACAAACATCATTTTTCGCCATCATGCTGGCAACCTTTTCAAGGCTATTAAAGTGACACACCTGGGCACCAGCGAAGCCTACCAGTCCCATTGTACCTTGAGGTCCTTGATCACCCTGTGAAAAGAGATTCCTTTAGTTCAGGCTCAGTCAAACGCCGAACTCCACATGAGACGAATTCGAACTAAAGTGAGCGAATTAAGTTCATGATAACTTCGACGTTTCACACAAGTGAGTTCGTCCGACTGAATTAAACGTGTTGGTCGATCTAAATTCGAATTAAGTTTGACGTTTGACCCAACAATCAAGCTTTACCCGTTTGGATCGACTCAAATTGCAATTTACTTCGTCTCGTGCGAGGATCTACGTTTCATCTGGGACTTACATTTTACAGTTAAAGTGACAACCCCTTTCTATTCATTCGACTCTCAATAGTGTTGTGTGACGACAGGGGAACTTAAATCACGGAATTTTCGATTTCGTGTAACTAATTAGAGCTGTCACAGAGCGATGTTAGAAAATGACATTAACACACTTTATAAGTTCATAACCATAAAAAAATAAATGTGTAACGTAAATATTTACATTAAAAAATGGCAACTAAGTAAAGAAATAACAAACTGGTTTGGTGTGTACGAACTCCTGACCTGTCCACCGTCCACTCCTGGAGTCCCGTCCGGTCCCGCAGATCCCTGGTAGAAGGCAGACGTCACTGTTAAAGGAACATCAGAACACAAATAAACTGAAGGGGTTGCTACCTGATTCCCTCTTAATTCAGTGAAATCGTAAAGCTAAACTACGTTAAACTACATAGGTAACCGAAAAGTAATGATATAGTTGTCTGGTAAGTAAAATATTTATTTGTTGAAGCCTTTTGTCTCCCATGGCGCATTGGATAAAAAAAATAGGTATTTCTTTGAGCAGTAGCTCAGGGACGCATTTTTTAATTATTAGACTAAAGGGTTCGACAAGAAAGATTGATGTTCTCTTGGCGCGATTATTCAAGGAAAGACCGAACTGAAGTTGTTAAAAAAATCGGGATAAAACGGGTCATAATCAACAAATTACAGTTGATGGGGCAGATAACTTATTTTTTCCCAGTGCCGGGGCACCAAGTGTGTACACGGCCTTAGAGAATTCCTTCAGCTCATCATGCCGGTACGTATCTCCGGGTTCTGCGACATGGAGCGCATGGGGTCAGATACGTTTCCTAAGAATTGATTGATACCTATTTACTCACAACGATTGAAAGAACCAACCAACCACAAACAGGCCGAGGCCAATACCCAGCCAAGCTTGGCCAATAAAGGATTTTCTTATGCGCAACAGAGCGCGAAGAGGGAGTTGAGGTGAGTATGAAAAAAAAACACTATTCTCTTGCGGAACACTGCGGGTAATCCCGAGCGGGGAAGATAGCGCCATGCATCTCGCCCGCTTGGGTAGCCAATCATAACGCATAAAAGAATCAGTCTCACCTCGTCTCCGTCGTCGCCACGGAAACCTTTAGTCCCTGGCAAACCGCGCCTTCCTCGATGACCGTCTCGACCCAGGACCCCATCATACCCAGAGTCACCAAAAGTGCCCTGAAACGTTAGGTAAACAACTGTTTGTATTGACCTTCATAATATGAAATTTCTGGCGATTGAGTCGCTACGAATTAGCCGGAAATTAAATATTTCTGCGTCACGGGAGCAACAGGACCAGTGCGAAGGGATAGTGCTCGCCAATCCTGTACTTGGAATTTTTACGTGAAGGCCAAAAGAAAGATTTTTTTTTACTTTATATTATTTTATTTTACATTCTTTCTTTAAAATTGTAAACTACGTATTATCCGAGAGGGAGGTCTTTACGGGAAAATCTCGTCAATCGCCCGGACAATACGGCAAGGTCGAGCTCCTGTTGAGGTTAATTAGTTGTTTATTATATGGCTTTTTGAATTGTCTTTGCAGGCCCATAATCAGCAATTGGGTATTACATGAGGTGGGAGGGTCTCAACTCTACTCAGTCTATTCAGAGAATGAAACAATTCCAAGCTAAATAACCAGCGCACCTGATAACCTTTTAATCCAGGGAGACCTTGTTTACCCGGTTTTCCTCTCGTTCCCTGTAGAAGTCCAAGCATTAGTTGGTTAGTTAAAGGGATCGACAAATATAGCAATAAAAATTCCTCGCGATTTTGCAGCAATCGTGTCTCAAAGTGCACAAATTAAAGAATTAAGGGCCTAAATCAAAGAAATGCCTAAGGATACTCCGCAATAACGGACAATGTGAGAATCTCCAATTCAAAGCTTGAGTGCTTCATTCCCCTCCAAAATATATTCAAAACTGTCCCTCTTTTTGCGTGTGTTCTGAGATTCCGAATGGTATAAAATTCCTGGGAAGATCGCGATTGCAAATTTCGTTGAGTACGTCCAGGAAGAACGAGTGCAGATCTACTTTCTCCTTCCACTCACGTTCTGCTACGATTCTCTGTTCAATAGAGAAAAGGAATGTCTTGGACTTAAGACTTTGTGCTAGATATCATGCCTTTATAACGAATCAAATTCAATTTTCATCAACGGAGAGATATCGTTACGAACTTACCCGAAGTCCATCAAAGCCCGGTAGCCCCGGGGTACCGGAAACGCCGGGTTCGCCCTAAAATCACAGGATGTATTTCTTTAGATTTAAGCAGTCTGCACTCTAGTAAATTGTTATATTAATCTAAGATAATTCAACAAAACCAAACACAGGTTACTGGCTCACCTTGGGAAACGAATCACTAGGGTGAATGAAAGGTTCCAGTGACTACGTTTTTCAGAAATCTAAAGAGGATAGAGCTAGGGGGAACCAAGCACACCCGGTGAACTGAGATCTTTGAAGATCCGGTAAAATAAGACCTAGTGTGTACTACATCCAAACCAACTACTATCCTTGGGCGTTGGTCCATCAGCAGTGACCGTGCAGGTGGCAACGAAAACTCCGGATCTCCCCAGGGAAAAGAGTATTACTTGCGCTTTTTACGTCGAGTTGAAAATAGGCACTTATGAGAGCTGAAGCCAAGGTTAAGACGGAAACATATAGAGCAGGCGGAGCAGGGTTGGAGCAGTGGTGAGAGCCTTCGCTTCCCAGCAATGTGGCACGAGTTTGATTCCGGCTCAGTGCCATATATGGGTTGAGTTTGTCGTTGGTTCTCGCCTTGGTTTTTCTCCGGATAATCCAGTTTTCCTTCCTCCAGTTAGATCAGGATAGAGGACCCGCGTGAAAACGCTTCCTCTTAAAATATTATAATTTATTTAGTTATTTATAATATTCGATAGAGAAGTGGTGGCGTACTTACATTAACGCCATTTTCACCAGTCTTTCCCTGGTCTCCTGCCAACCCTTCCTGGCCCTAGTAGAGCGGGAAAAGCACACGGTATTTACACGATAAACACAATTGTACAAAAATTGAGACGAAAAATTGGAATTAAAAACACGCACCCTCTGGCCAGGAAGTCCTTGAAGACCTCGAATTCCCTTCACTTCCTATAAAATATTGAAAATACAGAATCTATTACGCGTTAAGTCATTTTGTTAACAAGTCGATTTTTTTTAAATTTAGCACACGTCAAAATGAAGCTAACGCAAGTAAGCAAGTTGTACGCACGATGCAGAAGCAATTAATCAAGGCTGAATACTTTTATGGTGCTTCTATTTTAATGGGATTTTGTCCTGAATCATTTCTTTTTGCAAGCTTTCTACAATTCCATCCTCGAAGTGCTTGGCAGCCATTGTTGTTTTGTTCGATACTCAACGCTTCTAGTCACGCGTGGGGAGAAGTGTTGCGTGACAATGAATGAGAATTAGCTAGCCAGTACCGTTCTCGTTATTGATCCTGCTGTTTGAACGATCGGACGCACTACAGGTCCCTTTTCACCGGGAATCGACTCGTACTGCAAAAGATTACACGGCAGGCATAAGGAATGATTATTTGAACAAGTCATGGATATATTAGCAGTTCAGAAAAGAATCTCGTCTCAATTGATAAAATCTAAAATCACAGCAGAGAGAAGGGGACGTCTGAGCGCTGACTAGCGCAGCTCAAAGGGTTTGACATAGTAGGATAGTAGGCATATAGGGCTCAAAAATCGGCAAGGTACAAACTGCTTTTGGAGTTTTCAAGCAAATAGTCTCACGCTTGGTAACAATATAGAACTTGTCATTGTGTACAATTGCATGTTTTCTTTTTCTGAGATTTTGAGATTTTTGGCGGGAAAATGACGACACGAAATTGTTGACAAACTTTGTTTATAAATTACTATTCATTGAAAAGGTATAAAATTTTAAATTATAGATAGTGTTACTAAAAATAGCACAAAATGGCGGCAAATGTACCTCCGTTAGATATGCCATAATTTGCAAACAGTTGTGTGACTTCATTTTCCCGCCAAAAATGTCAAAAAAATGAAAAGTATAATTTCTGACGGTTGAGCGTGCGAATAAGACAGAAATTGATATTTCTACGGCACAAGAACAGAAGGGTCTGGGAACGATTGGTGTAAGGCATGATGGGTAGCAGGTTGTCTATAAAGTGTCAGTTCATCACGTGGTGAGGCATTCTAGGCCTGCATCAGTCCGATTGACTTTTGTTTCTTTTATAAATTATTATTATTTTGTAACTAGAGGTCCTCTAAACCCCGGAGGGATCGTGGCACTGCATTGGTTCGGGGGATACGTTTCCAGTTTTTTCCCCCACAGGGGTTTTTTCTTTTGGTTTTTCGTATCCGGCAGTGTCACAGGGAATCATTTCCCCGTAGTCAATTAGTTGTTGTTATTGCTCCACATGTATGTGGTTCTTGCTTGCTGCTGGTGTGAGGCCGAAAGAGACCAAAATAAACCTATAATGGATTGCATTTGTCTGTGTAGTGAAGTTGAAATCATGCGATTGTGGGAATGACGATCTGTTGTCGACATTCGTTGAGCCTCTCCTGTTAATTTTTCTCTCTGCTGTGGCATAGGTTTACATTTGCATTACTTGCAAAAAATTTCGGACATTTATTTTTCGGACACGTTTTGTCTCATTTCGATAAATTTCGGACAACATAAATTTCTGAAGCAAAGACTGAAACAACATCAGTAAAAATGCTAGTTTTACTGCACCCTCAAGGTTTTACAGATACACCAACAGAAAAATAAAAAAAATTATATCAAGCCATTACGTATCTCAAGCAGTGTCTCAACTAGAGTTCGCTCCATAAAGGAACATAGGCCTTTTGGAGCTATTTCAATGTTTTATACTGTACTGTAAATATTTCGGACGCTTAAGAAATTCGAACGCTTATTTACGAACACTTTTTTGTCCGAAATTTTTTGCAAGTGATGTAACCTTCGCGACCCTAATTTAACAGTAAGAATAAATTCGCTAAAATTAAATCGTCATGTGGCATAGTCGTCACTTACCACAGTGTTTCCGGGGGGTCCAGGATAGCCGGGTGGGCCAGGAGGTCCTGTTATCCCCTGGGGACCCCTCCTGCCCGCTGTACCCTACGAGAGAAAACAACTGTCACTTGATGTATGACGTGGCGGGATGTTGCGACATGAATCACGTGCGCTATAAGAATGGGCGCGAACGTCATAAAACTCAGCTTGACTTACCCGTGATCCTCTTGACCCAGGTCTCCCTGGCTGACCAGTAAGTCCGGGAAAACCCTGCAGCATGTACAAACTCAATTAGGTCCGGAGGCCTTAACCTAATACTTTCGTGAATGAAATGGAAAATCACAATACAAACCGTTTCTCCGCTGATCCCGTCCTCTCCCGGTTCCCCAATAACTGTGATGGGCTGAAAATTCAGCGAGAAAAAAATATTTGAGTAAAGCAGACGTGTGTGGGCAAAAAATAAGAAAATAACACAAACAATAACAACGACTGGAAATGACTTGTCCCGTACCCCAGGGGACTTGGAGTGTTTTTATTCACAGTACAAAAGATGTAAGATGTAAAAACCCAGGGGGTATTTCCTTATATAGGCTGCATATGTATGTTAGGCCCCAAAAGGTGTGGGTTTTTTGAGCTGTTTTGGTCATAAATAGGGTATGGTTTTAACACTCTAGTACGCTTTTTAGAAGAAGCTACTTTTCTATCATTGTCGATAAGACCATCAACAAAAGCACTTCACAATGCCTTTAACATCGGTCCAAACTAGGGAACTAATAATTATAAGGCAGGTCTGAAACAGGGATGGATTTACGAGTCAGATCTTGAATAGGGTAGGGAAATCACAGAAACAGGGTGAGGGGTTTGGGAAACGGGCCGCACACCCCCACCCAATTTTTCTGGGAGCACCCCTCCGGGTCAAAAAGTTACCTCTCCCCCGTCCGTGACATCTGGCTGTTGTCGCCTTACTCTTCTTGGTAATGAGTTCTCCGTTATGCTGCCTAAACCAGACAAACACGGCATGATCAACTGCCAATCAATCTTGGCTATGCTTCAATGTTAAGCATTTGTTCAAATTTCTGTCAATTCGACGGAAACGTGAAAACCACAGTTTGTTTTGTCGAGCATAAAACGCCACAAGTATAACAACAGATTCCGGAAACGAAACCACAGAGTGGAGAAATCTTTTAACTGGGCTTACAAAGAAGATTTGTAATAGCCTGTTTTTAATAAGTTGATGTGATGTGAGTAGGTCAAATCTGATTTCCTAGAGTTTTCTCATTTCAATTTCTTAGCAGAAGAAAGAAGCAAGAAAATCTCTAGGAGCAGTCTACAAAATGTCTTGATGAAGGAATCAAATCATCCTTTGAATAAATGCTGACACGTGTTTAACATGATTTCACTGCTAATCTAACTGACTAACATAACTTAACCTCGTTCACTGGATTGTGAAGTACATTGTCTGAAACAATAAGCCCTCTGAGGTTGAGAGAAAACTGATACACCTTTGATGCGATTATGGTGTCTCTGTAGCAGAATTACATGTCTCATGCTTTCGTTTCACAAATATAGAACACAACTTTGGCCAATTTCATCACTTAGGAATTCTTTGGACACAAATGTATATCGGGAACTATTATATTTCAGAGAATAGCGAGTATACCGGTTCAAGGGAATATTATTATAAAGTACCATAGACAGATGAAAATTCACTTACTTTCACTACATCTTCCAGTTATCCACATAGCAGCGCTGAGCCATAGCAGTAGCAATATCACGCATGAATACATCGCCGCGCGCGTGCCAATGCTTGACTCAGTTTGGAAGCGTGGATTTTGACTTCGCCGGCGTCACCTCTTTGTCGCAAAGAAAGAGATGATGAGCGAACGGACTTGGATCAACAACGAGCCTCGGCAGACGTTTGCAAGCACGCAAACGGTGTCTGTCACACGTAAAAATGTGGTGCGCACAAAGGCCATGTGTGTGCGTTATCACAATTGCGTGTAATTCGAGTTGCGATAAAATACCTGTAGCGATATGGGGTCATGTCATGAAAGACACAGTTAGGGAGAAAAAAAATATAGTAGAGATTTAAATGATTTATCGATGAGAGATATGAAGCAAAGGTTTGTGTGCTCGATAACAGTGTTAACTTTGATAAGAGTGCACTTCAAAAGAATGGAAAACTTGGTCGCTTGGAGAATTTCCTACACGACCTTGATTAAAGTTGCTCACTGTTCGAAAAGGACGTGGTCAAGAACAGTGGTAGGTCTGCCGACAATGTTACTCGAGTTTAGCTGATTTATCCCGAGAAGGAATAAATAACTTTTATTTAAGTAAGCCCTTTGAATGGTAGCCTGCATAGCTTGGCGTTTAAGCGCACTAAAAAAGCGACGAGGCCGGGAAGAGCCTGGGAGAGAGCCGCGCGGTCAAACTGCTTTAAAAATTGCTTAAACCGCTAAGCTACGCAGGCTAGGATCAGCTAGCACATATTTTCTTTTCACTGAAAGGTTAGGATAGTATTATGGACCACAATATCAGTCATTTTGAAAGTTGTTTTATTTTGGACTAGTCCCGTGATGAAAATAATAATTCTGGCTGGCTGATTCCCAGCCTCCTACGCAGCTCGTCACGCGATTTTCCTCCCTCTTGGAGGAGGAAGATTGCGTGATGAGCTCAAAAAGCGCCTGGGTAAGAGGCTACAATCTTGGACAAAACGGAACATTTGGACCACCCCTTCCCCCAATTTCAATGATAATAAAATGGCGCGTTTTTGCTCTTTCGCGCCTTCATCATTGCTTTGGGGGGGGGGGGGCTAATTGCTCCTTTTTATTCTGTCCATGATTGTAGCTGATTCCTTGAGCAGTTTGAATTTTGTAACATGAAACCAAGTGATTTAGATGGACCTCCCACAAATTAATTTTGCTGATTCTAAAACAAAGAATGCTGACTGCTTTTTCAAGACTTAAAACAAAGTAGTTTGCTGACAGCTAGATAGGCTTCAGGCACAATGCCAGGTCAGTCCAGTTTGGATTGTTGAAATATATTTCATTTAGAGTGCCCTAATTACTTTTTATGGGAGTTTTCAGGAATAAAAGTCAATTTCAACCACAGCTTATCAATAATGATGAAGATGAGGAGGATGTAGATTTACTAATTCCATAACAATATTTTGATCAATTTAGGGGATCCTTTGAATTTGACCTCACCACTTTTTCCAGGTTAAAAATAGACAAGTATAATAGTGATTTATTTTAGCTTTTCACACCATGCTTTTATTTTCAGTGTTACGTTTATGAAAAAGAGAGCTTCGTGCTCATTATAACTTTATTATATCTTCACGAAAATCCTTATTGTTTTAGTTGTAGTTTACACAAGCTTTTGCAACACCGTATGCATTTAAGGTCATGCAAATAAAGCTAGTTGTTAATTGTTTTTAGTGTGGAGGCCTCACATAGCGATTCTCAGGTGAGTAGTTATTAGGGGGTTAACTTGGATTCCCCCGGCTAAATCTATATGAAAAGCAGGCTGCCCCGTGCTGACCAAGCCAAAGGTTAACGCTCCCAGTTTCAAGCATGCTCTACATGTGTCGACACATCTCTGGTTGACAGCTATAAAAGATAGCTGAATTGTTCACGTGGGAAAACGTTGACTCCCTCTCTCCACTAGCCTACTTGTACCCTTCCCTGCTCCAACATTGCAATTTAAAGCACTCTCTCACACGGGTTGGTTTGGTATAGTGGGTAACTAAGCCTCCCACTGAAGATTTCACATGCCCTTGGTTTACAGCCCTGAACCTCCCTGAAATATCGAGAGCACAGAAGCCACGCGTGTGTTTAGGTAGTATATAAAGGAATTACAATGAAATTTCCATTGTCCTCTTCTCACGGGCGGATGTGGTTTATCTTATCAAACGTTTTTCTAGTAATGAGAACTTGATTGATCGAGATCGAGGATTAAGAGCTACGAAACGTCAAGGATTGAAGGTCAAAAAATGTCAGTGAAAAACGCCTTTAAAAGTCGTGAAACAGTAATCGGGAATCGCGCTAAACAAGCATTGTTCAGTGAAACAACCAACCTAGTTTACTCTGTAAGTTTCTTCTTTATAGAAAATGCCTGGCAAACGTTAGCCTTCAAGCGCTTGTTCGCTCTGTCCAGATTAATTTTGTCTGGAGATTCAGGAATTTCATTTAAACTTATGAAAATTATACAACTATAAAGACGGTTTTGATGGTTTCCTTCAATTATCGTACTCGACAAAAGTTAAGCCTCGCGGGATTTTGGACTTACATAAATAAACCGAAGCGATGAGTCGATCTAATGTCCAAGTCGTATTAAAGTATTGTATAAATTACTTTCTTCAGGTCAGTAGATAAATATGATCACGTCAAAACGAACGATCTGAAGCCAAAGGGAACAATGACATTTTCCTTTATGCAGACGCAGTAGCGTTACAACTCTTTCAATATTAGTTTTGGTGGCCTTTTGTTGCGCTAATCATCACACGACGTCGAAATTCAAATTTACTCCTCTTTCTCTTCAAGCACAACAAGACAAGTATTTCCTTTTCAGATGGATAATTTTTTGAATTGATATATAAGCTTAAGTTAATGTCAGTATTGACTAAAAAGAGCTGAACACAATAAAGGGTCGGTACGAGAACTAACCCAAACGCTATCAGTCTTTTTTTCCATGGGTTCAAAATGGGATTGAAATAATGTATAGGGCCAAGGAATGCTATACCGCAAGACGGCTTATCTCGGTTTCAGTAACACGAAAAGAGTATTTTTAATCCCCCCTTTATGGGAAGCCAGTTTATTTTGCATTGTGGCTAATGCCTATTTACATTCCTGGGTGGATAGAGGCACTGTGATTACCCATGAACAATATAGACAAGTGCACCTTCCCTAATGTGAATAAACCGTGGACTAAGACTCTGACTTAACAACTTATTTCTTCTGCGACAAACACAATTAATAACCTAAAAGCGGAAGGCTGCAACCCACAGTTTGATTATCAATATATAGCGACTAAAAATTGAAATTGAAACAATTTGCCACGTCAAAACTAATCGTGCAACTTGCATCAAAGAAAACCTGAATTAAGGTTCACAACGAGTCGATCAGTAAATACTGAATTAGCGTAACTTGTCATTAATCAGCAAAAAAAAACAAACAAACTCAGAAACAGGGTTTGTCGCAATATTGAAGTTTTTGATTGTAAGGTCTGTCGTATTCTAGCTAATTAGTCACCAATAGACAATACCCCTTTGTTTCGCTTTCTGAAATGTTTGGATAAACTACTTGCAAAAAAACCCGTTGCGGTAAATTATCGCTTACAGACTTCGTTTAACGGTCTGAGGTCACTTTCATAAATGCTCTTTTTCGCAATCAAGTTACGTACCTAAATTTATACTCCCAACAGACTTTATTGAAAGGTTTATTCCGGCCATTCTTTCAGGCATGGCTGTCTCCTACTGGTTGTCTATTTTGCTCGTGGGATTCTCAGTGATGGTGTTACAAAGTTCTTCTCAAGGTGGGTTAGAGAAACTTTTTCTTCAGGCGTAGAATCAAGAAGATTAAAATATATCATGCTCGATCGGCTGGATTGCCTGGTTTATTTTCCAGTAACTACAAACTAACTTAAGGATGGAACTGAAACTGACCACACTTCGCCCGAAATACAGTTTAGGTTTCAAACTTTGTTACTGTCCTTTTTTTAGACTTCTGGATATAGACTCATACATCTATTTAATTCAATACATCTATTTCAAATCGGCTTCTTCGAGGTCTGGACTAACTAAGTTGTGTTATGGGAACAGTATTTCAAGGTTAAGAAATTAAGTTTCCAAAACAAGGGTCGCATTTTGTATAAACTATTATATGTTAAATTATGCAATAAATTAGTAAGGCTACATATGCTGCAGATGATATGTTGAAGACTTCTGGCAGTGAAGTGTGCTAGCTCACCTAAAGATCATCAAGTTTACATATACAAATTTTGAACAAATAAAAACCGGGAACAGATTTGGGGGCGTTTTTAGACTGCTAGCCCTTCTTTTTCCGGAGGCAAGCGTGAGTACATTAGTAGATCAAGAGAGCGCGCCATATTGCGTTCGACGCTTCCACGTGAAGCACTTGTCCCCGGGTACCAGCCTCACGTGTCACACGTGTCAAGACCTCTGTAAACTGGCGTTTGATTCAGAGATACAAAGCCGATCAAAAATATCAAGAAACCATAATTGTGCCCGTCGAGAAGGTTCAATAAAAAAACTCTAGATTTGATATGTAAAAAGCTGGAACGATCGACTGACTCGACTGGGTGTAAGTCTAGTTGAGTGCTTTCGTTTAATTGCATGCTGATTAAGTAGCATACTTCTCAAACGAAAGATTTATTTAAAAGGTTTCGTTTCGATCATTTAAGGAATTTGTCCGAGCAGCTGGATTTACCTGCAAGGTTCATGCTACAAGTTTTTTTCCCAACCAAAGAGCTGGAATTCAGCAGAATCCGCCTGTAGATCACTCGGTGCCAGGCTGGTGGTGTTGAACTCACTATCTGAAAACCGAGAAGTTGGCTCTAAGGTAACAGGGGGACAAGGGACTTGGATTGGGTTGTACAGAGATCCTAAAGATACGTCTCGCTGGCTGTGGATTGACCGATCACGTCAAACTTACACTCATTGGAGAGTTGGAGAACCTAACAATTCTGGAATACGCAAGGATTGTGTGTTCATGGGTACCAGGGCAACCAGCTATACATGGAAGAACTCTCCTTGTAGCAACAATAACCCTTACGTTTGCGAAACCACGGGTAAGTCAGGAGGCGTCATGTTATATATTTTGCAGTGAATGCTAAATAAAACTGTTTATCAAGGTTAAATACGACTGACAGAAAGCTGAGCCAAGCCTAATGTGTAAAAGGGGTGAGCCATGCATGTGCTAATCGCAGTGAGCTAGTAAGCATTACGCGACTTCCAACTGAGGGCCTCTAGTTTATTAGCATTTAGATGCTATTTTGAGCTACCCTCGATAAATAAAGACTTCACTTCACTTCACTTCAACTATCCCCAGCCATAGTGTCGAACTATACTTCCTTGAACTATGCTTTCTAAGTACATACTTAAAGCTGAATATTCCTGTCATTTTTTCATCATTTTGATGCTAGCGGGACGAGTTAGCTGAAAGGTCTCTGATGAATCCCTTACAGTGGCAGGGACGAAACATACGTATGTAAGGCTAGCCATTGTAAAATTCTCACACTTTTTAGCCTCAAAATGTTCTTAAGATGCTTTTGTAAAAGTTACCATTTGCAATCATTTAATAAGGTGTTTAGTAGTGTTGTCAATGTAAACATACAGCCAACCATGCAATTTTTAACAACTTGATAACAACAAATGGGAGTCATCTGTTATTTAGTTAATTGGCGATTGGTTTATAATTATGGTTTATGTTCATTTCTGTACAGTGCCAAATTGTCCAGCTCTCACAGTCGGTCGCCTTGTCATAACAACACCCATCAATTGCGTGACGTCACCGATGAAAATCAGTGCAAAGTGCTCGTTCTCCTGCCCACCGGGATACCAACTACAAGGTCCATCTTCTAAGCAATGTGGGGCAAATGGTCAGTGGACGGGCAATGCTAAATCAGCTTCATGCAAAGGTGAGCTCACGATCACTGGTGTTATCACAATGACTACCACTACAGTTCTTTTTATCTTTTTGAAAATATAGTTCCAGTTTATAAGAATAACTTTTTTTAGATATCAACGAGTGCACGGTGTCAAATGGCGGCTGCAGTCACAAGTGTGTTAATACTGCAGGAGGCTACAAATGTGAATGTCCAGACCCGGAACTCAGCTTAGCATTGGATAACAAGACATGTCACGGTAAATGTCGATTGTAAAATCAGAGTAATACCATAAAAACGAATTTCAAGTGCTATAGCAAATATTTCCTCTCTCGTTTAATCTCCTTTCATTTCAGGTCCGGGCGTTGATGTTCAGTGTAACAGGGACAACATGACAATCACCATTCCCAAGTCCCTGCTCCGTGGTATCGACCGTAAACATCTTCGACTCCTGGACACTACATGCAAAGCTAAAGAGACAAGTGCTGACTTCTCTCTGACAACACCGTTGACTGGCTGTAACACAACACGCAGGCAAACACCTACAGCTATTGTTTACTCCAACACAGTCTTGGAAATCCCTGTGGCTGCTGAGGATGTTGTAACACGCGTGCGTGAAATAGAAATACCGTTCAGTTGTTTTTATTCCAAGTATGGTGTGGTATCATCGGTTGGTTGGAAGCCAAGTAACAGGAAACTTGTGTTCAGCGATGAAGGCAAAGGAAACTTTACACTTTCTTTGAACATGTTTCCTGACAAGAGATTCGTGAGTCCTTACACGAAGGATGATTTCCCTGTTGCTGTGGTGCTGCATAAACTTCTGTTCTTTGAGGTATCAGTGACATCAGGTGACAAGCAGCTGTCAATCATAGCGGATCGATGCTATGCCACACCCACTCAGGACCAGAAGAATTCCTTGAAGTACGAATTCATAACGAAAGGGTATGTGAAGAATCATTTGTTCTTTTTCGAAATCTGTTTGTTACTTCTATTGTGGCTGTAAGACGGTGGTGCTGTGTGCGGACTAATTTAAGATTTTGCATTTATCAGATGCCCAAATGACATAACAGTGAAGTACCATGCTGCGCCTTCAGTCAGTGCCCAGCGGTTTAGCTTGGAAGCCTTCAAGTTCATTGCTGACCATCCATTTGTGTTCGTTCACTGTCACGTGATTGTATGCAACGAAACCGACCCAGGCTCCCAGTGCGTAAAGAAATGTCCATCAAGTGGCCGAGGAAGACGTGAAGTGAGTGATCACGCTACTGGCGCGTACTCTTTGTCCCAGGGCCCACTCCATCTGGCACGAGAGAAACGACAGGAAAAGCGCGGGAATGTTCTGGATAAAAGCGGTATGAATTCTAAAACTGTATAAGAAAACATAAGTTAACTACAATCTTCAAACCTTTAAAGCGTAATAAATTACGTTTTGATTTAATTATTTCAAGTGAATTGGTTCCTTTCCTCGCTATGCGTTAAAATTTCCTGGTTTGACTCATAATTAGAAGCCTAAATTACATTTGCTGTTGGGAATCAAGCATGTGATGTCATCAGATTTTTCTCTCTCCTTCAGGTTCCAGTGCTATCTTCCTGATGGCTCTGTTTGTGATGTGCGTTGCTTGCTTAGTGAGTACAGTGGCGATGATATACAAGAAGTCACGTGACAATCCCGCTGGCTATACTATGCTTATCAGCGGTGAAAAGGAGTAGAAACATGCTCACTGACTTCAACCGGACTGGACTTGAAAAACTTTAAGGCTTCTCGAGCTTGAGATATGCATTGCTCCTTTTCACTTGTTATTACTCCCGACGAATAAACCTTTTTTAGAAAACAATTTTACCTGGTTGACTACACCCCATCGTTAGTCATATCTACAATTCCTTTTTTTCACTGTTAAGAGTGAACGCTCTAAATAGCACCTTTTAAACATCTATTGGATGAAAATTTGGATAAATGAGATAAATTAAATTTAGCAAGAAGCAGATTAATTATACTTAAGGTGGCTGGAAGCAGTTTCCAGTGCTTTCCAAGACTTAGAGTTTGATGGGTCATTATAACCACTCTGTATCGGTTGATGCCAAAATCATGGTATCAAAAAGCTGCCCAATCATTGGTGAACAAGTTGCTGTCAATTTTGTGGCTCAATAGGTTATCATAGAAACAACATGACCTGCTAAAAACACCCTTATTTATAGTTTTCAACACTTATAACTCAAAAACGAATTCCATGACCCCATTTTTTATTTTCGAATTGTAACTTTCTTTGAATGGTGTTCAGAGCCACCCCCGATAAAGAGTTGTTATAATGACCCATCAAACTCTAAGTCTTGGGAAGTACAGGAAACTGTGTCCAGCCACCTTAAACGAGCGGGTTTTGTCATTTTTGCGAAAACATTCTAAAAACAAAAATTCGCCGCTCTCAGTTTATTCTGACCATCATGTTCTCGTCAAAGGTTTTCACACTTTTTTCACTAAATGTCAGTGATTGCATATCTTAAGTTCAAGTTTATCCTTAATGTGTAGATTCTTAGTGGTCTTGAAAGCTAAACGTTTTTCGTCTTCCCAGTTAAGGTGATTCCCGAGTTTTGCATCGCGCATTCCTACTGCGCACGAATTTTGCGTCATCAGCGCGCGCACATGAGCGCGCTCGTACAAAACATAAGAGATTTCCTTCAAACTAAGCTCGATAGCGAGATAAAAGCTAATTTCCTCTTAAACGAGCAGGGTGACCCTCACTTTTTATTTTATAAATTCAATGAGAACAATATCCACAATAACTGAGAAAAAATTTGGCAGAAATCTATGGCTACTTTTTTGGCAAATGAAATAAATGCTACAGATAGAGACGTAACGGACCCATTAGAGCAAGTCCAAATTATGTTTCCTTTAAAGGATAAAAATATCAGTTACTAATGCAGGGTATTTGAAGCCATTTCTTCTGGGACGTAGATGAATAAGCAATCAAAGACAGTCGAATTCTGTGTGATATAACACGCCGCATTGAAAAATAATGGAGCTTATTTGTTGCGCACTGAGATAACCAAAAGTCACCAAAATAACCATATTTGTCAGCATCGTGGCATGAAAACAAGCACGGTGACCCCCTCTTTTTATTTCGTTTTTAACATCTCCTTGTACTGTAATGACACCATACCAAGTTTCATCGGAAATCTATGGCGGGTTCTTTTACCCGGGAATCACCTTAAACCTTTAGTTTTCGAGTTTACTCATAATCCATAATTTCCCGGATTGTCCAAAAAAATGATTTAATTAAGGGTGCTTTGCTATTTTACGTATTTTGGAAAGGCGTAGAAACGGATCTCATAACTAGCTATTAATACCCGAAGGGAAACAGAAATGGAGAGCAATTTTGAAGGAACCAATGCAATAAGGTGTTGTTAGAGTGCTCACCATTACAAAGACTCTGCATTCTTTATTTTACACTACTTATTTAAAGGCTGTCGATATTCGTGGTTTTAAAATTTAGACACCAAAAGTATTATTGGTTGTCTTGTAGGAACTGACAGAGACCAAAATTTAATTACTACACCCTTTGTAGCCTCCTACGCAGACGCTCTTTGGGCTCGTCACGCAATCTTCCTCCCCCACGAGAGTGGGAGAGGAAGATTTCGTGACGAGCCCAAAGAGCGTCTGCGTAGGAGGCTACACCCTTTGTGTCACGGTCTTTGTTAGATTAGAAATCGGCAACGGAAAGGTCAGTGGAAGGTTCTGATACAAATCGTTATTGCGCATGAGTGGTCATGCATTTGTCAAAGGACTATTTGAGTAACACCTTAATGTCTTTCCTGGGTATAGAGTCAGTAGTATTTGTTTACATGTAGCCAAAAGTGAATTTAAGGAGGCTGGCAACAATTTCCAGCACTTTTCTAACAGCTATACTTTGAAGAATGAATACAACCACTGTTTAACAAGTGATGCTACAATAACGGTATCATACAAGTACCCAATCATTGGTAAACAAGTTGCAATCATCTATCTATTCTATGTAGTGGGTTCAGAGCCACCTTAACTTTCGAAAATTCAAATTTTTAAATTAAAAGTGTTGCCAACCTCCTTAAGATAAGTCGACATTATAGATGTTTTCAGCCTTGTCGAAATATTGATCGGTCCGTGTGGCAACAGAAATTTTGTAGCAGGAGAAGGCTCAAACATTAAGTACATGGTTGTTTCCAATTCTAGATAAGAACAAATCAGGCGACGAAAATTTCCTGCCAGCGACTGATGTGATAATTAGTTGTTAACTGTAATAGTCAGGTGTGGTGTTGGAAGCTTGGTGCTGTTTAAAATAAGATCAATAAAACATTCATGCAATGGACAGGTGTTTGTGTGGTAGTATTCTGCGCATGCGTGCTTCCTTCCTCACGCTGCGAAACTACTAACTATCCACGACAGGCTGAAGGCAATTTGACGTTGATAATTCTTTCTTAAAAGTCTAGAAAAATGTCTTGCGGGTGCTGATCGTAAAAAAAGGTATTATAAGATCAGTCAAAGTCCTCCTGTTTGGGTTGTTAGCTCAGCTGCAATGATTTCGACCGCGAAGAGCAAGGTCGGTTTGATGGGCGGCTCCCGGCGTCTTTTCCAGTATAGCGGTCGTTGATGCAACTTCACGGTGATAACACCGTTGATCCTTGCAAAGGAACTTTCACCATCTAAATGCCAACGAGCAGCCAATGAAAGCCGATGTCTTTAAACTCGCCGCACAAAAGGCGGACACCAAGTGTAACAGCCTAGACGGCGCAATATTTATGGGGCAAGTTTCGCCCGCAAAATAGCGCGTTGTCCCGACTGCTTCCCCTAGGTTCTCTGAGGGTGCACAGTACTTCATGTAAAATCACCTGAAATCCCCTTTGGGAGTTTCGATGAGCCAATGAAAAGAAAACAGGAGGAGTTAAATATGTTTGGATTGCACTATTATGGTATTCTTTGAAGATCAAATGACCGCTGATGCAGATACCTTCAGACTATCCTGCCCTGTTTCGCATGCGGTCAGTTTACAGCTTCCCAATTGCTTCAGCCAATATTTTTTTATCCACAAGTATTTTTGTAATTTATTGAGGCGAAGCGGATTAATATTTGTCATAAAAACGCTTTCTAAGGTCTGACACATATAACACATATAACGTAACAGTAAACTTTTATTTACAATAAAAGTAGTATTTTAAAGTTTTTTTTTTAACAACCTCGGTTAAAGGTATGACAATTTGACAATGCTGTTAACGTAAAGATAAGAACAGAAAACGGCAAGTAGCTACAATTTACAACAATAAAAACGTGATTGAACTAAAATGAGTTCACAAAATTGCAAAAAATTGTTGAAACCTTTAAACTCGCATCCAAGAAAAAAATATTAAAAATAAGAGAAAAAGCCTCAATAACTTGTTAACAAAATTGTGGCTGCGTCCCAACCGTCTGTCACTCGATTGCTTCAAACATCAACGCTGATATTGATTTATTCATGAACAAAAGTGACGCATGCGTTCAAATGCAACCACTTTACACGACTCTCTCCGTTTGCCTCGCTGCTGTGTAAATTAAAAAAATGCAATTGCACTAGCAAAAAAATGCCTAGAAAAGGAAAGCGTAAAATTGCTTTAAAAAAACCCAAGCCTATAGTCGTTAATTGCAAAAGAACTAGAAATGCCAATGCCTAACGGAAATAATGTGAAATGTGAAAAGCAAGCTAAAATCGCAAACAAAACCCAAGCTGCGCAAAAACGCAAGCAGTAAAATTGCTAAAAACTAGAAATGAAAAAACCTAGCCACTAAAACTGTCAAAATTGCTAAGAACCTAGAAATGCAAAAACCTAGCTGCTAATTGCTAAGAACCTAGAAATGCAAAAACCTAGCTGCTAATTGCTAAAAACCTAGAAATGCAAAAAGCTAGCCGGCAGAATGAAAAAGCAATAACGAGATGCTGCGAAATTTACATAGCAACAAGACAAACGAATCAAGCCACGCGCGGTGATGACATGAACACTTACGTGACTTTAATTCAAAAATGATCCTATATCGGCGTATCTGATTGGACAACAAAGTAACCAACAGGTTGCAACACGTCCACATTGACGTCACATTAGATCTTGTTACGCTACCTCACAGACAACAGGGACGCAATTCATTGCAATGGTCTTTTTTTGCTACAGTACACTGCTATTAAGACTAACTTTGGAAAAAAAGAATTTTGGTAACAACTTGAAAAAATGAGAAAGTAAAATATTGTTGCTGTATTAATTGTAGGTTTATGTTGTAAGCAGCTGGCTTTTCCTAAAAAGCTCCTAAAAAGCTGCAATAAATCTGAAATTTGAAGTGTTTTAACTTACATATTATTTTACAGCGTATTTCATGTTGAACCATTTTGTTTTCAAAAACAATATCTCAAAACAATATATTTACATTGAAGCTGATATGAGATCAGCGATTTCTTCAGTAACAAGAGAACTGGACCTGAAACCAAAAGAGAAGGAATACATAAGTTTACTGAGCACGACAGTATTGACTCATTTTCAATAGAAACCTTCAAAATGTTTACTTAGTAATCATTTTAGCTGCAATTTGAGCCAAGTTGTCAACGATAAACTACAAAGTTACTGAGCTTACAAATAAAAAGAACACTTCAAGTTGAAATCCGTGAAGGAAACAGTATCTTTTTTAAACCCATCGGGAACAACAATGAATTCAGTTCAGTTCCTCGACATTTCTAGCAGGATATAGACCGAGTGCCTAACTCACTACCAGTCTTCCGTCACAAGCTCAGCAAAGAGTATCCGGCGGATGGGTAGAAGGGCATGGGTTCGTGTCCTAAATTCGTGTCCTATATACACGAAATGGAGAAACTCTTCATAATAATTCCATTGTCAGATATGAAACTATACGTCATTTACAGTCATTAGACGTAACTTTACATCACTAAACGACACTAGGCATTCTCACCTTAAAACTTTAATCCAGTTAGGCAATTATAACTTTCAGTTTTTTAGTCTTGCAAGGAAAACAAGGGCATCAATAAGTTTTTGTTCACCGGCCTTGTGCTGATCTGTTTTACGCCAGCCTGGAAAGAAACAACATTCAACTTGTTACGACTAATTCTCCAAGGAAACAAAAAGCATTTTTCCATGTTGGCACAGATTTTTCAAATTAAGGCGGCTTTCATATTTACTATGTTAGCCAACCGCATCAAAATTTAATACAGTTCTATTATACTAACCAGTGATTTAGAGCTGGAATTATTTTAGGGTAATTAAGTACCACAAACAGAAGAAATCATGTATCAAGAAACAGTGTAAACTAAATGTATTGCAAAGTAAACAATGTTGGATCTTAATGCAGACAATCTGTCAAGGGTACAGCGACAGAAAGTGATATAATCATGTTATTTGTGCTGAGCAAAAATAAGATTAAAAATAAAAAATAGTTTACTGATTGGTACATATGTTACCTTCAAGTTGAAACAAGAACATGAGTTCCTGTCTAATCCCAGAAACACATTCTTCCAAATTCTCTTCTCTGCCCCTACAATCAAAGTTAAAATCACTAGCTACGAAAGAACTGATGAGTGCCCAACGTTTATTTTTCCATTAATGAGATCTGTAATCTATCTAAGATTTGCTAGGAAGGAGTATGAATTAAACAAAAACAGAATAACAATTACAAAGAGGAAAATAATCTTTACTTACAGGATTTCAAGATCTTGTTTCCTTCTGATAAGTTCAGCCCTGCATTTGTTGAGTGAGACCCAGTCTTGAGTCAGACCCTCAAGTTCTTCTTCACAACCTGGAAAACAATCAATTAGAGAAAAGTCTTCACAAGCCAAGCTCTCTCCACCCAGGTGTATAAATGGGTACCAGCGAATTTAATGCTGTGGGGTAACCCTGCAATGGACTAGCATCCCATCCAGGGGGGAGTAGAAATTCTCCTAGTTGCTTCATACTACTGAAACCGGGATAAGCTTTGGCCTGATGGGCCACTTGGCTCGTATGCAGGCTTAAACCCTACCTTTTACCTTCACCACTGGCAGAACGTATCCAGGTTTCAGTAGTGTGGGGAGACCAGACGTTTCCTCTCCCCCCTGAATGAGGTATTAGCCGACCTTCCTCCCCCACCCTCTCCTCTCCAGAACATTTTTACAAGATTCCTTAGCAGTTCATTACTACTCGTTGATGTATCTGGATGGAGATCGACACTAGGAGTTTAGATACTGACCTTTCGTTTTATTTGCCCCCTGGATTTCCTTTTCGAGTTGGATGTTGACTTTCTCCAAAGACGTTATTTCGTCTTGGAGGAGAGAAGTCTCTTCTCGTATATACACAAAGAGTTCTGGGCACTGCTGGCTGATAGGTAATACATCCTGAAATGCAAAGAATAACAAAAAATGAATAGCAGAAAGCACACCAAAAACAAGCTTTTACATATTCAAACAAAGAAAAAAAAATTTAAACTGAGATATACCGTAAAACTTGCTAGCTAATTACGGAACTGGAGGATGACAAATTTTCAGAGGGAAGGCTCATTAATGGAAAGGATTTTGAATTTCAAGACGTCTTGCTCTTGCAATGAAATAAATACCTAAGTGAAGACAAGTGCCTGATATGATAAGACTCAAAACACAGTGATGTAAGTTACTAAGACTACTAAGCATGCCACAACATAAAACGGTACACAATGGTGGGTTTACAATCAGAATAAGCTGTATCTTTCTTTTGGGTTAATTCTACGTACACAACTATCAACCTTTTTTGGAAGGGAAATAACAAGTGATTTTATAGACAGAAGTAGCAAAATAAATACCTCATTTTGACGCTGGTTCTTTTTGAAGGGATTTGCTGACTCCCTTTCCCATGGTACAACGCTTTCTTCAGGTACAGCATTATGAACTACAGTCCGAGAACCAACCGCCTCTCTTGGGGTTGAAGCTTCAGGGTCGGTAGTATCAGGAGCATGTTCCTCTTGGTTGAAAGGTGTTTCCTTTTTAGAGGAGGGCTCCACAAGAGTTATGGAGTGGGCCTGACTGAGGGCTGAAGTGTCTAGGTTGGCAGTCTTAAGTGAACTTTGCTCTTGCTGCACAGGCATTTCCTTGTTGGAAGGAGAAGCCTCTACAGATGGAATGGAGCGGGTCTCGCCACTGGAGAGACCATCACTGTCATTGTCATTGTCCTGAATGTGCTGTGTTTCTGACATGACAGTGCCTCCTTGCAAGCCACCATCATTAACAGAGCGTTTGACAACAGAAGCGCCGATGTCACTATGACATCCCTCCTTTGGCTTTGACGATTCCTTGCCCTTAGCTCTTTTCAGCTTTTTATGAGCAAATGGAACTTGACGCGTTCCCTTCTTTATGACAGGCTCATTCTGAACAAGTGGCTTTTTCAGTGGGACAGTGGTGCCTTGCTCGTCATCTCTGCTACCATTCTTTAGAATGTTGGCTTCGCCGTTTTTCGTCAAGTTATTTTTTCCATCAGCCTGATCAATATTCTTGTTCATGCATTCTCTGTCACTCCCCTCAGCATCTTTCACTGGTGTCTCCTTGCAGAGATCAGGCGCATTCTCCGATTTCAAAGAACTCTGCCTGTCAGCATCACACTCCTTCGGATACTTAGCAGCTGTCTTAGTTGATGCCTCTTCCTTGATTTGACTCAATGAGCTTTTCGCTTCCTTGACCTCACAGTTTAGCTGACTTGATGGAGGGAGCTGTGATGGGCGTGGTTCTGGTAAAGCAGACTGAGACGCAGCATGGAGAGGTGGAGAGTTGAATGGAGCTTTGCTATCAACCTTCCTCTGCCCTGCAATGTTGCTGTGGCTACAAGAGGCAGCCTCTTGAGAATCACAGGCTGCAGTGTCTGACACTGGAGCTTTGTGTCCAGATTTCTTCTGTGAGCTGCTCTTTGAACCTTGACCATTGCTTTTCCTCTTCTTCTGTAGTGATTTCTTCCTCTCTGTTCTAGCATCATTCATGATCTCATCAAAGATTTCCTTATCTGTGCGACTGCAATAAAAATGAAGGAGCAGAGTAATCAAGTGAGTGACTGAGTAAGCACAAAGTTATTTTTATTTAGGTGTGAGGTCCTTGAAAAATGAATTTAAAAGCAACAAAATCCATTGACAAACTAAGGGACAGGTAGACTGACGGTTCATTGGCTGGGAAGATTCAAAGGGTATCTTATAATAGATGCCCAGGGGGTACTCCCTGAAAATTTGGGTGGGGGTGTGCGGCCCGCTTCACAAAACTCTTACCTTATATATGACCAAAAATTGCGATTTTTCCCTACACTATTCATAACCGACACAGTTGCCGTAAACATAATTTCTGAAGTGCTTTTGTTGATGGTCTTATTGATAGTGATGAAAAAGTAGCTTCTTCTAAAACAGATACCTAATTCAAGACTAGAGTGCAAAAACCATACCCTGTTTAAGACCAAAATGGCCAAAAACGATATCTTTTTAGGACCAAAAAAGCTGAGAAACTGCACCCTTTGGAGCCGCACATACCTATATAACAAAGTACTCCCCCCTCAGGGGGTAGATGGGTATCTTTAGTTCTCATCAAAACAGTAATAGCACAAGCTTTTATAGCACAAGCTTGATTTGTGTGGAACAAAAGGTTCCATCCCATAACAATTAAGCTGACATCAGTACTCAAGATAGTACAGTGAATAATTTTAAGAATTCATACAAATGAGAATAACTCACCGAGGGACACCGTCTTCCAATAAAACAGATGACAACGTGAACTCCAATGAACCTGACAGAACAGATTTTTTAACTGGTTTCAGTGTAACAGTAATATCACAACTTGTTGGTTCTTCCTGTATGTACTCTGAAATGTCCAGAGATCCAACTGCAATGACCTTCCGTTTACCAGAAGGAGTCACCTTGAGATTTGAAACAAAGTAAAACAATCCATCAGAAGGTTAAGTGGGGCAATGGTCCCTGTGCTTTGACTTTGTACCACACAGTCTACCCACCAGGGTCAGTATGTAACTAATACAATGGAGCTACACGCAAATGAGTAAATTTGATTGGTAGGTAAATAACAACCAACTAGCACCTACTTAGAATAGCAATTCCAAGAGGTAAGGGAAACTATCAAGACACAAAACAGGACCGGAGACTGACCTTTTTAAACACGGACCTACTGGCTTATAAGAATTATGTCAGATGTTACATGTACTAGTTCTAACCAGTCAGATGTTTGGTGATACAGATGATACAGTAGTTTGGTATGCCTAAAGTTACAAGTTCTGGAATTGAAACTCTTCAAGTCCTTGGTTTTGATTAAATTAAACAATTTCTCCATTTGTTAATTCTGATGTGTTCAGCTTTTGCAAATTGCAAAACATTCAAACTATGCCAATATTGATCAAGTACCATAAGAAATACTTGTTTCTCAAATTTCATAGAGGCTAGAAGAAACATAAAATTCTTGACTAAGTTGGACATAAGTAGTTCGTTAGTTTCACCCAGCAAGTTCAGATATTTTATGCAATAAAATTTATATTAACTTACATTTTGGACCAATATTTTCCATGGTTTGTCTTGATATTGGTATAGCTCTTTTTCAGAGTTCTAAAAATATGAAAAAAAAAAACCATTTGTTTAGTTGACTGTGATATAACACAAGCAAGCTAAACAGTGTTCCTGGCACTGTTATAATTAATACATACCACTTATTAACCGAGAGTGCGGTCATTACAGGGAAATCTCAGACCGAGGCCTTGATGTATTGACCGAGCGATAGCGAGGTCAATGCCTCAAGGCCGAGGTCTGAGATTTCTCTGTAATGACCGAGCGGACGACGTTAATAAGTTATTTATTATATGGCCTTTTCAGCATGCGCTATGCTTAAAAGGAATACTAAAGAAGTATCTGTATGCTTGTTAAATTTCTTTCAGTTACTTAAAATATAGTTATAGTTTGTCATCTTTTCTGTTGTTTTCGCCAACGCGCTCGTAGCTTTTATTCAGAACTCAAAAGAGCTGTCGAGCCAAGTAGAATTTTCATAATGCCCGGTCATTACAAGAAAATAATGCCCGCTCAGTAGCCAATCAGAGCGCGCGTACTATTGTAGCCATATAATAATAAGCAGCAATGTTTACATATTGCATATAGTCTTATTCTGAACTAGCAAAATAGAAAGTGAAATATTAATATTATCACAATTAACTGTGCCATGATGCAAAAACAAGATTGGTGAAACAAGATGGTAGATCTTACCAAAAGTAAGATAATCATCAAGGGGAAAGGAATATTCATTGATACCTTAACATAATTCAAGGTAACGTTTTCTGTTCATCATAAATAAATGCAACACCCGATAGAGTTTCTCCAAAAAATAATAATAATAATACACAGTTGAGCCTGGAACAACAGTAAAACATCAGGGACAAACATCAATAGAAAAGCATTCAATGACAAAAAAGTAAACAATTGCAAAGTTGAAGAACACCTGTCCATGCAGGTCTTGTAGAGAGTGCATTAATTTTTATGCAAGCGTTAGCAGGTTGCATTTTCAGTCAGTAAAGTTGAGGAAGATTGACACATAAATTGGTCACAAAATTAAAATTAATGAAGCTGTATTTTTTTAGCTTTTAATTAATTACTCATGTTCCTTTAATTGCTTTCTTATATAGTCTTCTTTAAACTCTTAATTTGTAAAACAAATTAAAAAGGAAGGGAAAGTAAACAACTGTGCCGGGATCTCACGAGCCCAAAGCAAAACACTCATTCACCTCTAGTCAGTATTAAATTTTAAGCATGGACGAGTTAAACTTTTAATTTGTAAAACAAATTAAAAAGGAAGGGAAAGTAAACAACTGTCCCGGGATCTTCGTGAGCCCAAAGCGAAATACTCATTCACCCCGTAGTCAGTATTAAATCTTAAGCATGGACGAGTTAATAAAGGAAACTTTTTAAGAACTTTGTATCTGGACCATTTTACAATAGTTTTGTAAATCATGTCTTAACATCCAGCTTACATGGACCCCCAAATTAAGATTCCTAGCTTTCTGTAATTGATTACATTAAATTGGTATTTACCTTGAACAAAGTCAACTTCGTTTTCACCGGATCAGGTTCCGGCCAGACTATTATACCGCGGTAAGGATTTTTAAAACCGCCCTGCCATGGCACCGGCTGAAAAAAGGGAAATAAATATTTGATTGATTTATATGGAAAGAGCGTTCGTTTGCAGACCAACATACATTAAACCAGGAGTCTTTGAAAAAAGCGAAATGGCAAAATGACGAAATGACCACATGAAATCACCTTCTAGTCAGTGATATTTTGGCTATATGCGCCAGAGCGCTATTTAGGCTAACCAGAGCGCTATTTACTAACGGTAGTGATCTGGCATTTCGTCATTTGGCCGCGCCACGACCTAGCACCAACTGTACAACAGTTCTGAACAGTAATAAACTTACATACGACCAAGCTTACCTTTGTACTGGACAATTTAGGATTTTCCTTATTCCAAACTATCGCAAGTTTGCAGGGATGCCTAGTAAACAAACGCTTAAGTTAGAACCAATGAATAAACTTGCATTGATTTTCATTTTGGAATAACATCACGCCCTTCCGCCATATTGCATTTTCTCTGCAAAGCCTGGTAACGAAACAAACTGATACCCTCCGATTCCCCCCTAGTTGCCCCTACAGTACCTTGCTTTGTCTGCGCTAAAAAGATAATGAAAGCTTTTCTTATAAAAATAAAAGTAAGGGCTTGTCTGCCTCGACTTTCTTTGCAGGGTCTTATTTTCGAGATGGTATGATGTTTGTTCAACTTCTAATCATTTGCCCCGTGGATAATCATTAAGCATAGATTTCGTTCATATTTTTTCTTTTTTTTTTTTGCTTTTTGCTCCGAACACAAAGGAAAATAATTCTGTCTACTTTGAAGCATCGCACACCCTCTGTGATCTTTTCTTCTCGCGTTTAGTGAAATATCAGAAAATGTGGGAAAATGAAACGCTTCTTTCGATGCGGCATTCGCACGGAAAAGTTCCTTGGGAAATTTGCACGCGGCCTCAAAATCACGATCCAATATCTTTACAACTGATCTAAATCGTTTTTTATTACAGTTTGTGTTATTTGCTGTAATGGATTCTACACTATTCAGCACCGTATCGCAGTATGAGCATGTTCATAGTCTACCACGCTAGTAGGCCGTAACTTCCGACAAATTGAGAAAAATGTTAATATAGATAAAAATCTTCTAATTGCATAACTTACCATTTTTCCTTCTGACATTCCAAAACGAGCGAGGCAGCAGATGCCGTGATTTGAAATTCGTCACCCTTGGATCGTTTATTCCGCAATTTTTTCATAACTGAACTCATGATGAACTACGACAAAACTTTTTGATCAAGTCTCGACTTCTTTTTTCCTTCCATTGTGATGTCATGTTACCATGATTACAACTGCTTTTAGTTTCAATGCGCGCGCTCAAGCTTGTTGCCTGAGTCTTGCCTATTTCCGCTGGCACTGGGTCGTTGCAGTCGTCAAAGTGGTGGGCTTAAGTTGAATAATTGTTTTAGACAGGAAAAATAAATTTAGACTTTATCCAGCACTAGTTTAGTTGAGCATTTCAGCGCAGTGGAAAAATAGTAGGAAGTAATTCACTGAAAATTCTGCTTCGAAACACAGGAAACGGCGATCTGCGGCAGACTTATTCAGAAATATTTGTTGACCTTCCGCGCAATTTTGTTCAAACATAATGAGTCAAAACTTCTGTTTGAACTGATCAAAATTAATATGCACGAATTGCGTGCCTACTGTGTTAAACTGTCATTTTCACACATGTTGTTTTCAGTCTAATTCTTGTTTTGTAGACTATTTCAGCAAAATGTCCGAAATTATTGTCGGAAAATTGTCCGAAATAAGATAAGTGTCCGAAAATTAATGGTTCGAAACAGAACGTCCAAAATTCGTACCTCTCAGAGTGAAAACAATTTTAAGCCACGCCCACAAAACAGGATCTTGGTTCCTCTTGAGCGTTCTTTTCAAAATTTCCGATGACCATCCCCGTCCTTTTTATGTGGAATTCCTCCCCCTGGGGCTTCAACTCAGTTGATAAAACCAAATTAAAACCAACGCAGCACCACCGTTTCTTTAGAAACTTGCCCCCTTTTTACATGGAGTGCCGCAAGCAAATTCCTCATTCCTCCCACCTTCTTAGGTGGCAGTGATCACAAAATACCAGGGCCGTACCTAGGATTTTTCATCTGGGGGGGGGCAAGCTCCACACAATCATCTTCTCAGGGGTCTCCCGTATACAAACGGGGTCTAAAGTTGGAGTTTTTGCCCCCCCCCCCCCCCGACAAACACACAGAGGGTTGCCTTTGGACCAATTTTAGACCAAGATTTTGGACCAATATGGCTACAAGAAATATCCCATCAAAAACAAACACTTCGTTAAAAAAATCAACATTTAATTTTCCTAGGGGGGGCAACTGCCCCCCCCTGCCCCCCCGCTAGGTACGGCCCTGAATACTCTTAAGTATAACAAGCTGCAAACCACGAAATTGCTGAAATACCATCCACTGATAACGCCTGGATTGTGTTATATGGAGATCCAGAAAACAATTCGAACTGGAATTGAACTCCTATGACTAATGCAGGCATTGCTCGAGCTTCATTAGACCCTAAAAGACTGAAAAGATATCACTTAAAACGGAATAGGTTCGATTACTAGCCACTGTTCAAGAAAGAATCCGGCCCGCGTGCACTTGTATAGACCCGACTCACGTACTTGAGAGATCAAATCAAACCGGAAAACAATTAAACGAGAGCGTTCCTTTTATTATTTTTTCTTCGAGTGCACCCTAAAGGATACTTTGACAGCTAAAAATAATGACGTTTTGTCATGAACACCCTAAGTGAGACCAGATCCTTGATTTGTACCCGAGACGACGGGCATCCACGGCCTTTCCATATAGGAGTGCCAACAGGGTTAGCGAGAATTTTGATTTCAGTTTTGCAACTTTTCGGAGAGGTTTTCTGTCTATATTGTTTGGCCTTCTCTTTTGAATTTAAAAAGTCTCAAGCTAAACAAAAAATAGGAAGCGAAAAACACTTTTATACAATAAAAATTTATACTTCGGTTAAGGCGGGGGTCCACCTGAAAGCCGTATTTTGGCTTGGTATTATGTTCTTAATGCAAATATCTCGTTTACGTTTCAAGCAATCAAGAATCTGTTCACTCATTACACACATCTATGTTTTGCACCGTTTTGTAAATTTTTTGGTGATTTTTAGGTTTATTTGGAGACAGATAGTTTTTCTCAAAGGATTAGTAAAATTTATGGAAATAGGAAATTTTGAAGATTTGGTGTTGTTTTAAAATTAGAGTTTGAAGTTAAAAATTGATAGATACACACCAAACAGTTGCCTAACAACCCGAGTGCCATTGTGGGGTCGGGAAACTGTCTGGTGGTGTTCCATAACCTTTTCTCCCCCTTTCAATCTCTCTTTAAACTTCCTCAAATTTCACTTTAATTCAGGTAAACCCCCACCTTAACTTTTTCAATTGCCTGATTTCATACCGTGAAGGACTAGGTACGAGTCTGTAAATTATGGGATTAGCAACTATTGATTCACATAGTCAGAAAGAGCACACCGAGATTCACAAAATCCCCAAGTTTGGTGTTAATCGGGCTAGTTTTCACTGAGATAGAGATATTTAAAAACGTAAAAATTTGGAAAGAAATGATGTGGAAATGCGAGGCATAGCACCAGCTTCCGCTTTTATTAGGCTTCGTGATCACGTGTTGTTAGAGACAAATTCACGTGTTGCGTGGAGCGCCATTTCAAATCAATCACGCTCAATGTACAGGAAGTTTTGCGGCCATCTTCGCACAGTTTTCGATATTTTTGGTCGTGGAACTAACAGTTTTTGAGAAATCCTTCACTTGTTTTATAACACGGAACGTCTTCCATCACTCTGGGATTCCACTCAAATCTTTAAGCATCCCTTTGGCAGGAATTTTGAAGTGTGGGTCGGCGAGTAGCTTCACCCAGCGAATCATACCGTTTGAAGACGAGATTTCTGACGTGTTCAAAGGAACTTTCTGGTAAACAGCTAGAGATGTTCGTCAATTGAAAGATACGTTCTATGCACCAAAATGGCGGCTGGATTATACGAAAAGAGAAGGCAAACACTTGAAAAGAGGCAAGCAATTGAACCGAGCAAGGAACATGAATATCTGGTTCGGTTCGCATTGAGTGGGCTTTCCTGCATGTGTGCTGCGACAGGTAGGCTTATTTTAAAAGTTAAGAGTTAAAAGTGAAGACTCGAAGCTTAATTAAAGCTTGGTATTGCTTAGCTGAAGATGTACTTTGTATGCTTTGGAAATGAGATTACGTACCTCCTTCGGGAGAGGAAAATTATAAAACTGAGTCTGATTAATTGAGTGCTACCGGTGTCGCAATCAACATGTCACGATTTAAATTTCTTACTTCTCAGTAAGCTCAAGTAAAACTATTTTCCGTCGAAACTTCCTCGCATATTACCAATCATTATCAAACACAACTTGTACGTTGTTTGGCATGTAATAGCTTTTTTCAGCCTTTGTCGAGCAACATATTTTAAGCCTACAAGGTGAGACAGTATTGACGAAATTATTCAAGCAATAAAATTAGCATATTGCATCAGACGAAGTGAAGGTCTTAATATATTTCAATATTGCTTCTGGGTCATATCAAACAAGTCCTTCTTTTGCAACTTTCTACATTCAAACTTTATGGTTAAGTTCGTTATTATTTTGTTAACTGTGGGCCACGAGTTCATCAGTGCAAATCATTTTACTGCTAACTCGTGAAATAAAGCCCTTTTAAAGTATTACTTTACTTACTATCTTAATTCATAATAAAACGGAACCCAGCTATCTCCAGGAAACGAAAAATAGTTGGAGACGGTGGTAGTTTAGGATAGCTGAGAGTGAATGACTGAAAAGCATATCCAAAAGCATATCTAAATGCTGTAGGATTTGATTTTAACTTCATACACTATAAACAGTCTGCCTGTTTCCTGTTCAACAAATAAACTCCTAAAGGCAATCTGCGTGCCTTGTTTGCTATTATTATTATTGTTATTTGCAAACGTTATTTCTCGAAAATGAAGAGAAACGCAGCGAAAAAAAATACCGAGCAATGTTTTTCAACTGAAATAAATGCCACATGCAAAAATTCAGCTTATTTGGAGCGAAAAATTAAAAAAAAAAAATTGTCACTTATCCCCTTTTTTCCACTAGCCTCCTCACTTAGGGCTCGAATAAGACTGACGTACTTTGAGTTCGAGATTGATCGATGTGCTTCAGATGATTTTACATCGGAAAGCAATTACACTGTGTTGGTAAATGTTTTTTAAGCATCGGAAAGGCAAACACTGTGTTCTGGTAAACCTTTTTTATATCCATTAATAAGAAAAAAAGCAAACAAATAATAATCTTTTGCCCACACAGGATTCAAACTCGCAACTGCTTAGCAGGCAATCCTCTATTCCGCTGCACCACGTCGGCATCTGCTGAACATTAAGTGAAACATATTAAGTATATTGCTTTTGACAAAAACACTGGGTTGCTAGAACAGCAGGTTCATGTACATTGTAAAAAGAGTCGCGAGAAAGTTCTACAAGTAAATGGTTGGTTCCAGCTTGTCCTTCAAATAAGTCATTGCTTAGCTTGTTCAAGCAGAGGTGATTTATTGTCTTTCTGCTTATGTTTCTCATTCATGCATCCGTGGATCTGTTTTGATGTTTGACAATGGCGTCATTCATCACTCAATGGAGCTGGAGTTGCGGGAGACTGACAGTATAACTTGATGTAATTTTGAACGACTACATTTGGACATATGAATAGACTTGTGCTATTTAATTAATACAAAAACTCCATTCTCAGCCTTTCATAAATGATTAGCTGAGCTCAGTGGCTCACAGCCACTTTGATTTTATTGAGTTCCAGTAGAAGATTTATCTGAGCCCTTACCCATCAGGCAAGTGAGAATGAAAAATTACTTGCCCTGCAGGAAAATCAATGGGACAGCACTTTTCTTTCGAGCCCTAGACTGATTTCACTCCTTTGATCCTAATCTTCCTGTTAGACTTTATTCAAATCTGCTGTCCAGTACATGAGGCCTACCTAAGTTTAACTGATCCAATGCTGAATGGTTTACCAGTTGCTGGTAGAAGAGATTTCTTTCAGTGGCAGTGTCTTGGTGGATACAAGTAACTCATTATCTGACCACTTTATTCAATTCAAGAGGGTGTCAGCTTAATGCAGGTTTAACTGAACTTGACTGCAAAAGACATAGAACAACACAAAATTTAATATTTGAGTGAATAAATTTAAAGACAGGAAATGGACAGTAGAATGCTGTGGTTTGATATGTTGATTGCAGTACTATAAATTGATATCTGGCAAAATGATAAATTAAATGAAAAGATCAAAGATTAAAAAAGCATTCCACTCACTTTTCCTGGAAATCTATCCTGTGTTCTAGGCCATGATGAATACAGTGTGCGCAGAGTTGAAAATGTGCACTGCGGGATAGTCTCTGATGTAACAATTTCCTTAATTAAATCAGTTACAGAAGGAGTGTTGTTTCTAACAAACCCCATGAAAATGAACCCGATTTTCCAGTTCCTTAGCACCTTTTGTTATGCTGGTTTCCACTATCCTTGGTTGCAGATTAAATCTGTGTGGCGATGTCTACTATTGTACTTTTCAACTAAGTCTTATATCTGGATCACTCTTTGTATTTTGATGGCAACACATGGGTTATTGACATAGCATCGCAGAGGTCAAGAAGGCTAGATATTGGCCAAGTTCTTTTCTTTTTTGCATGCTTATGGACCGACATGGAGTTAAGATCCATAAACTTGCAAAAAAAGAACGAGGCCAATATCCAGCCATCTTGATCACACAAACGTCGTCAATAAAGAATTTATTGTATTATTTGCTATTGGGTAAATTTTCCTTGCAGGACACAACAAATGGTCCTGAGTGGACAAGATAGCACCATCTTCCTTGCTCAGGTAGCCAATCACGGCACAGGATTTGGTTCACCTTGCCCCCTCGCGGAGCTAGCCATATAATAAGAGTACATGTAGTTCCTCTTACAGTAGTTATAGTGGCTAAATATTGATGTTGTGCTTGTTTGTAAAAGTAACTAATTTGTTTTCTTTCAGTTACAAATCCTATTGATGTAATCAAGACGCGAATGCAGCTGGAAAATGAATTAGGTTCCCAACATGAGAGCAGAAACATATTTCATAATCGCTATTATCGTGGATTGATAAGAGGAGCAGCAAGGATTGCTCAGGAAGAAGGATTACGTGGTCTTTATAAAGGGTAAGTCCTGCCTACCAAAACATTCAGAGATTCATCTGTGGCTGAAAACTGGCTGAAGGTGTCAGAGTCTGAAGGGTGGAGAGAGGCACTATAAGAGTAAAGTGTCTTCTCAAGAACACAACATAATGTGCTTGGCCAGGGCTTGAACCCAAGTCCAAGTTTGAGTCCAGGCTGTGGGCATTGTTTTGTGTTCTTGGGCAAGACACGTTAGTGTCACAGTACCTCTCTCCACTCAGGTGTATAAATGGGTACTGGCAAATTTAATGCCGAGGGTAACCCTGCAATGGACTAGCATCCCATTCAGGGGGAGAAGAAATACTCCTGGTCGCTTCATGCTGCTGAAACTGGGGATAAGTGCCGGCCTGATAAGCCACTAGGCTCGTATTCAGACTTTACCTTACCTTAACCTTCTGCACTTAAAATGTAATTTGGTTTTATCAACTGAGGTGACTTGTGCATAATTTCACTCTGTGATAGGTACAACTTTAAGATTTAACCCTAGTAAATCAATACTTACTGTGAAATTTTTTTTTGCTGTAGCTGTATGTAATGTGTGCATGCAGTCCTGTGGTTAAGAAATTAAAGTATCCTGTATTCCTAGGCTACATGTATTTTATACTGTTGATCCTTTCACGGAAGAGACTACAATACAAATGAATACATGAAAGATCATATATTTTGACATGATTGATCATCGCGGTTATTTACACAGCTTAAGCAGCTGTGAAATTAAAGCCTGAAAAAAATCAGGCTTGAATGAGATTCGAACCCATGACCTCTGTGATACCGGTGCTTGAATGAGATTCGAACCCATGACCTCTGTGATACCGGTGCAGTGCTCTACCAACTGAGCTATCGAGCCAATTTTGAGCTGGGCGCGTTGTGAGTTCATAATATACCCGTAGATGGTGAAGATATGAGTGAATATATCATGATCATATTATTGAAAAGAAAAGATACATGTATGAACATGTGATTGAACAATTGTTTTCAGGCTTTAATTTCACAGCTGCTTAAGCTGTGTATATATCTGCAATGTTGAATCATGCCTTCAAAGACTACAATGTTAAAGATGATTTCCAGTCTCAACACCCTAATGCTTGTAAACATTATAAGTTCCCACTTGATGGAATGTGAATTGATGTTATTCATTATAAACCACATGCCTTATCTTTGAGGTCATTCAAATTCTTTTTCCAACAGCTTCATTGATTTTTACAGCTGCGAAGTTGTTTCATAAAGTGAGTTAAAGTGATATGAGAAAGAACAAAGCATAACGCTTCGACCTCTTCACATCCACAATGGTGGTTGTTAGAAACTTTGAATTTACTTCATGTAAGTAGTTGCGAAATGTTTACAAAGTGCAAACAAACTCTCGAGAGTCCGCAGTACGAACTGGAAATAATCTTTAAGGTAAATAAAAAAACATTCTAAGAATTTTCTTTTGCAAATGATTTGAGTGGTCACCCACTAGGATTTCACCTTCAGACAATGAAGAACCAAAGTAGACACAGGATTTGTCAGACTCTGGGAGGTTTGACTAATTTTGCTTACCTTTTGTCGTTTCTCACTGTACTTTAGCATCACTCCCTCACTGATGAGAGAGGCAACTTACAGCACGTTGCGACTAGGCTTGTATGAACCTCTTAAAGAAATGTTTGGAGCGAAAGACCCTGCCCACACACCTCTGTGGAAAAAGCTCTGTTCAGGAGCAATTGCTGGAGCAATTGGAAGTGCAATAGCATGTCCTACTGACGTTATAAAGATTCGCTTGATGTCATTACCCTCTGGTAATCAGTGGGAATACAAGCACACGCTTCATGCGTTCCAGGCGATCGTGTCAAACGAAGGAATTCGTGGACTTTGGACAGGCGTTAGTGCTACTGTGAAACGCTCGGCACTTGTATCAGCCACAGCGGTTTCGTCATATGATCATGCTAAGCACACAATATTAAATGCTGAACTTCTATGTGAAGGACCTGTTTTACATATTGTAGCTTCTTCTATAGCAGGATTTGTTACAAACTGCGTCACATCACCTATAGACATGGTTCGTACTAGGTACATGAACCAGAAAAAAGACCACAACAAGAAGCCTGTACTGTATAGAGGAACAATAGATTGTATTATGAAGTATGGGCCGCCGTCACCACCAAAAATACAAACAATACAAACAGTCTAGCATAAACAGAAATGGTTTAAACGTCCTTTGTTAGTTGATACAGGTTATATGGAAATGATGCAGTTCCAATGCACTTGGACCGGTTGTCTTTGGTGGAATGGGATACTCAACCAGTAAATGGTTTATACAGTTTAGAAACTGTCTAGCCGCCCTTGTCAAAACGGTACAATGAACACCCGATTGATTCAGTCTAAATGTAAGTAGTTTAGCTCCAGTTTGTAAAATGGTACAACATAAAATGATCTGGTTATGTCAAAGAACGAATAGGCTAGCTCTTTCTGTTCAAGCGGCACAGCATAGTTTAAACTGGGCTAGAGTGATGTCAAATGGGATAGCGTTACATGAAATGGCAGAGCATAGTAACAATTGATACAGGGTAAGATGAAATAGCTGAGCATGAAATGGCACAGAGTCGAGCGAAACAGTTCAGCGTAATGTCGAATGAGTCAGCCCCGGATGAAATGGCACAGTATTTGGTGAAGTTATACAGCGTAATATCAAATAGCACAGCTTTGCGTGAAATAGCTTGGCATACATTCAGACGGTGCAGCCTAAGACCACGTACACTCGAACGTACACAGCTCGGCGTGAAGTGGTACAGCGTAACATCAAATGGCACAGCGTTGCGTGAAATGGTTCAGCATACATCCAGACTGATTAGGGCGATAATAAGTGAGCAAAACATGTTCAGAACTAGCTCAGCAATGCAATGCATGAAACATAGTATCTGAAGTAATAGAGTATTGCTACGAAGTTGGTCTAGCGTGAAACTGGGTATAGGTGGCGTGACATCAGTGCGCCGAAACCACCAAAAATACAAAACACGAATGGAACAGCCAAGAGTAAACTGAGACAGAGGTCGGTATGACGTCACACTTGTGAAATTTTGGCGCCAAACATTGAGAGCTCATTCAGTCAGCGTGATGTCTGTAACCTCGTTTCATCCTATTTTGGTAAGTCTCCTTCCTTATTTCGTTTCACAAGGCTGTATGAATTCCCTGCAGTTCAAGAATAAATGCTTTTGTTATTTCACGGAATATCATTTCACCACAAAAACCCGACACAATAATATTACATTTCCATGTGCTCTCTGCTGTGTCTGACAGGAATATTAAATTCCATTGTTTCACTGATTGTCGATGTTCCCATCGTCATTTTAAACTCCGTTGTACTTTTTGAATTAATTGGATCGTTGATAAACTCTTGTAGTCGGTCAAGGCTGCGAAAAGTACCGTCTACTAGACGAGAGAACTGTTTATTACATAACTGCTGTTCAATGATTAAATTTTGTGTCACGCAATAATCAGTAACGTAACATAGGAAGTCCTCCTTCGTTTGCTGGAGGTAAACAAAGGGAGAATATTGCAATAAATATTACATTGAAAATAAAAAAAATCAGCTATGAAATTAAATCCGTGATCTCACAACTCTAAAAGGCCTTAAAATTACTCCAAGCAATGGCAAAAAACAGAGAGAGGAGAAAAAGAAAAGGGGAGTAAAAGAGTGGATGAAAAAAAAATACTAACACTCCGTCTACTTCTAGGTTACGTCTAGGTTACCCGGATAAGTTAATTGAGACGACTCTCTTAGAAGTGAAATTTGATGGGAGGAAATTAGCCCTCCAACCTTGTCACAACATATCAACCATCAGTGCCAAATCTAAACATTTTCTCATGAAAAAATGGCATTTAATTGAACAACAACCATTACTGAGCGAAATCTACAGAGATCCGCCCCTCGTTTCATACAAAAGAGGGCGTTCGCTCAAAGATATACTCGTGAAAGCCAAGCTATGAAAAAGGCTTAAACACGCGCTTGGGAGTCGTGCAGGCCTGTCAACCCCATTTTACACTGTGGAAGATATCGCGTTTTCACAAAAAAATCACAGCGGCTAGATTATAGATGTCAATGTGTTGATGGAAATACAAAACTTCACAGGCAGAATGAAACAGAAGATACATATGAAGCTTTGGAATAGGAGACTGTTTGGCAGTCCATTCCCACGCCTGTCTGTTTTTAAGAGAAAGCGACTGCTCGCAGGGTAAAAAAAAATGTCTGGCAAGTAACTCTAACTCTCCTTAGTACTGCGGCAAAATAAAGCAAAAGTGATGACGTATACCACAACTAAAACTAACAGTGAAGTTCTCCTCTTTATACCTCTAAAAAACAATAACTGTTGCTCCGATATCGAAAACTTGGGTCTTCCGCGTTGCCCATCCCCAGTCATTCAATAGTGGTGCTTGATAGCTGTGAAAAGGCTGATGAAGATTCTGAATTGCAATGAGTTGTTTGCGTGCTTGGTCAATTAAATCAATGGCATCTAAAGTAGACTTGCCACAAGTCGACCTTATTGAAAGGACTTTTAGAAAGTCTACATCTAGAGGTACGTCCCCATTAATCAACGCGGTCTCATACAGAACCTCTAGCCTTAAACTAACGGTCTGTTGGTCACTCCCTTCGAGGCCATTTATTATTTCGTGCAAGCTGTTTGAGAGTTCCCGTCGAAAGTCCATGTGCTTAGAATGCATGCACAACAGCTGAAAAACAAAAAGAAATGGATACTAAAATTCCAGAAAGTAAAAAGAATAGAAAACACTACATGAAGATACACAAGCTATGAAGATTAGACAAAAAAAGGGAAAAGGAGAGCCATAAAATGTAGTTAAACTAGTTGATAAGAAAAAAAAAACTACTGATGAAAGTGAAGAATGATCCTCGCAGTGAATTTTCCAATTTAAGCAACTGGAAAGAAGAAGCCTGAAAAAAAATCAGGGCTTCAACGGGATTCGAACCTGTGACCTCCGCGATACCGGTGCGATGCTCTACCAACTAAACTATGAAGCCACACATTAGAAGCGAGGTCAATTTGTTGAGTTCATATCTTCCCGTGAGGAGTGAAATGATGAAAGTGAAGAATGATCCTCGCAGTGAATTTTCCAATTTAAGCAACTGGAAAGAAGAAGCCTGAAAAAAAAATCAGGGCTTCAACGGGATTCGAACCTGTGACCTCCGCGATATTGGTGCGATGCTCTACCAACTAAACTATGAAGCCACACATTAGAAGCGAGGTCAATTTGTTGAGTTCATATCTTCCCGTGAGGAGTGAAATGATGAAAGTGAAGAATGATCCTCGCAGTGAATTTTCCAATTTAAGCAACTGGAAAGAAGAAGCCTGATTTTTTTCAGGCTTCTTCTTTCCAGTTGCTTAAATTGGAAAATTCACTACGAGGATCATTCTTCACTTTCATCTATGACCGCAGTTCAAATATATGAATTATTTCATATATACTTACATCAAAAAAATACTGACTTACCTTTCAATTCTTATATCGCCAACTTTTGAGACTTCGGTTAGGGCACGCCGTTCTTTAACAGCGTTTTCATAAATCCAGGCATATCTATATATGAAAACAGTGTCAAGAAATCAAGCGTCTCTAAAGTAGACGGAGTGTCAGTATTTTTTTTTTCATCCACTCTTTTACTCCCCTTTTCTTTTTCTCCTCTCTCTGTTTTTTGCCATTGCTTGGAGTAATTTTAAGGCCTTTTAGAGTTGTGAGATCAGGGATTTAATTTCATAGCTGATTTTTTTTAATTTCAATGCAATATTTATTGCAATATTCTCCCTTTGTTTACCTCCAGCAACCGAGAGAGGACTTCCTATGTTACGTTACTGATTATTGCGTGATTTAATCATTGAACAGCAGTTATGTAATAAACAGTTCTCTCGTCTAGTAGACGGTACTTTTCGCAGCCTTGACCGACTACAAGAGTTTATCAACGATCCAATTAATTCAAAAAGTACAACGGAGTTTAAAATGACGATGGGAACATCGACAATCAGTGAAACAATGGAATTTAATATTCCTGTCAGACACAGCAGAGAGCACATGGAAATGTAATATTATTGTGTCGGGTTTTTGTGGTGAAATGATATTCCGTGAAATAACAAAAGCATTTATTCTTGAACTGCAGGGAATTCATACAGCCTTGTGAAACGAAATAAGGAAGGAGACTTACCAAAATAGGATGAAACGAGGTTACAGACATCACGCTGACTGAATGAGCTCTCAATGTTTGGCGCCAAAATTTCACAAGTGTGACGTCATACCGACCTCTGTCTCAGTTTACTCTTGGCTGTTCCATTCGTGTTTTGTATTTTTGGTGGTTTCGGCGCACTGATGTCACGCCACCTATACCCAGTTTCACGCTAGACCAACTTCGTAGCAATACTCTATTACTTCAGATACTATGTTTCATGCATTGCATTGCTGAGCTAGTTCTGAACATGTTTTGCTCACTTATTATCGCCCTAATCAGTCTGGATGTATGCTGAACCATTTCACGCAACGCTGTGCCATTTGATGTTACGCTGTACCACTTCACGCCGAGCTGTGTACGTTCGAGTGTACGTGGTCTTAGGCTGCACCGTCTGAATGTATGCCAAGCTATTTCACGCAAAGCTGTGCTATTTGATATTACTCTGTATAACTTCACCAAATACTGTGCCATTTCATCCGGGGCTGACTCATTCGACATCACGCTGAACTGTTTCGCTCGACTCTGTGCCATTTCATGCTCAGCTATTTCATCTTACCCTGTATCAATTGTTACTATGCTCTGCCATTTCATGTAACGCTATCCCATTTGACATCACTCTAGCCCAGTTTAAACTATGCTGTGCCGCTTGAACAGAAAGAGCTAGCCTATTCGTTCTTTGACATAACCAGATCTTTTTATGTTATACCATTTAACAAACTGGAGCTAAACTACTTACATTTAGACTGAATCAATCGGGCGTTCATTGTACCGTTTTGACAAGGGCGGCTAGACAGTTTCTAAACTGTATAAACCATTTACTGGTTGAGTATCCCATTCCACCAAAGACAACCGGTCCAAGTGCATTGGAACTGCATCATTTCCATATAACCTGTATCAACTAACAAAGGACGTTTAAACCATTTCTGTTTATGCTAGACTGTTTGTATTGTTTGTATTTTTGGTGGTGACGGCGGCCCATAATGAAGACCGTCCGCAAAGAAGGACTCTTTGGGCTTTACAAAGGGTTTATA
>OZ026601.1:3149400-3231900 GCA_964020085.1 Micromussa lordhowensis | reverse complement strand
GACGAAAAATTCAACATTTTCAGACAAGCTTTGTTGCAGATATCCTGTGATCTACTGTTCGAGCTCTTGAGTTAAAACCAGTTTATAATGCCGTCGTTATTGCTTCCGTTAAAAAAATGATTTTCTTGCTTTAAATTCATGATATCCTGTCCTTATGGCAAATTGTCAGAATTTCCGCCACCAAGTGATAGCTAACCTCTTTAATTCCGCTGATGATATCTGCAAGTCAGCGCCGTTCATTCGCCTTGATATACAAAAGCTAGTCCGTCGATGCGTCCAACCAACCAGAGTGTCACTCAAGCCGGATAATGTCTTCCTTTTTAAATTGAATTTCCATTAATTGCCCGCGATGTGAATAAAAAAATATTGTAATATGTTGTGTTTTCCTTGGTACCCAACAAGGAAAAAGCCGCAGAAAATATAGTCATGTGTTATTTTTTTTATGCCAAATTACAATCTGCGAATATTTGTTGAAGAAATTTAGTTGCAAATGTCAAGTGCAAATAGTTAAATTGTACCGGCTGCAAATAGTAAACCGAATACCGGTCCACATTTACAACAATGGTTGTAGCTATGACAACATATAGCTCTAAAAAAGGTAACAAAAAGAAAGGAAACAAAATGATTTCATGATTTGAAGTGTTTATTGCTCCAAACGAGTGTAATAATGACGATAAACGACTTTGAAATAACGGGCGTTCATGTTTGGCAGCATTTCAGAACCGTACTGAAAGCAGAATTAGTCGCTTGAGTTTCCAATATCTTCTAACGATGCATTTAAATATTCGGTACTCAGTTTGCATTATTGTTTTCTTAAGCTGTGAAAAAATATCTTCACCGGCCACTGAACACTGTGGTTAAGTTTTCCGCCTGAGGTGCGGTTAACGTAATTTTAATATAACAAGTCTAACAAGCTCCCGATACTGCGATAAACATAAACCCTCCAATAAGAGAATCGAGTCTACTAGGTGAATGCCATTTTGCTTATGTCTTCCTTTGATTTGCCTTTCCCCATTGCAAAAGACAAAAGAAATCAAAATAATTATTTCAAAACTCTAACTACAGCTATTTTTTCCTAGTTTAATATTAAAACTGATCGTTTTAAAAATAATTTATATTAAAATGCGGATGGGAAGCTTTTCTTCTGATGTACTGATAAGGATTCTGTAATTAAGCCACTCCCGGAATGCCTTATTTTTACTTACCGACTATCTGTCTTTGTGACATGATTCCTGCCAGCCTTTGTGACAGAATACATTTATTTTTTTGACACTTTGTTTGCTTTTCTGACTTCTATGTATATGTTTTACTTATTGTCCATTTACGACTTGTTTGTTCAAGCCAAAATGATTTGAAACTGCGCCATGCGAGGTCACCAGCACTGTATGGCTGAGATGTGTTTGAATTAGGGTTTTTGTTAATTAAGGAAGCTAGATTGTTTCCGAAGTAACCCATTATTGTTTTTCAATTTTTGTAAACTTCCTTCCAAAACAAAATATACCTAAGTCGAAATGTATTTGTACTTTCAATCTGAGAGGTTTTATTGTGAAGTGTATTGTTTCGTTAGTGTCAGAATATATTATTCTATCGATCCAATTTCCTGACACACTCGATAAACAGATGTCGATGTTCGCCAGGTTTCCTTGCAAAGAGCCTTAAGTCTACAATCTCGTTTGAAACTTGCACAACTGTAACATAGCTGTTGAAATGTCTTTGGTCGCCTGCTTTACATTCCATTTCTTAAATACACTCTTTTGTTTAAAAGAATATATTTTATAAGAATAACCAGGCTGAAATTTGCGAAATTTTAAGAACATTGAGGTTGAGAGTTTTAAAAGAATATAATACTTTGTGCGTTGAAAATTTGTAAATACAGTACAAGTTTTTTAACTGAACCGTATAAAATTCTTCCTTTCTCTAAACGGTAAAACAAGCCAAAAAGCAACAAAAACAGCACTAGCCACATGTTTGATAGTAATACATTTCTAACATTTCTGCAAGAAGTTTGATTTACGTCAAATGAGTCTTGAATGCCTGTAGGCTGGCTCCAAAATTACTTAACACCATCCCAGACACCAAATACAGTCGAAAACGGAAATGTCATACGTTATAATAATCTAAGAATATTCACAAGATTATTTTCAGCCAAAAATCGGCCGGAAAATAAGAATATTCAACCTTGGCCTGAAAAACAATATTCTTATAAAAAAGAGTGTAATCTGTAGAGTGTTTTAACTGGCTAAATTAGTAATATATAGATTTAGGCCAGCCTAAAAGCGTAGCTCCTGGGCCGGGTTGTTCAGAGCCCGATCAAACTAGCCGAGGATAAAGTAGAATTTTGATTTGAGTTTTGTAACTTTGCGGTGAGATTTTCTGTATATTGTTTTTGTGTTTTGAATTTTAATGAAAGCAAAATACGCAAAACAAAAGCAGTGAAAAAACTTTGTACAAAAGAAAAGGTTATAATTCGGTTAAATTTTAATCCTGGGTTAGCGTTAACCGGCTTCCTACCAACCCTACGCTGTTTACAGCAAGTTAATCCTGACATGAGCCCGCGATCTAATCGAAAAAAGCAGCACTTGGGCAGCGGTCAACTTTAAAAAAACACGTGACCTCGATGAGCCCTGAACTTGAGCCCGCGATATGGTCACGTGATACTGGTCAGCGGATTCCTTGTTTTGACAGGTGTCAATTGACTGCAACATGGATGTCCAAAGGACGCTTTAAACCAAGGGTACATGTGCTCTGTCAACCTACAAGGAAAGCCCGCGAAAACTGAAGCCTCGTTTTGGTTTACGTGTCAATTGTGGCCGCCATGTTGCGCGACTCCACCACCGTCGTCGTCGTCGTCGTCGTCGTCGTCGTGCGTACGCGCCCACGAGCAATACCGCTAGCCATGATACACATGAGAAAATCAGTTCATGGGTTCCCTTCAGTTTCCTAATATGGGTATGGGGCTCCGCTTGGCGGCCTTCGGCCGCCGGAGCTCCGCTATAAGGGTTCTAAAGGCCTGTCAAGCCAGTTCGAAACTGAAACAGCATTTACGACTGATCATGAAGACCCGCAGGGGAACGCTCATATCGAACGGACGGGGGTGCTCGTCCTACCTTTTAGGAGTTAAAAATGCGGCTTTGGTACTAAATAGCAAACAATGATGCAAGGCTGATACTACGTAGAAAGCTTAATGGGGCAACGACATGATAGAGTCCAAACTTAAAGCCAAATTGCAACCGTGGACAGCCGTTTCGACCTTGTTGGGTCTCGTCAGCACGGTGTAGCAAGCTATGAAGTGATCAGCTGGTTGACTGACATCCATATACTCACTGAATGCAGATGGTGATGACCTCAGATATGAAACTCAAATCCAAATCTTTGCAAATTGGCCAATGTCACATGCAAAACGCGTGACAAGGGACAATAGGAAAAATCCAGAATATCAAGTCGCTGCCGCGATAGGGAAACTGCGGACAGACAAAAACTGTCCCGCAGGAAAATCATGGCCAAACCATGTTAAAAATGAGCAGCAGATCGGATCTGAAAAGACCTACGGCCCCAACGGTACCTCTGAGTACCTTTTGGTACATCTGAGTGTTCAGCCTCAAAAGTCCTCCACAGCGGGAGCTTTTGCAGTACCTGTTAGGGTATCGAGCCGAAACAATATGGCAGGAGATAATGTGTTGTTTTACATGAGGTACCTCTTAGGGGTGAAAAACATTTCAAGCCACGCCCATAAAACAGCATCTTGGTACCTCTTAGCTGTTCTTTTCAAAATTTCCGACGAACACCTCTGTCCCTCTTTATATGGGGTCTCCCACCCCCGGGCATGAAGCCTAATCTCGCAAGGAACGATAAAACCACTTGCGAGAAAGCTACCGAAGTTTGTTTTTAATGTTCTCTCAATGATCGCCTAAATTACTTTTCTGAATACACTATATAGCAATCACAAATACTACGTTGCAACCGGATCATATTAACGATAGCCGCCAGTTTGTTTTCATATTATAATGTAAATTAGGCACATGATTTCTGACCGCCTTTTCTGCGGGGGCAAACTAGTTGAAATAGGCAAATTTGAACTGTTTTCCTATTAAAGTCGAACCCCGCTTTACGGACACCCCATTATTATGGACATTTATCTTTGTCCCATGGGAAAGCCCATACATTCTTTCAAAATTCAACCCACCGTCTTAATACGGACATCCCGCGTTAATATGGACAACGGACACTTTTCCCTTCCTCATTAAATAATTCTCATAGGAAGTTGACCTCGCTAATACGAACACTCTTTTGTCAACTTTGTCACATGCTACTGTATTGCTCACAGCGCTAACCAGACACAACTGTCTAGCCCAAAGTATATGCAGTTCTGAACTTCTTGTTAGTCGTAGCTAAGTCGTTGATCAGTCAAAAAATCAATTATTACAGCGCCTTCACCGGCAAATTGCTGTCAAACTTAAGGATTCGGTTCTTTTTTCTCGGCTTCTCGCTGGATTAGTTCTGTGTGAGGTTTTATTTATCTTTTGCTGGCTTTACTGTTTGATTTCTCTCTGCTGCAAGCTGATCTTTTTTCCCGGAACTCCCTCCAGTCTCTCTATTTCTCTTAGCCGTACAATAATGGATGATCTACACTGTCAGGAGCCCCTTATAGACTTAGCTACAGAAAAATGACGACAGTACATTACAGACGTTTAATTTGTTGATGTAAATGTTTTGTTATGCCTCTTAACCTAACCATACTGTTTTGTTTGATATCCTCTGATATTTTGCTCCAATAAAATGTGTACAGCTGAGCGCCCGAGATTTGGTCACGTGGTCTACGACGAGCCTAAGTTGAGCCTCTATATTAAACAGCGGTAATCTTGCAGCGTGACATGCTTCCTGGCTACAAAGTTTTTCAATTTCAAAATGGCGGCTAAGTTTTCGAGGTTTCACGAGAACCGTTCCTACGAGGTAGCTGAACCAGTAGTCTTTAATCAGCCCATTTACTACAGAACACTTAAAATGATAAACGATCTAATGCAGTGGAGGTTTTTTTGTTATGAGTTTCCTTTTCTGTGCCCTTACAGACCGGAAGTGCAGACCTTTCTCATTTTGATGAAGATGAACCGACAGTTGAGAAAGCTACCTTGGACGCACACATCACGGAGGTAATATTAGCTGTCCGTATTGTTTAAGTTATATGGATGTCCACAAGTAAAACAATCGCTGTATTACGGGCTAGAACGCTATGAAAATCGACAGTTACATGTCTGCTTCAAGGTCAGTTTCTTTAAACAAGTAATGAAAATAATAAACTTAAATGAGTCTCAAGTAAAAACAGCAGTTACCCACTAAGTTAAGACACTATAAAATAGCAATAAAAATGGAAACTTAAATTAAAATTATAATTTTAAATGTACCTCCCTCTTCTTAGGACTAAAATTCTTTAGTATCACCCAACTAGTGGACTAATGCAAATCCTGCATTTTAATTGGCTATGCTACTCGAGGAACTTACATCTGCTAACTTTCTTACAGTGGAACCTTGATTTAAGGAACCTCTATATAACGAAGTCCTCGGTATAACGAATGATTTTCCTGGCCCCAGCAATAGTAAAATGTATGGATAAGACCTCGATACAACGAAACCTCGTTAGAGCGAACATATTTTGCCAGTCCCTTGGCCTTTGTTATATCGAAGTTCCACTATATTGCCATTTCTGTCCGACTAGTTGGGTGAAGGGTCTAATTATTAGACCCTTTGCCCTCAAGGGCCACGGGTCAATAGCCCATTCGGCTTTGCCTCATGGGTTATTAAATAAAAATGATTTCTATGTTCAGTGATAAAAATGTTGACTATTTGCGCAAAAAAAGTTTAAAAGAATTAGCATAGGAATTAATTGTAGCTCCTATAGTGATCTTTTTTGAAGAAATAACAATGTTTACCTACATTTACTATACATTTACTTAGTGTGATCTAAAAGAGGTACATAAAACGCTACACAGTTTTAGCACTCATTCCCGACCGATTGCTTCAGATTTATTTTCTGTTCCTCTTGAGGCTTCTAGTGAATACATGTAACTTTATGCGTACTTAGACCTGGGTAATGATCCAAAATATCTAATAGGATGTTTGCTGTTGCTGACTGTCTTACAACTTTTACATTTATTGAGCCATTAAATTGAGAGTATTAATTTTAATATATAGATAGAGGATATTTAACAATTATTCCATGAGCGCATGTTGGATATGAGATGGTAAATAGCCAACGAGGCCCATAGGGCCGAGTTGGCTATAACCAATCTCGTATCCAACAAGCACGAATGGAATAATTGTTTTATTAAATTCTCAACCTTCGGTTTTGCTAAATTTTTTATTCAAGTCTAAGAAACGACTGGAAAGTGATGTGACTTCCAGCTGCCAAAACGAAATGCTGAAAATTTTATGGTGAGCGACATTTGCCGCATTCATTTCCATATAAGGTCAAACGCAGGTATAATTGCTGGTAACCGAGATCTAGTGAACCAATCAGAAAGCTAGAATTGCATTATCCGAGGTTGAGAATTTAATAATACATGGTATAACATTAACATTTATATAGTAATATGTTTTATGTGACTGAATATACCCCAGCTAAAAATGGGGGAATATCTGAGTAACATTGCCCAATTTTCAAAAACAGCCACCATTTGATTTTCAAGTATGCTCCAATATTTGTCCTGTTCCTCAAAGCTCACAGTTTCCCTCGAGCTTCTTTCTCAGATAACTGTTCGCTTTCTCGGACTTAAAATTTCCACATGCAAATATCCAAGTATATTTTTGTGTCAAATGGAGGCTATTGTTTTCTTTTTTCCAATGATTATCCAGGAAAACATTGGATATCAGATGGCCATCCGGTTGGGCTGGATAACTGGATCCGGACTGGGAAGGAAGAACCAAGGTACACTAGAGTTTCCTTTTTTAGTTGTTTGCTTTGCATTGTGATTGTCTTCAGCAGAGAGATGATTCCATAGGTATTGCTTGTAGAGATGTCAGGTAATGAAAGAAGTAAAAAGCTTGGATCTTTATAGCGGAAACCTGTTTTATCTCTGAAATAGTAATCTAATGCTAATTGATTGTGCTAAAGTTAAGATTGCTGATGAAATTCCGCCTTGTGTGACTGATCATACATGAAGCCACTACACTGTGCAAGGGGGCTCTCCAGACGACTCTGACTTGGAGAGTTTAATTCTTGCAGGTTTAAAAAAGTGTCAAAACAAATCTCAGTTCAACTGAGTTGACTGTTACTGTCAACCACTGGTCTGTAAAATTAGGGGAACAGCCTTTGTTTTTTAGATACCAAATTTTTGTTCTGAAATACTATGTTCAATATAGTGGTAAAGATTCCAAATATCTGGCCTCAGTTGTTCAAAGGGTAGCCATAATGATATTCACTGGATAAATCCAGGCGTTTCATTAATGTTTTCAACAGGAGGGCAACTGGTTTGAAATCACAGGCAGGAAAAACTATTAGAACTTCTTTGTAAGAAAAACTTTCTGCTAGATGGTCAAACCAGCTGGCAAAATTGTCCTCACAGCTGATCAATTTGCCCAGTGCCCAGCCCTTATTGAAACCCGTGTAAATCACAATCTAGTGGATAGGTATTGGCAAAACAGACTACACTTTCCACTCCGACGTCGGATTCTCTCCGATGAAGGGCTAACGCTCGAAACGTCAGCTTCCGAATCTCTTTACGGTGGACAATTCACATTATCATCCCAGTTGATAAAACCAAATTATCTTGTAACATTCCCACCGACGCAGCACCACAGTTTCTTTAGAAACTTGCCCCCTTTACACTATCCACTGCTGTGTCCGCTGGATAGTGACTGATGTTGTGGAAACGCCACCCAGCCTTTAAAAAATTGCACCCAGGGTAACAAAATTATAAATAACTAATTAGTTTTTAATATGCAATTGTACAGTTTGTATTGTTGGGACTGAACCCGAACTAACTTGCAGTGTTTCTTTCTTGTATTCAAATGAACAAGGTCAGGATGGACACACTGAAATACAAGAAATGTATAGAAATATCAACTTCCAGTTCATTCTCAATGTTATTGGTGCCATTGTTCACCAATGGAGTAGAATGTGGGAAAGGGATCTATATCAGCGCCATGCAGGGGAATATCGTTAATAAAGCTTCATATGTTTTTAGTTGAAAAGCATACAGTGTATGTTATGACTTTTTTCACATGGATATGGTAGATGTTGCAGTTTGTTGCACATGTGAATTAATTTACACTCCAATTTATTTCACTACAGGTCGTACGGAGCCAATACCCCTTGTTATGAAGGAGGATACTTTATGTCTTGGCCGTCTTGCTTCAGAGGTGTTTTGATTTTTTTTTCCTTGCTTCCAGACATAGTAAATTGAAGGTTAATAGCTAATCACAGGTTTCTATGACATGAAGGACTATTTAACCCTAGTGAGGTGTTAGTTCACCCAGGCCACAGAATTGCTAGCCTGCGTAGCAAGCGTTCCCGAACGAAATCGGACCAAGAGAAACAGCTTTTTCGCATTCGTGCCACGTGAAAAATGGGGCGAGGGCGATTCAGCCGCCCGAGAAGTGAGGCGAGAGCAAAAATGTGGAAGAAGCGCTCCTTCAACATTTTTGCTGTCGCCCTACTTTTCGCGCGGCCCGAATGCGAAAAAGTTCTTTCGCGCTCGGCTCATACGGGAACGCTTGCTACGCAGGCTACAGAATTGCCTGATCCCGTGAACATTTTTGTCAGTAGTCATTTGAAGGTCTACTTATGTTCTAGTTTTCACTGAATATTATACATAGTATTGATACAAAAATAAAAAAAAAATGAGCTTATTTATCTGTAGTGTGTTTTAATGTACATAGATGTTCACCACTGCTAATTTGGGAATATGCTTAGGATCATAGTGCCTAATGGGAAAAAAAAACACTTTCTGTTCTTACAATCGGTAGCTATGGTCCTTGACAATACAGTGAGCTGCACAAATTAAATTAATGTACAAGAAAAGTGTTGTGATCAATGATTACTTTAATAGTTGGTACATGTATTAAAACAATATAAGTTAGTTAACTTATTAACGGGTTAATATACATTTCAACTGCTCTTTAAAACCTGCTCTTAGTCCAGATGGTAACATTTTTTTCAGTATGAGCAAGCGGATGAAGCGACCCGTAACAGGAGGGCGTTGGAAATAGAGAAAGAAGATACTGAAGAACTTCAGCAAAAGTATCAGGTCAGTTTATTTGTGTCAATCGTCCATTTCTACTGTAAGTACTTTTAAGTTTTTAAGAGCGGGTTACTCCCTATATGGGGAGGCTCAGCCCAAAATGGGTTCCTTTTTCAGGCCTTGGGTATAAAAGGGTAGAGATTTCACAAGTTGAGACCTGAATATGAAAGGGTAGGGAAATCTGTCATCTTGACTCCTGCCACATCCTGACCCGAATGAATAATACTTGTTTTTTTGTTGACATCTCTTCTGGTAATGCCTGACGTTCTCCTGTTCAGTGGTATTGTTTATTAACTTCATTCCAAGGGTTTAGAAAAGGGTGCTGTGTTCTTAAGTAGGTATGTGAAAGGGGTACCTTTTTTCAATAAAAGGTATATTAAAGGGGTATCTTTTCTGTCAAAATGGTATACAAAAGGGTAAGGGTTTGGACCTTGGGACGAAACCTCCCTGTATAAAACTTTGTAGAGTCCCCCTAGTTTTAAGAACTCTAGAACAAAATAATACATGTTTATGGAGGAGTAAGAAGTGGTACATGTATCTGTTAGCAAAACGAAAAGTCAGTAATAATTGCTCTGCTTGAGTAATACAAGATATTTGTGTTTGCTTATTTCCTCAGAATGAGCAGGAAAAGGAAAAAGCAATTCAGGAAAGCTTGAAAGATTTAAAGGAAATGTTCTACTGTGAACTTTGTGACAAGCAGTATTTTAAGTACAAGGAATATGACAACCATATCAACTCATACGACCATGCTCATCGGCAGGTAATGTCTCTCCTCACTGAACTTTGTTAGTCAGTTGACATTCTTCTGTCATGACTTAAATCATACATTTGCAGGGAAAATGTAGCGATGGGCTTATTTGAACCAATTTGTGTTTACAGAGACTCAGAGAACTCAGGCAAAGAGAATCAACAAGAAATATATGTAAGTGTATACAGCAAATAATTTTATGGTTTATATGGAGTATCGATCAAGGGTAACGATCAGCACTCGACCACAGATGGCTTTAGTACACAAGATCCAATCTAAATATTGCAATCATGCTAGGCAATTACTCCCGACTTTAATTTTACCATAGATGCAAAGAAGAAGAAAGAACAGAAACAAATGGAAAAGGAATTGCAGAGGCTTCACCTTATTTCTGGAAAGACTACCACTGAATCCAAGTAAGTAAACTAAGACTGGCACTGGTGGTTTAAAAGCAATTTTAAGTAGAGCTGAGTATGCACTTGTAAGAATCAAAACAGGTCTACAAGACCTGCATGACGATGTGTTAAAGCTGCGTAATAGTTGTACTATCAAATAAAGAGACCATACTACCTTCATCTTGTTGGCCTTGTTAGGCAGCTTAATGTGTACACCACTGATTGTATTAACAATGATAATAATATTACAATCATTCAACGTAAAAAACTAAGCCACCAAATTTCACTCCAAACCAAAAGTACCACTTGAAGAATAAATAACTTGATAAGAATCTTTTCAAGTTCTTATCACTTGTTTACAAAGCAAGGTAAAGAAATGATTATTATTCATGTTGGTTCATACATAACACTGTTGAACAGTGCTTAGGATGGCTGGGCCAGTATTTCTTCCCTTTTTACTCCCTTTGATGCAAAACTGGCAAACTCTAGTGAGAACACTCAAACTGCTATTTCTTGCTACCAACAAAATTTTGTCATCATGCTTTACATGATATTGATCTAATAATAAAACTGATTTCTTACTGTTCAGTGACTTTTTTTACTTTATGGCTGTTTGCAATTATTTTTTTTAAGCCTGACCTACTTCGCACCAAGCAAGGGATCAATAACATTAGTATTAGCAAACTTTCATTATTGTAATTCCTTTCGATTATCTGATAGCTGTATTTGTTTATTTCTTTGAATCCACAGACTTGATGCAGGATTCAATACAGTGTTCAGGTCTTCATCCAGTACACCAACCTCTGGCTTTAAGCCAATTGCGGTACGAGGGAGCTTTCAGGCAGTTCCACCCCCACCCCCTACTGACTTTGCACCTCCTCTTCCAAGAGAGCCTGCCCCGCCCCTCCCTGATGAACCAGTTCCTCCCCCACCACCTCCACCACCAGGAGATCAACAAACAAAGAAGCCTTTTAGCTTCAAAATGGGTTCATCATCTGGGGAGCAAGGGCTGGCTGAGACATCTGCTAGCACCACACCTGCAAAACAGGGTCTTTCCTTCAGTTTCGGGAAGAAGAAAGGTGTAAATGTTGTACAGTTTGGTGTCAAATCCAAACCTGCCAAGACCACTGCTTCTGCTTTTGCTGAATCAAGTAGTGAAGAGGACGAAGATGAAATGCAGGAGGAACACACAAGAGTCTCGTTTGACAATGAGCAACTGACTTCTACTCCTACACAACAGCAAGATACCCTGGAAAAAGTCATAGAGTATGCCGATACTTTAAGAATAAAAGCGGCTCTCAGACCAAAACTGCTGATCAGGTTTGTGAAGGGCACAGAACAGGGTGGAATACTTCCTGGAACAATCCCAAAATCTGATGAAGAGGAAACTAAGGAAGAGACTAAACCCACTGCAAGAAAGTTTACAGAGTTTAAGGAGAAGAAAGAGGTCAGTGAAAAGGGCAAGGAAGAGGACTGCAAAGATTCTGGAAACAGGGCAAAAGATGCAAAGTACAGAAAAAAGGAGGGGCGTCATTACAAGGAAAGGGTAAAAGATTATAAAGAAGAGAAGGATTACAGTAACAGAAGTAATCACTCAGAAAGAACATTGGACAGAAGAGAAGATAAATATAATTACAGAAATTCTGAAGATTACGAGGAAAGGAAAGAACTCAGAAAAAAGGAATCCAGAGAGAGAAAAAGTGAAAAACACAATTTAAAGGAGTCAGGACATGTTGATGAATTCAATACAAGAAAATCATATAACAAAAAGAGGGATTCTGGTGAGGGTAACAGAGGATTCTCCAAATCTGTAGAAGATTCATATACAGCAAAGAAAAAGGACGGGAAAACTTGAAGTTTGTAGTGAGCTTCAACACTGCTAAATTAGCAGTTTGAATGTTCTCTCATTTATTTGTACAGGCAAAGTGCCATATTGTGACTGCAAATAAATATTCAGTTACAACACATCTGACACAGTTTAAGCCAACACCTCTACATAGCATGAACAAAGAATCAGCCAACAAAATGAGTTTTCACTCCTGTAGAAGATGGAAAACAGCAAATATTTAATTTTAACTCCTTTGCCAAAGGAGGGCACATATGATATCTGCTTAGCATGTCACCATCACTCACTAATCTGGCTGACGTCAACAAAATGTTTGGGCTCAAATGCATTTTTTAGTTTAAACCCTATTCCTTGAGAGCTGTAAAATATGGTACCGGTATATTTTAGGGGTATACCTATACATGTTTGTCATGATCCTATCATTTCCTTCATAGCTGTTGATGTGATTTTTAGAATACATTCATCAACAGCTTTGAAGTGATATATTAGACATTTCCTGTTCATGTAGAAATTGATAGTGACACAAAAAAATAATGGAGATTTATTGGTACTTGAGGTTCACATAAACTGTGCAAGTTCATTTACAAATCAAAAAGTCACCATGGCATGAGGATTATAAACAGTTTTTAAGCTTGACAGTACACTTGTTATTATTACACTTTAAGATTAAGGTCAATAAAACATTTTGATTCTTCTTTGCTCTGTTGTAAGCCACAGAACATGATGAGAGCATGAACGAGTGCAGAGAGAGCCAATCCAATAATTTCCTCAGTCTGCAAAGTTGATTTAGTCTCACCATAGGTTTAGAAACATGATTGTATTTTCTAAGGAAGAGCACAAGCTAAATCAGAAATGTTTTGACAATAATTTCACAGGATAAGGAGAATGTAAGAAAAAGCACTTGATTAAAATGGTGTGATGAAGCTGTCAGTGATTTCTATCACATCAACTATCATGCCTAAAGAAATACCTCCAATATCGCTACAAGTTCCCTGGGGGTGGGTCTCCCATATAAAAAAGGACAGGGGGACTTGTTAGACATTTTAAAGTGCCTATGAAGTGAAAAATAATTTGTGCTTATTTGAAAAGCCTTTCAAAATACAGAAGGATGGCATTTTTCTTTTTGAAATATCTTTTTTCGTTTTAGAGATATTGAGGTTTTTCTATTATGCAAATTAGATCAGTGATGACGTTATATTGTTTGCAACTAAAAAGTGGAAAATACTGAATAAACGATATCTCTGGAAATATTGAAGCAGTGTTCTTGAAACTTGGCACCACAAATGTGCATCAAAAAGAAACAAAATGACACCCTTAATGCTGTTGCCATGACAATGATTTTGCCGCTGGTGCTCTGTCAATAAAAACAGAAATTCCCAGTTTTGTCTTAAAACAAGAACCATCTACCCTGCCCAATCTAATGATGGCAGTGAAGACAATATAAGAACTATTTCTGTTCCAAGTAGGACCCTTTGGCTCACTTTAGAGATTGCAAATGGGGATATTTACTTTTTTGACCGAGAAAGACTGGAGCCAAAAGAGTTGCTATGCAAACAGCATTAAGGGTGTCATTTTGTTTCTTTTTTGATGCACATTTGTGGTGCCAAGTTTCAAGAACACTGCTTCAATATTTCCAGAGATATTGTTTATTCAGTATTTTCCACTTTTTAGTTGCAAACAATATGACGTCATCACTGATTTAATTTGCATACTAGAAAAACCTCAATATCTCTAAAACGAAAAAAGATATTTCAAAAAGAAAAACACCATTCTTCTGTATTTTGAGGCCTTTCAAATGAGCACAAATTATTTTTCACTTCATAGGCACTTTAAAAAGAACCACTAAGAGGTACCAGATGTGGTTTGAAATTTTTTTCACCTCTAAGCAGTACAAATTCTAAAGCAACACATGAACTGATGTAGACTTTTTTCGGCTCAATACCCTAGAGGGTGCCAAGAAAGCTCCTGCTGAGGACCTTTGAGGCTGCACCCCCTCTCCTCTTTATATGGTAGTCTCCCCTGGGGTTAAGTCACCACTGATCACATATGCACCTCCCTGGTCACTTTTATCCATGAGTATGCGAAATTAATGCTAGATGAGTAACTTGCATTACATTACAGCCGAATGAATAAATTTCTCACTTAGTCCTACAACATATCTTTCCACACTAACATTCAAGTGTATCATTTAAAGTCTTGTGTTGTTTTCTAAGTTACAGGGGAACCCCACTTTATGTATGCCTGCCTAATAAAGTATTGCACATCCCAACGGAAAGCTGATAATGATATTTTTCTCTCGTATTATTGCTTGGACACTGAGCACAGTTATTATGGGCAATGGACACTTTTTGGTTGACCTGAGTGATCTGCACTCATAAAAAGGTAACCTTACTATATGGATTCTGGATCCATTGCACACTGTATATGTTGCCATCATGCGCAAATCATGTCATCAGTCCTCACTGTCCATAGCCAGGTGTTCCATCTCAGTCCATGTGTAGCTTATTACATACCTACATACTTTATTTGTCCTAAAAAGGCTTTTCAAAACGGAGATAGAAATTATGTACAATTCAATTAATTATTAAGTAACTAATTAAACAATAATTATTAATATGTAAATCATAGAGGATATTACATGACCACGCGTGGATATGAATTTTATCTTCGAGTGTTCAACTCGATATCTCACGAGTGAGCGCAGCGAACGAGTGAGATATTGAGTCGAACACAAGAGGATAAAATTCATATCCACAAGCGGGCATGTAATATTCTGTTTATTATATAAACACCGGATAAACTCCTGTGAAAAAGGCGTGATTTATTATGTAGCCATAACGAGGGTGATCTCTTCACGTGTGAAGATAACATATTATCTTCACGTGTGAAGATATGAAGTTTTCGCGGGAAAGCTCACTTGGTATTTCACTGGTGTTTATATAATAAAAGGTAATAGAAAAGAAATAACAAAAAAAGAAGCCATTACGTCTAAAAAGTTTGAAATTAATCTCCTCTTCAGGCAACGTTTGAAGTCCTTAGTCCTTTGAAGTCCTTTGAAGTCCCAACGTTTGAAGTCCTTAGTGTCCTTATGGCACTGTTTTTATGACAACTAAATACAGGAGCAAAATAGTGTGATGTGTTTGTCCAAGTCTTTCTTATGGTACGGTGTTTACCTTTGAAAGGACATTACGCTTCTTAAGTTTAGTTTGAACTTGAGGTGGCTCAAAACGGTTTCCAGCAGTTAGATTTTGATGGGTCGTGATAACCACTCTTTATTGCTTGATGCTACAGTCATGGTATCAGAAAACTGCCCAATCATTGGTGAACATGTTTTTATCATTTTCGTGACACAATAAGTTACCACAGCAACAGTATGACCTGCTAAAAGCACCCTTAATTACAGCAAAAGGGGCTTATATTTCAAAAACGGCACTGAATTTTGTTATGTTTCTAAATTTTGATAAGTATGATAAGACTCAACTTTTGGTGAAATTTTAAGAAGTTTTGTACATAGGGCTTTTTAGTGGCTCTGAACCCTATGTACATGTACAGTGGTTATAATGAGTGGTTGTAATGGGTGTTTATCATCACCCATCAAAAACTAACTGCTGGAAATTGTTTTGAGCCACCTTAAGTTACAGTAAGTTACAAATTGTTCCAGTTGCACCATTAACAATCAGGGTTGCCACTCATCAGAATCTAAAAAGTTCCCTGACTTTTCACTGACCTTGAATTAGCTTGGCGAATAATAAAAAAGAACAGAAACCACCAGCCAAAACTACTGTTCCAGCATGCGTCACTATCAAAATGGATCATTTTGCACAATGCTTTTCTGAAAGAAAAATTATTCCCTGACTTTTCACTGACTTAAACAAATACTGTTTTCCCTGATTTTTTCGTGACAGTGGCAACCCTGATTCTGTCCATGAGGTTTATTCTAACAGCCCACTTAATAAAGACACACAGATAATACAGACACTTCTGTGTGTCCTTTTGTTGCCCTTATTGACTTGGTTTATTTTTTAGCTTGCATCATCATGTAAAATTAATTTGTTTACAAATTAATTTACTGAACACACAAAAAAGTATTTACTAAAATTAACTTTTGAGATTATTTTTTCCAGACAAATAAGATTTACTGCTAAGAACGTAAGAACATAAACAGTTCATTCATCAGCTACCTCGGGTATTTCATTGCCATCTATAATAAGTGAGTGAATAATTCCATCCTTTTTCTTGCCTGAGCTGATGGCTTTGATGTAACATGTGTGATTCCCCCACGTGAAATGGGTTTCTGTTCCATCGTCTACAAATTCTCCCTGAAAATAATCCATGCATTGAGAGAGTGTTCATTAAGAAATAGAAAACATGTTCCGTGTTTCTATTGAGTTACAGAGATGACAGGCAAGTGTGTCCACAGCTTTTTTGAGTTCTTCCAAACTTTCACTAGTGTGCTTGTGCCATAACTACGTCAACAGCTTGAGCTAGTTTTGTGTTTCTATTGAGTCATAGATAAATGATTTGTAACCAATCAGCACACTGTTTTCTAAAATGCTTTTTCTACTGATTGTGCAGTGTTCCAGAAAATGTCCATACCCACCCCAAGGAAGGTTAACAGAAATGCCAAGGGGGGGGGGGGGGGGTGTTTTGAAAGCCAAAACTTTAAAGAGAAAGTTTGAAGCTAAACCGGAATTTCCAGCGGGGTGGGGTGGGGTCAAACTAAAGAAACCTTCCATAGGAGGGGTCTAGATATTTTCTGGAACAACACATTGTCAGTTTACACACGACACACAACTTTTGGAGTAAAATATCAGAGAACCCCAACATGGTGGCGAGGACATACGTGCAGAGCATCAACAAAACAGTTTATTACAAGTTTAAATTTATGACTGTCAATTCCAAATCTTAGAAAAGCAATGTACAATAAATCAGGTTTGCATTTCTGAAAAGCACAGAATGTAAAATTCTCTGTTATCTATATAAATTAACAAGCACCCTCAAAGCTTAGGAAGGTCTTTGTTAGCCTGGGTTGGAACCAGATGTATTTGGACTAGACAAAGTACATGTTATTTTTGTTATACCTCCCAACTCAAATACATTTTCTAAAATTTGGAGGATAATGTGTCACATGTCACGGGGCAAAACGCAATAACTCCCTAGGGCCAATAAAACTCACTAACTCCCTAGGGAAACAACGACTTGTAATGAACTTTCAACTCACACATGATGAGGTCATGCACCTTGAAGCAGTGGCAAATTTGTGCCAGTCGGCCTGATACGTTTCTCACTAGAGAAGGCATTCATTATTCAAGAAAAGGGTTTATAATTGCAAAAACATATCAGATTAACAGAGGGGAAAATGGGTCGCTTGGGTTAGGCAACACTCTCTTTGATCGCTGTCTCCAGGTACATGTAGAATAATAGTTGTGTCATTTACAACAAAGTATACTGTTCCTCATCGAATAAAACCCAGAATTCTCAAGTTAAGCATTAGAAGAAGCCAAATCAAAGCAACTTTAGTATTGTCTCCATTTTTTGTTAGCAGTGAAGAAAAAGACTGTTATTGTATCATTTCGGCAGGACAGCTCAGTTTGACGGTAAGTACTTGGTGTATCCCTTATCATAGTGTATTTAGAACGTAGCATAGTATATTTATGCTTGTTATAGTGTATTAGATACACTATAATATCTGGAGGGGATACATGAAGTACTTAGGAGTTTGACTGCCACCCATACTGCAGGCACAGCCACCGTAGGCATCAAGCAAATAATTTTTTTTGCAGTGTTTTTTTTCTATTTTAGGAGGTATAGCAAAACACTGAGGGTTGAGGGGAAACAAAACTCACTGTTTCCCGGGGGCCAGTCATTAACTGCTTAGCACTCCTTGTTGTCAGTTTTATTACAAGTATAACAAGGTTTTAGATAATGAATACTTACAGCAGTTTCTACGACAACTCCATTCACCCACACTTCCATAGTGTCTTTCTCTAGAAAATCAAACATTCCTTAAGTAGTTAGATAGCTTATTAGACAGGGTTAGGGTACTTTCTTAAGGGATGTGATGCTCACGCAGGTAAACAAAAAAGATCATTGGAAATTTGGATGTAACATTGTTTCTTTTTTAGGGCTTTGTGTTGGGAGGGTTATGATTACCATGGTAACTTGCATTGGATTATTGCCAACATCTTTCATTTTGATAAATGAACATAATTAAAATAAACAGGACAAATAAAATTACGCACAAAACAAACAGTAAACAGAGTGCTTAAAATATGGGAGGCTTGATCCGTCACAAACCCTGTCATCAAATTATTAAGAGCAGTTTATTAAAAGATGATACAGTTGATTTCAGCTACTTGCCTCCAAACTGTATAAACCTTTTCAAGGTTTCTGAAGGCATCTTGTTTGGGGGGCAAACATGGCAAAAATTACAGTAAATGTAAGAGGAAAAGGTGAGTCTAATGTCTTAAGAACAACTCAAGGAAAATTCAAACTCTGAAGTATCTATGAATTAAAACTAAAGATACTACATGTTGGTAGAACTGAGGGTAATAGCCTCGCTAGAAAAGCCACAATTAAGGTGTTCATTTTTCCATCCATTTGCCTATAATATCGAATCGCAATTTGCAGGAAAATTTAGAGACATTCGTATGAAAAAATTAAAAGTGCAATTCCTCGCTTCTCAGTGAGTCTTTGTTCTTCAAATTTGACCAAAAAAGCCTTCTCCTGGGTACCTGTTCCCTGTAACTCATAAAATACTCAGAAAGTCAATCACTCTCAACTTACTGGGCATCAAACTTTTAACTTTTCCCATGCATTAACTGCAATAGGCCTTATCACGGTTTTCGACGCCATCTTGACGGGTAGGCAAAGCGGTCCGAAATTGCAATGTTTGTATGGGAATTCAATGGCAAATAACTTCTTCCAAAATTGAATTTTTCCCAATTTGTGAATCAAAACGTTAAAATACTAGATAAAAGATTGTATTCACCGAGTTTGAAGGATGTAGCTTCCCTATAAGTCGCTGAACTAATTTTTTTTAATTTTCCATACATTTGTCTGTAAATTTTTTTCCCGCGAACCGCGTCTAGACGTTTGTCTACCCAGCCAAATTTACAGACAAATGTATTGAAAATTAGAAAAATTAACTGAGCGTCTTCTAATCAAGCTACATCCTTCAAACTTGGTGAATAAAATCTTCTACCAAGTATTTTAACGTTGCGATTCATAAATTGTGTAAAATTCAATTTTGGAAGAAGTTATTTGCTATCGGAATCCCATACAAACACTGCAATTTCTGACCGCTTTGCCTACCCGTCAAGATGGCGTCGAAAACCGTGATAAGGCCTATATTTGTGGTGTTTACCCCCCAAGCAAGAAGGTGTCAGAAACTGTGAAAGGTCTATTATGTAGTCAACAGCAACGAGAAATAACACAGACTCACCTGTCTTTTAAACCAGAATGTTTCAAATTAGATTCAAATTTATTATTACTCAATTTTTTTTTCTTTTTTTTTACTGTCATGTTCAAGGTAAAAGGACTTTTACAGTACGATTCAAATGATTTTGAAAGTACATGCCAGTCGGGTACTTTTAAAATATGCAGTTGAAATTTATAATGACAGCTGCTTCTCAATTTGGTACTTGAATTGCAAAACTCAGAATTACAGCAATTTAGTACATCGTTACATTATAGGTAACCTGTCACAGAACAGTCAATGTTCACACTTTTGGAGTGAATTGAACTGTCAAGCCTAGACAGGGAATGTTTTTTTTTTTAATTCGTCGACACCGACCGAGCTAACTTTGCGTGTAGACTCGCTTATCTTACGGCACCAGCTGCCTGCCTGGCTTTACAACGTCAAAACTGTTATGAAATTGTATACCGCAATTTGGCCACAGCGCCTTTGGAGACTTACCTAGTACCATTCGTGTTTCTACTCCATCTAAAAGAAACGTCCACACTTTCGCGGTTTTCTTTCGGTTTTCCACAAACTTTTTGAGCGGTTTGCCATCAATTTCCAGAGTGTACTCGTACTGAAAACCACTGACAGCTTCAATGTGAATCGTTGCTCTTTTTCCACCGACATTAAAACTCTCCTTTCCCACAAGTCTAAACATCCAATTATTCCGTATAACTTCTTCATTGTCAACTAAGATCACTCGCTTTCCAGTCGTGGTTCCGTGTTCAAACTGAATTCTATGTTTGCCGTCGGCGAGGGCTATATCCCAGGTAGCAACAACATCGCGAACCTTTTCATCGCTCATTTTTGTGGGCAGCTATCAAGCTTGACTACCAAGCCAGGATACTTTCAAGCACGAAGGAAGGATTAACGAAGACTTTACTGTTAAACAGCTCGGATCGATCTAGCTTGCGTTACCGATGCAAAAATTTTTACCACTTTCGCTAGTTTTTTTTTCTGAAAAACAAACACTAGGTAGCCTCGTTCTCAAAATGCCCTATCTCGGTTGGATAAAGGACTGGGCTCTACTAAACCACTTACCCGAACTGCATCATGGTAAAGCAGCTAAGGTGTTCAGCGGTCTTCGTTGAAAAAAAGCCGCGAAATTGACTGTTTGCGTAATAAGGTTATCATTAATTTTCACTCATTTTCCAGTTTCCTCGTGGTTTCTACTTCACAGATTTTAATATGAACTCATCTAAAGGAAAGGTAAGGAATCATTTCCTACTTTTCACGTTTCCCTTTTTGCCACTCATATATGATAACTCGTATTTCAGAAAAATTCACGAGGCCAGTTTCTCAAAACTTGCCGGCAATTTTCCTCTAGCCATGCAGTGAAGCTTTTTTTCTGCATTTCAAAATTCGTCTTGTTGTACGCTTTTGTACTTTTTGCCAATTGTTCTCTTTTTCTGGATTTCAGCTTACAGATTTTCACGAAACCGTCAGAGAAGAGGTATGTTTTTAGCTCGTCGATAAATTTTTTGACTAGTCATGCTACAGATAAGAGGATCACATGTGAAGCGGTATCACTTTATACTTGAATGTTTTCGTTTCTGTTTTAGGCTGAAGATTCAGTGAAAAATTTCTTTCCGGACAGGGTTTTTGAACTGGATAAGCTTCTTAAGGTAAATTTGACTTTGTATATCTTGGTCATCTTGTAGTGAGTGGAAATTGCACCCACGTGCTTCGTGTTTGTGGAAAAAAGATTCATAAATAGACGTACATTTATACTCAAGACCAAAGACTTAAGAACTTAAATAACATCTTCGAAACTATGGTTTATGGAGTGTTATTTTGCGGAGATAAATTCATTTTTTGTGTATATTACTTGATTATTTGTACACCTTTCTTATAGATTTTGAGATGTTTATTGTCATCAAAATTTGATGGCAATAATCATGTCATTCAATCTCTCAATCATCTCATCTCTCAGTCTTTAATACTTATAAATTAGCTATACCATTGGTATTAAGGCCTTATGTTCCCCATGGTACAATGGGGACAAATGATGATCATACCAGTCAAGTTTACAGGGGGGGCACTTGGAACAAAACTATTCAACAACAAAAGATCAGATTTTCAAGTGCCCTCCTTCAAATGTGTTTTTATTAAAAAGCACCCCTATTCCAATAAGTGCCCCATTCTATCAAGCGCTCCTATTCCAATAAGCGCCCCTATTCTAATAAGCGCCCCTGTTCTAATATTGTTCAGTGCTTCAAGGAAAATCAGCCTTGCCAGGTAGGGCTAGAACAGCTCCTTTTGACAGGATCACCGAATCAAACGTCGAAAATGTCACACCAGGAAGATTTTCTTTATGTATTGGTGTACTATACGGTGACATTGTCAAAGCTATCAGCGTAGATTGAAATAGATTAAAATTCCCTTTCATTAACTGAACATTTGCCATATGTTTGTCACTGTTACAATGTCTGTTATTGTTCCTTTTTTAATAAATACCATATTAAAATTTTGTTTTAAACATTCAGTTGTTTCTCAAAAAAGAAATAAGCGCCCTGTCCCGAATAAGCATCCTGTCTTGAATAACTGCCCTCCGTTAAGGTACCAAAAGTAACTAAGCGTCCCGGGCACTAAACTTAATCATTGCAGTATCTTCACCGCATCAAGAATTGAGTTGTGCTATTTTTTCAGTCTGATATGTTCACAATGGAGTCTGTTGTCCGAGTACAGAAAGCTGTAACCATGCCTGTTTATAAAAATGATGCCCACAATGATGTGGAGGTGAGTTTATTTAGGAGTTATCAATATCAAGCGTAGTGTAGGACTCAAAAAAGTGCCATCATATTGTCCTGGACAAGTAGATTTTCTTTCTAGGCAAGTAACTTTTCATTCTCATTTGTCCTATGGGCAAGAGATCAAGCAAATCATTTAGCAACTAATTCATTAAAAGAGCAAACTAAGACTTGCCCAGGTTAAGCAAAATTTGATAGCTACTTGTTCCAAGGCCAAGCTGGAATCGAAGTTGTTTTCAAGTCCTGCTAGCAGGCCTTTAGTAAGATGGGCGTCCTGTGGATGACCACTTATTTTAAATAATTGTTTATTTGAGCAGGCCTTATAGCACATTTTGGATGCCCACCTTCAAATCCTGGCTAAAAGCCTGCCTGTCAATGGTCCATCAAAGCTGTATTTATCTCTGGTTTCTATGGCATGAATTGACTAGGAGGATTGTCCATTACATACCCACTCCACCCATCATTAAATTGGCTAAACCCCATTTTTAGTTCTTGTTGGCTGGAGAATGGATATACAGGCATATTTAGATTGTCTTGCTTGAGAATTCTTCACTGGTCAGGGATTGGGCCTCGTCTGCTTTATCCAGAGTCATAAGTTGCCAATTCAGCAGTGATTTAAGTCTTGACCTTACAATCAATACAGCTAATGAGTGATAGCATATAGCTAGAGGGAGTTCCAGGAATCACATTTATAGAAATAAGGCATTCAGTCGATCTTCTGTTAACTTCCAGTGATAAATTTGATGCTCTTCTGTCTCCCCCATGTGTCAATTCGTGATTACTAGCTACGTGTTGTTGTTGAACATGGTTCACACTGGCCTGGAATACTCCTTGAAAAACTGCTAGGTCCTTGAAAACTCCTTGAAAATGATTTTCTCCTTGAAAACTCCTTGAATTTGAAGAAGCAGTGCTTAAATTTTATGAAAAAGTCTTTAATACTGCTACAGCAAAATAAGTTCATTTTGACATCGAAAGATTGAAAAAAATTGCGTTAACATCTAACATCAGTTGAGAAAGTCATTTATTGTCTCAAAAACGTTGAAGCTTTTTGTAGCAGGACATCTAAGTAACTGCACCTTCAATGGGGTTTCCCAGGTATAGCTCCCTCTAAGCAAAAGAAACCCAAGGGAAATGTACAGTGTAGCGCAAAGCGTGAAATTTATTCGACTCTGGTCAGTGTCTTAAATGAGTTCAAAAGGTCAAATAGGAAACTGCATTTACAATCGGCAGTGGGAGGTTAATTCCAAGTACAAAGGCTGGTTGGTTACGGGAATTGCTTTTCTGATTGTGGAAAGGATGTGATATCGTGTTTGTGGAAATGGACTCCTTGAATGCTGTTAAGTCCTTGAAAAGTCCTGGAAAAGTCCTTGAATGAAAGGTCATTAAACCTGTTACGAACCATGTTGAAGAAAGTTGTCAAAAGAAAACAAATTTCCAAGCTTGCCAGCCTTTGGGTAAGCTGTAACTATGGTGTACAGGCCCAAAAGTCATTCTCTCTAGCCCCTGCGTGCCAGCCCAAAACATATCTTTATAGTATGATTGATTAAGTTAAAATTAACTAATACAGCAATGTCATCTACCGGTATTAACAAAGTATGTTATTAAATTATAATTTTGTAGCCCAGCAACAAAAAAAGAAAAGTGGTTGATGCTCACGATACTCATGTATCAAAACATGCTTCCCCATGTGAGTAATGGAAACTTTGTTTGGCACTGAGTCATTTTTCCTTTATTTGTTTTTCAGCCTTTGGCTTATGAGATCAAGTGTACTGAAGGCATCCGCTGTCCAGTGTTGATCAATACCCTTGATCAATACTCGATCGATATCTCCATAGATATTCAGTCAACACTTGATCAACATCTTGGTCCAGAGTCAACTAATTTTTACAGACATACCATCGAATGTCAATTGATACATATGAGTCGGTCGACACTTGGCCAGCAATCAACCAACTATCGATAGTGTTGATGTTGATCAAGTGTCGACTGACTATCTATTGAGATGTCGATTGGGATGTCAACTAATTGTCACAGACATACCATCGAATGTCAATTGATACATATGAGTCGGTCGACACTCGGCCAGCAATCGACCAACTGTCGATAGAGTGTTGATATTGATCAAGTGTCGACCGACTATCGATCAAGATGTTGATCGAGTGTCGATTGAGATGTTGATCAAGTGTCAATCAAGAGTATCAATCGACACTCAATTGCAGATGCCTTTCGTACACACAATCCAGCTTATGAACACCTCAGTACCAGTGTCTATTGCCTTTTCTAAACAGATAACAATGTCACTTTAATACAAATACCTGTAGTTTTTCTGACATGATTTTTGTTCTCCTGGTTAGCTCTTCATGCCCATGTACCGTGCAACAAGGTAAGGTTAAAGTAATTCTTTATTAAACAGCGACTTATCATATGGTAAAGCTTAAGTCTCCATACAAGCTAAGTGGCCTATCAGTTGGGAGCTCATCACAGTTTCTGTAGCATGAAGCAACTAGGAGTATTTCTACTCCCCCTGGATGGGATGCTAGTCCATTGCAGGTTAACCCCAGCAGTAAATCTGCCAGTACCCATTTGTACACTTGGGTGGAGAGAGGCACTGTGAGAGTAAAGTGTCTTGCCCAAGAGCACAACACAATGTCTCCAGCCTAGCCTCTAATCATGCAACTTCTGCATAATTTTTGTGGTGTTTAACTGAGTAACACCCAACATCCAGGCTAAATTATTTTATTCATCACATGTTTTTGAGTGACTGTTTATTTTTATTTACAGTACCTCTTGCAAGTGATTGATCTGCTTAAACCCAAAATCCAGACACTGATGGAGAAGTGTAATACGGTATGTAGGCCATGATAAAAGCCACCTGGCCCACTGTTTTCTGTATCTTTTGTTTTTGTATTTTGTTGTTTGATTTGGACATTTCTGCTTTGAAGTGAGAGGGTTGTAGTCAACCTTCCCATCAGAGGATATCTTGGGGATCAGGTATAATGTTGTAGCTTGTTTGTGAATGGCTTAGACCATACCTTTTGGAGTGTTGTGAATTGGCAGTGACCTCTTACAAGATATTTCTCTTTGCAGGAGCTATTCTCTTATCACTTATAAGAGAAATATATTCCTTTACAGGATAATCTCCTCAGAGTTTGAATTAACTTTTTCTATTCATGATGTGCATGTACCAGTTATTTATGTTGTTATGTTGTGTGTTGTTAGGTAAAGATGTGGATTCAGTTATTAATTCCCAGAATTGAAGATGGAAATAACTTTGGTGTCTCGATTCAGGTACAGCATATATACTTGTAATGATCAGAGCTGAATGTGGTTTTATAGTACATGGAAGGAGTTTAGTTATGTAATTGCTAAAATGATGGGGTCAAAATTTTACAGAACCCATATTGTGAATACGTCGGTATACTTGTAATATATATTATTAGTCAATGCAGATAATGTTAATAATAAAGCAATAAAGAATTTAGTGCATAATTCAGACAAATAAGTTTATTGAAGATTCCAAAATCAAATGCTGAAACAGAGATAACTGTACAGCAATCTTGAAAGGCCATCGGATATACATATATGAAGTACAAATCTAGGCTTTATTCCATTGCTCTCTTGAGTCTGGTGGGCTTACGGTACTTTGCGAAACGAAACGAAACAAAATGGTACTTTGCAAAACGGTACTTTGCGAAATGGTACTTTGAGAAACGGTACTTTGCGAAATGGTACTTTGCGAAACGGCTACAAGTCCCTCGGTGATATCAGTCGCTGCCTTGGGAAAAACGGGTAAAAATGTTTAAAGGCTTCGACAGCTTTTATTCGATCGAGGCAGTGCAACAAATCAAGTAGATCTGAAACCTGAGCATCAAGACCAAATGGCAAGAAATCAAAACACTCATATTCCATCATTATAGCCACCGGTTTAGGACAAAAAGCAACAAACTCTGCCACTTTAGGATGCCGTAGATTTTGCAACATCTTCGCCTCTTTTGCTGCGATCTTCAGATTTGAGTCTCCCTCGCCGAAAAATCGCTTTACCACCACGGTTTTCTTCTCGGGAATGTAGTTTCCCTTCATCACAGACCCAAAACTTCCCTTCCCTATTTCGTCCTTGTCTGTGACATCGGCCCATCGAAAATTAGGAATATCATGAAAGTAACCCTTCACGAGTGATAGGGAATTGAGAAGAGGTATTTTGAAAGCCATAATGGGCTTCAAAATAAGAAGCGCTGCAGACCACTGTAATCGTAAATAATGTTTGCTAGCACATCCGGTTTCACATGCATGACCCCAAAGCGCGGGAAAATTTGTCATGCAATGCGTCACATGAGGAAAGATAAACATACATTTCATATATGGTACCCAATAGTGATTAAAAAATAACTTGAAACGCTCTTTTTACATGTTTGCGCGATGAAAGATGAGCCCGCAAAATTTAAACATCCAGAGCCAGTTTCTCGAAAGCCCTGGAATCTTTTCGGGCCCGTAAAGCCATAGCAAAATCTCGAATCTTACAATAACAGAGTTGTTTTATTCACATATTCTTATGAGAGGCTCCATTCATACAAGAAGTTTCAGGCGTATACACTTCTCTGTTTTCAGATACAGATAAACTAGAAATGGCTTTACGGGCATGAAATGTTTCCGGGGCTTTTCCCGGCGGTAACTTTACGGACCCGAAGCCATATTTTAAGATTTAAATCTAAGGGATAGTAGAGCGGATTTAGCTCGAAAACCAGTCCCTTCTGTTTTATTTCCTCATATTTTTCTTGTTTTCATTTTTTCATTTCACAAAGTACCGTTTCGCAACGTACCGTTTCGTTTCGTTTCGTTTCGCAAAGTACCGTAAGCCAGTCTGGTGTTGTTTTCCCAAGAAGTGTCATTCAGGGGAAGTGTAAGGGCGTTGTTTCCAGTGGCTTGTACCTTAATATCAAAGCCAAAATAGTGAGTGAGGTAATAGCTGCCGGGTAGTTATAATCTACTGGCTCATCGTTTCCACTCTTAACTGATAAGGCACTGATTAAAGATGGTTTGCAGCTTTTCTATTTATTGCCAGGCTACTATTGAAATTTAGGAAATTCTCAGCTCTGACTATTTCATTTCTAGCTTTTTGATTGGCTAAAAAACTCTGACTATGAGCCAATAGTTGGAGTTTTACGTCATATGGAAAATAGTACGTCAAGTTTAAAAATTTTCCGCATGAAGTTTTCAACTTCAGCCCTCTATAATGGCCGAAATAAAAATCGGTGGCAAAACCCGATTTGAGAATTTACTAAAACAATTATTCCATTCGCCCTTGTTGGATATGAAGTGATTATAACCAACTTGCGCTAGGCGCTCATTGGTTATTCTATCACTTCATATCCAACTCGGGCTCATGGAATAATTGTTATTTAGTCATGCTTAAAATATTCAACAGAAAAGAGCCTTTCAGTTGGAAAAACCAGTTAGTACAGTGAGTAGATATGTGACCTCTTTTAAGTACTGTTTAATCATTTTTGCTATAGGAAGAAACTCTAAGTGAAGTACAGAGAATCGAAGGAGAAGCAGCAACATTTTTGGACCAGATATCAAGGTACTCTCTCGCTCAATTGTTCAAGCAATCGATTAATTAAAGGGTTAAAGTGCACCTAACCCCAAAATATTTTTTTTCGCTTAAATAAATCTTTGCACCTGTTCGAAACACAGTGCGCCTTTTGAAACTAAATCTTTACTTTTTTATAGGCTGTAAAAGTTACGAAATCTAGCCATCATCTGTTGCACGACCAAGCTAGTAAGGGGCATGGGTCTATTCCTGGGTTGACGTCACAGACTGGTTTGCATCATATTACGTCTTTGTAAACGTGCATGCAAAGAAGTTTATGTCGTCAACCCAGGAATAAACCCATTCCCCTTACTTGCTCGGTCATGGAACAGATGATGGCCAGATTTCTTAACTTTTACCGCCTGTAAAAAGTCAAAATTAGGGCTAGTAAAGGGCAAAATGGCGCAATGCGTTTCAAACAGGTGCAAAGAGTTATTTAAGCGAAGAAATATTTTGGGGTTAGGTGCACTTTAACATTTGAAGGAACATTCATTTCATCAACATTACGTTTACTACATGTAGTTACATTACTAGTTTTTACAGACTAGAATTATCTGGTAATACCTTGAATTTGTTGAAATGACAAACACTTTTCATGTGACTCGGAAGGTGACCTCTGCTCAGTTTAATAGAGGGAACCCCAGTCACCAGCAACAATTGTTTCCAGACCTTCTCTCGTCTGGCTGATCACAGTAGATGAATTCTATCAAAATTAAGAGGAACATCTGAGATTTCTGTTAATTGTAACAGCCATGTCAAATTGCTGGCAATGAATAATTTTGCAGTGAGGTTTTGTTCCACAAATAAACTTTTCATTTGCAGATATTACATCACAAGAGGAAAGATTGTTTCTAAGATCATAAAATACCCTCAGTTGGTAAGATATTTTTAGTATGTTATCCTTGTCATTTTTCTGTGAGTAACAAGTGAACATGATTAAGCCAATAGGCCGTTCCGAAATTCAACAGGGAACTGGAGCGAGTTTCAAATTTTAACCAATCGATAAACTGACATCACCACATGAAAGATCATGTCGAGATTGATCATTTGACCAAGTATGATGTTTTTAGGGTGAACAGAGACCAAGTTATGGACCTTCAAATATGGCTCAAAACCCATACAAACGTCTCTAATTTTGAGACAGCGTCCCCCAAAACCATATAAACCCTTAAAATTTTTTATCAGTTTTGTGACAACTGTAAAATCCCGTCATGCACCTACTATTTGAAAGAAGCTGAGATGAAAATCACTATGTTTGCCCATTTTAAAGAGTCACGGAAATCATGAAAAATTTTAAGAGTTTATATGGTTTGGGGGGACGCTGTCTCAAAATTAGAGACGTTTGTATGGATTTTGAGCCATATTTCAAGGTCCATAACTTGGTCTCTGCTCACCCTAAAAGCATCATACTTGGTCAAATGATCAATCTTGACATGATCTTTCATGTGGTGGTGTCAGTTTATCGATTGGTTTAAATTTGAAACTCGCCCCAGTTCCCTGTTGAATTTCGGAATGGCCTATAGAAAAGAATTATGTTGTGGTTTCAATTTGTGTTTGGTCTGAAAGTTTCCAGAAAACGTAATTTATCCAAATAAATATTTTTATTTTTATTTGTCTTGTATATTTAATTGCCAAGATCTGAAACTTTAGGAAAAGGAAAATCTTACTGGTTGTAAAATTTAAATCAAAACCAAATTTAAAACAAATATGCCATGGACCCTAAAGTTACATATATTTTGTGTTACATGAAAAATTTCGATAATGGGCATTTTATAACATTTAGTAAAGCAATCCATTTTGAGTAAATGTATACGATATTGTTGTCTTCAAAGTTTAATGCTTTATGGTTGTGTGTGTTCAACAGGATGACTACAGACAAGCTGTAGTTGAACTAGATGAAAAGGAGTTCACCAGTTTACGCCTCTGTTGCTGTGAGCTGCGAAATCATTATGTAAGAAAATGTTTTATGGCTTGCTATTCAGTAACTGGCCATAGGTTTTGTTTTCCATTTTAACAAAACAAAAGTTCGCTTGTATATAAGCCTTACATGAAATATTTTTCCTATTCCTGATGATGTTGTGGATCAGCGAAAGCTTGGATTTTAACCCTCAATTTCAACGATAACTGAATTGTTGGAACAATCATTGGAATTTTTGTCATTTGTTAGTTTGGAAAATGCCACTGAAGGACAACGTCTCTTCCAGTATATGACCAGTGACCAGCCAAAATGTCAAGCCCAGGTGGTTGCTTGCAAGAGCTTGGGCCGTATTTATTTATTGGGTCAACACTTTGCCTCATTAGCACATGGTAACTACAGAGACAAACCCCATGTTGTAAATAGTTTTATCCATGTAAAAGTCAATTTTGGGGGAAAAAATCTGGTATGTACTTCATATTGAGAAATTTCCATCTCCAATACTACCCAGGAATGCGATAATGCTACAACACCCTATCTACTTCCCACCCATTATCTGTCAAGTGGTCGCTTGCGGGAAGGTTGAAAATGAAAGAAAATTTCAGATGTTTAGGTCTGAAAGTGATCACGGTCGCTTACAAGAGGTGGTCACTTACAAGAAGTTCCAAATCTAGTGATCTGACTTCAAAACTTTGGACTGGATTTTGTTTTCAGGGTAAGTTTATGTACTGAAACTTGCTTCAATCTTATGTTATAGCTTTCACTACATGATACCATCACAAAGAATCTGGACAAGATCAAGAAACCTCGCACGAACAATGCAGACTCTCTCTACTAAAACCCTGTACATTATTATTAATTTACTCACCCTAAAGAACTGAGCTTGCTATCGCTACCACTAAACATTATGCATCTTAAGGAGATTCACAGTACCTGCTGCTTGTCCAGACATTTTTATTTTAATAGTAGTAAGTGTAGCGTATTTTTAGATGCCTATTTGCTGTACAATATTGACTTCTCTACCCTGTTTACATCAGCTAGCTAAAGATGCGTTAAACATTAAATATTACCGGTAGTCATAGAAATCTTATTTCTCAAATAATTTACATTTTTTATGGGAACTTTCAAGACCAGACCAAAATAAGAAACTCTTGTGAATGAGAATTTGATCAGTTTTTAACAGTAATATAACAGCCTTGCACAATATTAACTTTTGTTATTAATGGGAGATTTCTTCTTTGTCTGGTTTGTGTACAATACAGTATTATAGAAACTAAGGTCATTTTAGAATTATTCATGTTACCATTAAAAAGATTCGAGTGAATTAATTTATATTTCCAAGTACTACTTTTAATTAGAACTGAGCTGGTTTTCACCATCTAACTAGAGCTATGCATTATCATGAACTAAGTGAAAACTGCCTTCTGAACTCACCACAAGTTATATTTTGATAAGTACTTTAGTTGATAAGAAACTGAAAATGTGAATAGTAACGATGGTAAATTGTCTGTTTCAAGCACCTTTTGTCCATGTAAAATGGATCATTTGAGGTCGCTGTCAACACTTCTTTGGACTGTTGATGCAAATGTTAAGTTTTCTTATGTTCTAGACTTTTAAAAAGAAGCAATCTCTATTGAAAATAAAATTTAGTGTCAAAAGCTGCGTATCACTCAATTTATTGACAAAATATCTTGTTTATGTTGTTAAGACAACTAAATAGAGTGGTTTTCATTTGGGCGTCGAAAAGTAATTGGTTTTGCACTTACACTCTACTGTGCTACGCGATTGGCTTAAAAAACTCCACCAAATTTTCATCCAATCAGAAGTAAAACTAAAACCAATGGTGACTCGCTCGCGTGCGTTTTCCCGCGTTTGTAATTCGAGTTTTGATTGGTTCACTGTATTGTCTGTGCCCTTTGTGATTGGCTAGAGTGATTACTTTGGTTTTTGTTTTACGACACTTGAAAACCGCTGTGTTGCTGGCCCCAGTCGTTCAAAGGCTGGATAACGCTATCCACCGGATAAATCACTATCCAGTGGATAGTGTGGTTTGTTTTGTTAACACTTATCCACTGGATAGTGATTTCATCCGGTGGATAGCGTTATCCAGGGCCAGGTTGTTTGTATTTGTGTTTGTTTTATTCATGTACTGATAGAACACAGAAAAGAAAACCCTAGCAGCAGGCTGAATCTTGGCAGCCACATCGCAGCCACATCGCCAAGCTATGTCGGAAGTAACCACAGTAGTACACATTTTTGTCGAGTAGGAAGAGAGTAAATAAAGGAATGAAACGAATGAATTGTTGACCTTTTTCTCCTGTTTCTCATCTCTTACCCGGCCTTACAAGGTAAACCACTACCTACAAGTCCTGCGTAACACAGTAACGCTATTCTCGTACCTAGAGCGAAAAGGCCAAGGTCTGTGTCTAGCGCTACTGTGTTTCGCTGGACTTGTAGGTAGCGGTTTTCCCTGTAAGATCATGTAAGAGATGACAACAGGCGACAAAGGATAACTATCAGTCGTAGAGAAGTGAGGGAGAACTATTCATTCTTTACCATTCCTTTACTCTTCTTACTCAACAAGATTGTGTGCTCCCGGTGAAATAACTTTAAGTTTCAAATAATCCGCTGTTTCGAGCGCTAGCCCTTTGTCAGTTTAGACTTTGCGAAACAGTGCAAATTATAAGCTAAAGTGGTTTAAGGAGAGAAACGAACGTGTTTAGCAGCTAAAAATACCGAAATAGTATGCAATAGAATGCGTTCCTTTGTGTAGAGTGTATGTCGCTGTGGAGTTTCAGGCCGTGTAAAACTGAGTGATTTCAGCGCGCTAGGGAAATGGAAATCCAGTTCTCTGGCCCCCAACGAGGGAGCGTCGGAACTGGACTGGGAAAAAAGTGAAGCTAAAACTCGCTGAAACCCCTTTGAAACGACAAAAGCGATATAATACAGAAAGGAAGTGAGGACATTTCCATTTCTAGCTGCTAAATACGTTCGTTGCTCTCCCGTACAATCGAAATCATAGATCCGGGCTGAAACAGTTAGCTTATTAAGGAAATGATTACCTGAACTTCTTAACCAAGCCAGTCCCATGCAGTAGATAATGCCGGTAACAAGTGTTTTATACTGTACTACTTGGGTACAATTAATATTTAATTGGGTTTTTGAAACAGTCGATGAATAACAGATTTATCCTATCGCAGTTCACAAAGTAAAGCAACAAAGCAACAAGTGAATTCTCACGGTCAGAATTGTTCAGTTTGGCTCTTGCAGCTCTTGTAGTAATCGCGCATTTGGTGATGTTCACAGCTGTACTGTGAGATCCTCTAGAAACGACTAGCACATATATTGCCTGAATTGCAAACGAAGGCATTCTCACATCCTCTATTAAAACAGCTAAAATCATGATACTGAATGCGAATCCATTCCATCTTTTATCCCAACAAAATGTGACAGACTTCAGCGAATTCCCCCCCCCCCCTTTTTTTCACATATATAGAGTTTGTGAGTGATGTCTTGTTTATCTCATCGTTTGTAAGTAAATAAATGTACGAATACATGTCTTTCAGGTCGATTCGCGTCATTTATACGTGTTGTTTACAGTGTATATGACTGACATTTTTCCTTTTGAATTCGATCTCTTGCCTTGGGTCTCATACATTATACCTGCATTATTTTGAGGATGATACTGAGGCAAACAAAATCGAGAATTATGCCGGAATAATATTGGCAAAACTGGCAGAGTGTATAGTTCATTTAAATAATATAATAAGCGTTAAAGGAAAATATATTTTTTTTTTATGCGAGCATAATTAACGATTATTCCACAAGCGCACGTTGGATATGAGATGGTAGGCTATAATCATCTCATATCCAACAAGGGAGAGTGGAATGATTGTTTTATGAAAAACGCCCCAAAATATAGCAAACTAAACTATAAAAGAAACTAAAAACGCCTCAAAAAAATTACGCGTACACTTACCATATTCGTAGAGCATGGTATAATCGTTAAATAGCCCATGATGGCTAAGCCAATGAAAACTCTCGAATTGCAATAGAGCACTTTTTCCGTGTTTACATAGCCTCATCAAAACACGAGGAGGGTTGGGAGAATTCGAGACAGTTCGAGACACTTTCGAGAATACTGCCAAACCTCCAAGTGTTTAGATGAGGTTATGTAAACACCGAAAAAGTGTTCTATTGTTTTTATAAAATATTTCTCAAAAATACGCGCGAATCTAAAACGTCACAACCGTGTTTACATACTCTCATCTAAACACACCTATCGACCAATGAGAGCGCGCGTAGTCGCTCAGGTATTTTATAAAACATAATATTTTGAGCACATTCACAGTGATGGGAAACCTTCTTTTTTGTGAATTATAATATATAAATAAATAAATTATAGTGAAACTCTGAGCACCGGTGGAGGCGCGATGACCTCATGGTTAGTGCGCTCGACTCTGGATCGAGCGGTACGGGTTCGAGCCCTGGCCGGAGACATTGTGTTGTGTTCTAGGGCAAGACACTTTTCTCTCACAGCGCCTCTCTCCACCCAGGTGTATAAACGGGTACCGGTGAATTTAATGCTGAGGGACTCTGCGATGCACTAGCATCCCATCCAGGGGGGAGTAGAAATAGTCGTAGTCGCTTCATGCTACAGAAACTAGGATAAGCTTCACCCTGATGGACCTCTTGACTCGTATGCAGACTTTGCCTAATTATCTTTGAGCATCGAGCATTAGTATAATAGTGAGAATTTTGAGCATAATGTGTAAAACCGCACTCCTGCCCATTACTAGTGATAGGAACTCATCATAGTCATCAAGACACCCCTCCCCCCTCCTCCCACACCCCGTAATATTAATCAAGCGGGTCGTTGAGTTTTTAAAATAGACCAGGAGTCCGTCACCTTAGGGTGATGGGCTCCTGTTTACAAACAAAATGGGCTATTTTTCAATATAGTATAGATTATAGATATTGCATTGAATCTCAGATAGCACCATGTACTGATTGTGTGAATACTGCAAAGGCCTGAAATAACTTGTTGTTATTGCCTGTTTTTACATGACGTCACTAAAATTAAAACTACAAAACTATTGATCCTCCTGATATTTTACTTTCCATAAACATTTTTGCTCGGAATGAGTTCTCCATACAAATCTCTATAAATTTGGGTAAAACGTTTCTCCGCATATCTTGCATAAGACAAATTATTGTGACCTGAATCTTGGCGAGAGTCTTTGCATACTTACCTTCTTTCTTTTCTCAGATATTGAACGGTTTTGATTTTTATTTTGAATGGCGTGACACTGAAACTAGTACCCAGCCTTTCCGCGCGGTTGACAATCAATCAAACATGGCGGACAAAGAAAGGAAGGAGAGTGATAGTTTTCTAAAGTCCATTTGTAAGTATCTCTCGAGCCATGAATAACTTTTTGGTCTCGCTCCATATCTTGCTTTCAATAGTGGGTAAGGATATATGCAATGAAGGTTTTTTTGGCGATTTAATATGTTTTGATTTCGTTCCTGGTGAAAAAGTCGCATTGCGGCAGTTGTTCATGCTTTTGCCGCATGACCAAAATATTTTCAACTTAATGCCATGCGTTGTCTCCGGTCACTTTGCTCATACATCGAACCCAAATGCTCATGAACCAAACAAGGACAACATGAAATTATTGCAAGTGCGTGTGCCATGTGTCTTTCGTTGTGACGGCTGACTTACAAAACTTTGGCAGCCTGGTACCGAATGATTACAATTTGTTAGTTTTATTCCGATACTAAATTATTTCAATTTGTTAAAGACTGTTCATTTAAAAAAAAACGATCGAAATAGAGAACAACCTTAGCATACACTGTACTTTCAATTAGAGAGGCCCTCAGGGATGGCAAAATGATTTGAAGAAAATCCTTGGTCTCACAAACATTTGAATTTGGGGGTTACTTGGAGGAGTCACAAACTCATCATTTTTGTGTGTTTTTGACATGTGAAAAATCGCTTGTTTCTCAGTCTCAGATTTTTCAAACAAGGGTCCTTGTGTCTTGGTGATCATCCTTTCAAAACACATGGCACACAATAGATGGGGGAGGCATTGGTTAAAGGGGGGGTGGGGTCAGCAGACACTACAAAAATGTAAAAAACTTAGACAGAGACTGCAACAATGTAAAAAAAATCAGAGTATCTCAGACTATATAACAATTATTCCATGGGCCCGAGTTGGATATGAAGTGATAAATAACCAATGAGCGGGTAGCGCGGGTTGGTTATAATCACTTCATATCCAAGGGCAAATGGAATAATTGTTTTAGTAAATTCTCAAACCGGGTTTTGCCGGCGATTTTTATTTTGGCCATTATATAGGGCTGAAGTTGAAAACTTCGTGCGGAAAATTTTTAAACTTGGCGCACTATTTTCCATATGACGTAAAACTCTGACTATTGGCTCATAGTCGGAGGTTTTTAGCCAATCAATAAGCTAGAAATGCAATAGTCGGAGCTGAGAATTTACTAACAACAGATAACAGTTTACTACTTGGCCCATTCAGTATCATAGGAATAGTAATGGGAAGATTAAACTTATTTTTGCATGTAATTAGGAGAATTTTGAAGTTTTTTCTGAAGACTTCCAAGAACAGGGAAGAAGAATTACTAGACTGTGTTATTGAGTTGGTTGTCAAGGAAAAATGTGTTCCAGGTTACTTTGCCTAAAAGATTTCTCTCATTCTCAGGGTAAAATGATAAAAACCCTCTTTTGCTGGTACAACCTTTATTTTAGTTGCTTTGGGGAATTCTCCCATCCACTCCCCCTTTCTGTAAGTCTTCCCTCCAGACTCTGCCAACGTTCCCCCTATTATTTCTCTGTATCCCATTCCCTTCAATACCTAACAGGAAGTGAATGTACATTGTAAGCTTTGAATAATTTTGCACAGATTTGTGCCAATAGGTGGTCATTTTATTTCTTGTCCCAAAATGGTGTCGGAAAAGTCTGTTAATTGAATGCCTTAAGTTATTCTGTGTCATCCTTACATATAAGTTTGGTAGACCACCATCTATAGCTTTTGAAATATGTTTTTTTTTCATAACTTTCTGTCAACCACTATTATTGCTCTGGGTAACGGTAATAGTAAACAAGGTTAAACAAGTGTCGACTTTGTAATAAATGTATTTGTTTAGTTTTTAACTGGTTTCTACGCAGTAAACAGAGGCCCAAACAAAAGACAGATCAAACCTGCTGGGAACAATTCACTCCTTCAGCTGGCTCTTGGAGAGGATAGTGAAGATAGTGAAGAGGACGCTGACTTTGAGCTTAATGATGACGACGATGATGAAGGTGCAACTCAAAGTCAAGTTTATTGGTTGACTGATTGATTGATTGATATAGAACCCTCACACAATCATGTTATTCAATACCTGCACTGTACACAAGAGCAGTCATTTCTCTTGCTCTAGACAATTTATACCTTGAAATCAAGTGAAATGTTGATTTTATTCAGTCATCGTATTAAAAAATATATACTCCGAAGCATATAAGAAATTTTTTTGCATGCTTCCTATTTTAAGGTTGCTGTGTAAAAAACCCTTCTTTATTCCAACCAATATACTCCACCTGGAGGTGATCCTTGCCCCACCACATTCCTCTTTCTCAGAGGGTTCTACGCAAGATTGTTGTTATTGATAATTATCATCACTTGCCAGGTTTCTGTGCAGTGTGATATAGCCAATCTCCTTTTCATTTATGCAGTGGAGCCCTGTTAATATGGTCACCATGAAATTTTGACCGTATTAACTGGGTAGGGTCAAATTTCATGACTGGTCTATTTTAAAAGACCTCTTGACAGACATCACAAGTGCATAGTTTCTAAATGACTGTTCATTAATAATAAACATTCGAAATGCAGGTATAAATTTAAAAAAAAATGAAACTTCAAAGTACTAGATCTACATGTATACAATATTAACAATGGAAAGATGAACATAACTGGCTCAAGTTTTCATTGTAACGGGGCTAAAATTGTAGAAGATCACACAGGTTGGGATTTCAGAATGTGGCTATAATATCAGGGTGGCCAGATTAATGGGGTTTTCTTATGAGAAAATGTATGGGTACTTTGCTAGGACAAAAAAGACTGGCCATAATAATGAGATGACCATGTTAACGAGCCGACTGTAAAGCAAGGTTTCACTGTACCTACATTGTACCTATCTTGAATCCTAAGGCCACTGAAGTAGCTCAATCCAGTCCCTGCTTTTTTCTGTTATTCAGGAGGTTCAGGTTCAGAGGAAGAGAATGATGCCGCTGAGCAGGAACAAGACAAAAGTCAAGTTACCAAACAAGGCGAAGACATCAGCGACGACGACAATGAAGATGAAAACAATAACGAGGATGATGACAATGATGATGACGATGATGAAAGTGAAATTGCAGGATCTGTTAGTGCCCTTACTGTAGGAGACTTGATAGCGGCTATGAAAACCAAGAAGAAGGCTGCAGCTCCTAGTCAACCTAGTTCTGTAGTAAGTGATTTGTTTATTTCAGTACTCTTCTCAGTTGATTATCACACAGATTAGCACCCAGGAAATACTTTTCAGAGCATTTCAGAAGTTCAAGAAGCACATACTCTGCTTGATCTCAGGGTCCTCAATGCACTTCTCTTGTTTCCTTTAGTAATTCAAGATTGTTACATGTAGCAGAAATTTATGCAATACTTAATTACTTGTAGGAATCGGCAAAACAATGAGGCCATGTAAAACAAGGCACCCTCATTACACTTTGATGTGATTAAGATCTACTGACATTTTGTTTCCTGCAGGCATCAAGTGAAGTTTCTGCTTCATCTAAGAAAGTTGACATATTAATCTGTGGAGTGTGCTTGGATGATGTGAGGTACATGATTAATAATAAATGTCAGTAAAAATCGAAGAAATCATGGCCATAATCAAAAATCAATTTTGATGAACTTTGTCAGTTTGTAGGCTTTGGTGATTAACTGAAGGATATCGGGCTACTTATAGTAATGATCTGAAGGATATCGGGTTAGTTTATCAAAAGATTCAATATAAAGGCATTGTACCGGAAGCTTGGAGTTTACTTGATCGCAAAAAGATAAACATTTATGCTTTTGGGTTTTCTCTTCACAGCTGTTGAAATTGCTGTGAATCGTTCTCAGGTTCATTTGTATATGTTGTAGTTCAATTTTACCTTTGGTACAATTTGTTTCTGAACCAGTACAAAATTTTTTAAACTGGTTCATTTTTTTCAAACCAGTTTAATTTTTAATTTGGAGCAAGATGTGAGCATGTGCCTTAGTAATTTGGGTTAAGCGCTCAGGTTAGTGATTAGGCCTAAGCACTTATTTGGAATGGTTAGCTTTGATGTTAGGCTGGGTCAGCTGTGCATATTACTTCGTGGTTTGGGTTGAGCTCCCAGGTTACTGATTTTTTTTATTTAGTTTGCAGACAAATTAAATATAAATATTTTACAGACAAATTAAAGAAAACATACGCATAAATTAAAAATATAACAAAACGTTGACAATATAATTAATAAACTACTCTAAAACAATATAAAACTAAAACTAGCACGGATGTTACAAACTGTTTGTATAATTGCTTAGTAAATGAATATACTGACACAGTAAATGAAAGTAATGACTTTCTTTAAAAAGGGGCGGCGATGGTAGTGGCTAAATTGCTGACACGAAATCTTTTATAATGAAACACTGCCATTTATCATTAAAAAAACCTAGCGGTTTTGTTTTTCCCTGCAATGTATCTTTCAGTCAAAATGTTTTCTCTGGGTTACTGATTAGAACTAACCACTTATTTGGAACTGATAGCTTCTTAGTAATTAAGATTAGGGTTAGGTTAGAATAAATAATAAGGTTTGAATAAATTAAAATTTATATTTATCTATGAATAAATTAAATTTTTATGAGAGGAGACTGGGGTGATAAACTGATAATTAAAAGAAATATGAGAGCCTTTGCATCCAGTGCTTTCGTGGTCAAGTGGTAATATAATGCAAGTGGGAAGCAGTTCTACCTAGAGGTTGGCGGTTCAAATCCTGGTGAGTACGAGGTAAAAAGGAAAAAAAATTAAAACCTGCTGTTAATTAGTATTCGTAATGGGGATTGGGGGGAAGGGGTAGGGTAGATGGGAGAATAAATCAGGAGAAACTCGGCAAGAAAAGGAGAGAATAGGTTAGAGAATAGGTTAGAGGAATGTTAAGAGATATTTTCCCCTTTTATAGATAGTTGTCAAAAAAAAAACTGGTTTGAAAAATATGAACCAGTTTGAAAAATTTAAAACTGGTTTAAAAAAAATTAAACCAAAAAAAAAATCAAACCACAACATATACAATGGTCCTTCCTCGTTCAATGTTATTATTTTATTCTGCAGATTATTGTGAACAAATTGAGGTTGGGATAATAATAGATACACTTTCTGTTAAGTAAAAAGTGTAAGAAAAGGGAAATAGAGAACATGTTCTGATCCGTGTTTCTATTGAGTTATAGAAATACTCGTGGAAGTTTGGGAGAACTTGAAAAAGCCATGAAAACTCTCACCTGTTTGGCTCGTGTTCACACAGCATTTCTTGTTCTCCCAAACTTCTACTTGTGTTTCTATTAAACAATAAGATTATGAGCTTGAGATTTCTATCGTGTGAAAGTTGATGAGTGCACAGCTTGAGTCAACTAGCACACATAGAAATTGAGAGCGCATAATCTAATTGTTTTAGTATAAATCTACTTGTCATTCCAAAACTTTATCTAAATCCTCTTCACAGACACTTCGAAAACACCAGGAAGCAACCGCCATTTTGATAACAAAGTCGCACTGCTTTGCATAGCATAGCCAATCAGAGAATGGCATTCATGATAGAATGCTAGTATCTCTAGATTTAAGGTGGCTCAATAGGGTTATTGCAAGATCACGAAGCGCGCGCCAGTGACCTCAATCGAAAGTTGATATTCTTGTTCTTTTTGCTATTTTCCTAATCAAGGCTACTGAAACATACCAAACAAGGGCCAAAATTTGCTGTTCAACAGTCACCAGTCTGATATCAGCTTTTAGTATCAAATTAAAGCTACTCAAACATCGCCATTTTTTGACGTTTGTTTGGCTTTGATTTCAATTTTCGTCAATTTCCTTCGGTAAAATTTTCTGATATGCTCAAACCGGGTAGAGTCTGGCAAGAAGAATTTTTTAAAATCGAAAAAAGTAGGGGTTGTCAAGGTAGTTTTTTCGTTTTTAGCATTTTTGTGTTTTTTAGGCTAAGCGAGAACCTTGTCTTACAAATTTTTCTGATAAATTGAAAGCAAGGAAAGCTAATAAGGAATAACTTCTCTGCCAAATCTTAAGGAATTTCACTGAAGGAAATTCGAGAAATCTGATAAGGAGAATAGGAACTCGCCAAGATCGCTATGTGAGCATGCGCGAGTTTTCGAACCACGAGGTTTTTTCGATAAACGACTCGAAAATGGCGGTGTTATTAAAATACACACAAGACCATTCCGTCCAAATCGATTCCTTCACGTTTTCTTTTAAATGGTTTCTCTGTTTCTTCTTCTGGGCTGTAATTTGAGCTATATTGTTGACTTGTTCGCCGCTTTGCATGAGCTTGCGTCAGCTAGCGTGCGCACAATATTAAAGCTCGCATCATCGGTGCGCGCACTCTTAAAACCCTATGGAGACACCTTAAACTAAAACTTGATAGAAACATGGTACATATTTTCTCTTTCTGAAATAGAAATACTTGTGGAAAGTGTGGTAGAAGTCAAAACCGCCGAGGAAACAGTTAACACTCATCTTTTGGCTAGTGTTCCCACAGCATTTCTCATTCTCCCAAACTGCCACTTGTGTTTCTTTGATCAGAAAGAAACACAGGAAATGTTTTCTAACCCTTAATTAGGATTTACTGATGTAGTCATTTGTTGTATCTACGTGGATTATTTTTCTGACAGTGATGAAGGAGATGAGATAGTAGAATGCGACAACTGTGGTATCACTGTTCATGAAGGTATATTTATCTAGATGACATTTGCATGGCATGAAGTGAAACTCGCATGTTATTTGACATTATTTTGCAAAGATGCAGTATTTACACCACTGCAGTTATTTTATTCATTACTGACCTAGGTGGATAAGTTGTTTCAGCAATGAATGTGAAATTAGAAATGTTACTTTCTTTGGTGTATTTGAACTTTCACCGCTGTAACTGAGTATTACAACTAAAATATATTCCAGGTTGTTATGGTATTAATGATGAGGAGAGTGACTCTGGGAAAAGTAATGACACAGATTCACCCACTGAACTGTGGTTTTGTGACGCTTGCAAGATAGGAGTACAGCCGGTAAGTTTATTTTTTTTTTCAAATTTGAAGGAGATCATTCTGCTTGAAAAAATTGGGGAAAAAAAACTAACTGCTTGCTTTGACTTCTTAAGACTTTCTTAAAGTCCCTTCCAATAACTCTTCCCTGGCCTGTTGATGTCGCTCATGCTCACATTAGTGTCACTTGAAGATTGCTCTCTCACTTCGCTCAGAGAGATAAATATTAAGCAAATGATTAAACAAAGGTTAATTTGTGGCAAGTCTAGCTTTGACTCTTTGTTTTCAAAAAGAAACAGATAAGTTTAGTTTATGTTGATGCTGTTTGTTTATTTTACAGGATTGTGAATTATGCCCAAATCTTGGTGGAATTTTCAAGGAGACAGATACTGGGCAGTAAGTTCAGTTTACATTTTGAAACAAGAAAGGCATTTTTGTAACCCTTTGAAAAACGTACCGTGCAGGCCATTGCAATTGATAACCCAAGTGCTGCGCAAGGTGCGATAGGTCAAGGTTGATAGAGGTCCATCCCAATTGGGCTTTTGTTGTAATCAACACATTAAAATTGTTAAGCCTTAAGTAGATAGCGTAGAGCTTGCTCTGAAAAGAATTAGATTAAATTGGTATTTTTTTGTTGATCATGTTAATCATGTTGATGATCAAAGAAGTCATCCAAAAGATAACATCAGCCATCATCCGGAATCCTTTATATTAGATTTCACTGTTTTCTCATGACCCCAGAAAAATAGCAACAGTCAGTAAAGGGATGCAATTTAAATGCACAGATACTGTACTGTTAAGTTCTGGCAAAAACATGAGAAATGTTTTTACACATTATGGCTTGAAGTGCAAAATTTGATTAACCTGAATATCAACTCTTTATTGCTCTATGGTCTTGATGGTGATACAAGTCAGCATCTCTTGAATCTTGCACACACTGTTGCTTACAAAGAATAAACGTATCAATCAATTCTCTTAAAGCTATTTAATGTTTCTTGCTCGCTTGAACCTGACATAAACTTTGAAGGTTGTCCTCCTTGTTCACAGGGTGGTGATATAGAAGACTTAAAACTTTCAAGTTAGGCTTGGATTCGTTGAAATCTACATGTAGCAAACCTCTTGTTTAGCTGTCATGCAGTTTTTAGTTGTTTAATTAAAGGGACTATTAATATTTATCCCTCGCCAGTTGATAAATAGTCTTTTGGAAAAAAAAGGTAAATGTTTCCCAAACTGTTTGATGTACAGTGTATTGTGTAAACTAACATGCTTGATGTATTTGTCCAGGTGGGTTCATCTTTTGTGTGCTCTATATACCCCAGATGTGGCATTTGTGAAACCTGAACAACTTCAGTGTGTCACTTTGTCTGAAGTGCCACCTTACAAGTGGGGTGCGAAGGTAATTCTAAAATTATCCTTTTTACAGTAAGAGAAGGGTAAAGTCTGTGCATGAGCCAAGTGGCCCATCAGGCTGGAGCTTATCCCGCTTTCTGTAGCATACAACCTGTACATGTATAGACTAGGATGGATGTGATGCTAGGCCATTGCAGGGTTACTCCAAGCACTACATTTGCCAGTACCCATTTGTGCACCTGGGTGGAGAGAGGTAATGTGAGAGTAAAGTGTCTTACCCAAGAATTCAACACATTGTCCCCAGCCAGGGCTCCAACCTGGACCGCTCAGTACGGAGTCAAGTACACAAACCATGAGGCCACAATGCCTACCCTTTTTGCAATTCAAAGAACAAATGCATTAATTCAAAGTAACCTCCTGCTCATCGAAAGGTCCCAGTCTGCTGCCCTAAATTTTTAATTGATGTTACAAGAAATGAGATACTGATCATCTTGTGAGATGGTCTAGGTAAGGCTGAAATTGATGGTAATTTTATTGTTGTTTTATCTGATTAGGATTGTAATCTTTGTGAAGATGAGAGATTCTGTAGAACAGGAGTGTGCATTGAATGCGATGCTGGTATGTGCAGGACATATTTTCATGTCACATGGTGAGTGTTACAATTTATTAGAACTAACTGGTGCCATAATTATTATGCTTCTATAAGTAATTTAGTAGAAATTTGCAAGCCATTCCCATATGTAAACCTTACTCAACATTTTGGTTTGTTCACATTAATTTTTGTGATTTGACGTTTTATAACTACAGTAACCTACACATTCCATGTTTTATCATACAAAGTCAAGACAAGTGTTGCAACACATTTTTTTTTTCATTTCTTGCTTTTTTTTTATTTCTGCAGTGCTCAGATGTATGGACTTCTGTCAGATGTTCCAGAAGAATGTGACGAGGTACAGCTTTACAGCTTTACAGTTAAAACATCTAAATCATTTTTTTTAAATCATTTTTTAATTTCATTTCTTAATTTAATTACATTTTACAGCTGGAGTGGCCTGCGGATAGCTTTGCTAGTCTAGGCGGGCCAGTCTATCAATAGTTACAGATGTCTATTCTAAATTCAAATTTATGAACAACTACATGTAAAACATATGTTGTGTCAGTCATCTTGTGCAGTACATGATAACAACAACTACAAAAACTTTTATTTCAACTCATAGTCAGGAATTACGATGTTTTGCAGATATTTTACATGTTTCGTCTGGGACACAAACAAACAAACATATCTACACCCACAAAATAATATAAATAAAGTTAACAAAGTTAAGCTAATTACCAGTGCTAAACTTAACTTTGTACATTGCAAAACAGTATTTATGTCGCCATTATCCAGGAAGAGCGATGCACAGATATCACATAATCTCCAATAGAGTGGTGTTTCATTTTCTCTTCAAACAAAGACGATAAAGATGATTTCATATCTTCAGCAATGGAATTCTATACTGATAAACTGATGGGCCTTAAAATCAGGTGTTTCATTTTCTCTTCAAACAAAGACGATAAAGATGATTTCATATCTTCAGCAATGGAATTCTATACTGATAAACTGATGGGCCTTAAAATCAGACACTGAATGTGTTGATGCAAGTTGTGTTTTATTGCAGGATGTTGCAGATCCGCTGTTTGCGCATTGCAGGCTGCATGCCGACAAAAGAACGACAGCAAGCAGGGTAATAAATGTACACTGCATATCACAGCTTTCATACTCTTTACCTGGTGACATCCATGTTACATGTAAGGCATATCAGCAAGTAAAGTCATAGCTGACTTGTTAGGTTTTTTTCTCCTTAGAGACGTACATGGCTGGCATATCAGTCACGCTATAAGAAAGCAGCTGAAAGGCGATCAGTGGAAGACAAGGTATGTGCCGGGGGGGGGACTCCCATATAAAAAGGACAGGGGGGACTCGTCAGAAATTTTGAAAAGAACCCCTAAGAGGTTCCAAGATCCTGTTTTGTGGGCATGGCTTGAACTTTTTACCTTCTTTAAGAGGTACCAATTCTCATATAACACATTTATCTCCTGTCATATCTTTTTGGCTCAATACGCTAAAAGGTACCGCAAGCTGAACAGCCTAAGAGGTACCAAAGCCACTTTCTTAACCCCTAAAAGCTACAACAAACACCCCCGTCATTTTTACATTAAGACCCCCTGCCTCAAGTATGTGCCATTAAAATTTAGTCGTCATGACAGATTATTCATCACTAATGAGAGTTGTGGGTGGTTAAGAATAAGGAGAAAGCTAGCAAGGTGATACTCATACTGCATTGTTTTAATTAACAGCAAAGAGTGAACCACTGCTTGGATGTTATTCGCCAGGAGTTTCAGGCAAAGAGACTGAAAAATGTGCCAAAATTATACAGTAGGTGTCATGATCAACTTTAGAGAAGTCTTAGGTCTGTTTAGGTCTTACATGTAAATAGTCAAGGTGTGTGTCACCCACAGTGTCGGAAAGTCCCAAGAAAAAGATGCCAAACTAATTGAGGCATGATTTTTAACAGTACTTCTGATGGCAAACACTTCAACTCTGCATCTTTGCAAATAAATGTGGAAAATCGAATTATACTTTCTTTACTCTTCTAACCCTAACCCTAAGTTTTTTTATTCTTCAATGACTTAGGGCAACTTTCTTGGTAGTTGTCAGGTCCATAAATTTTATGTAAATACTTTGGATCCAGAACTCGGTGCTACTGAGAACAAATTCAGATAGCGGTAGGGAGGAGGATTTGAACCAGGGACCTCCAGATTACAAATCCAGCGCCCTAAACCACTCGGCCATGCCGCCTCTGTTGATGTCATGCATCACTCTTGCTCCCGGGCAGAAATCTTGCAAAATAGTGAATACAGACTTGTTCATGATTTACTCTCCACAGCTCCCACAGAGAAGATTCCTCGACTTCTGAGCACGTGTCCTGGAGGTGAGAAATTTTTAAAAACTTGTGCCGGCCAAGACAGTTAAACAGTTGCTGGAAATCTGGATGTAAAACTAGAAGAAGAGGGCATAACGACTGCATGATAAACAATATTTGTTGATGTCAAATTTACACCTCTTGCTAGTGTTAATTAATATTAGTTTTAGAGAGCTGGTCGACGGATGTGCTTTGATCATCATCAGAGTGTGAAAGTTATATTCAACAGTAAAATGATAAGGACACAAAGCAGTAAAGCAGCAAGGTTTAGACAACTTAGTTTTTTATTTCCTGGTTTTCTTTTTGGGTCAAGTTTTGACCCATTGAAAAGTGATCATCTGAGCTATTTTATAATGGTTAATGAAGCTATTTCATTCGATTTTCTCTTCAAAGCGTGTCGTCAACTTTTCAAGAAAGCACAACTTTTAGGTTACACCACAGGACAGGTATGTACTCCTAGTACTGCTACAATCATACAAACTCCATTTGCATTTCATTGTGTCTAGTCATCTTGCCTTTCATGGCATAACGTAAGATTTTCATCCCTGCTTTTCGCAGACCCAGAGTGTTGTGAATGTCCGCCGCAAGTGGTTTGTTCAACCAGCTCTCACCAGCGAGTTTGTCAACTATTACCATGGTAAAAAACATCACATGTTGAATGTGTTTTTTTTATTTCATGATCTCTCCTACTCCCAGTGTTAACCCACTATTTTGTTTACTTTCCTGTGTCAGATCGCAGTGCCAGATTGAAAGAGATGCAGGAGAGACAGGAAGAGCTTCAGTTGAATAACAAGCGCCTGCGACAAGAGGAGCAACACCTGAGAGAAAAATACCATGAGGTTACATAGCGTGACATAACTTTAATTCTCTGTAAAACAGTGTGACATACTTGTAGTTCTATGTACATCAGCGTGACATACCTGTAGCTCTGTGTAAAACAGCGTGACATATCTGTAGTTATCTGCAAAACAGCGTGATATACCTTTAATTCTCTGTACAACAGCGTGACGTAGCTGTAGTTCCGTGTACATCAGCGTGACATATCTGTAGTTCTCTGTAAAACAGCGTGACGTATCTGTAGTTCTGTGTAAAAGAGCGCGACATACCTGTTGTTCTATGTACATCAGCGTGACATACCTGTTATCAGTACACTGAAAAACAACATCACGGAACCATAAGTTTCTGTAAAACAGAGTGTCAGAAGTTCTAGGTTTGCAAAATAGCGTTACAAACAGAAGTCGGTTACTGTAAAACAAACCCAGTTTCTTTTCCACAGTTGACAGAAACCATTCAGCTACTCGATGAAGACATCAAAGAAAGGAGAGCAGAATCAACAGAATTCCACCGCTTCCTTTGCAAGTTGGCAGCCAAGGTAGTGTAAATAATCGGTCACTTTTCCAGTTTTGACTATTTGCTAGATTAGAATAAACAGCCCATGTGGTGTACTCAGTCGAGATACTTTGGTTTTGTCGTTGTCAGCTAATGCATCACCATTGGGTGAACTTCTACAGGCTTCAGCACATTGCGCTAACGTTGTTGCTTGTCTTTTGTTAATTTTCAGGATCTAGTTAAGCCTCCCATATTAGAACCCAAGAAGCCAAAACACTCAGCTTCACAGACGCCATTAAAACCAATCAAGCTACATATGTAAGTCATGTCGCTTAGTGGTCAGGCCATGATCACGTCACACGCTTAACGTGAAGACATTAATTAATCAAAGCGAGGCAGTTCGCCCGGACTCCCTGGGCAATGGTTAGAGAACGAGAAGGAAACATGTTTTGTGTACTTTTGTTTCATAACGCCCCCGATGTTGTCTTTTTCGCTCGTTTAGTTAAAAGAAAGAATTAAGCACATCCTTTGAACTTTCAGTCAAGGCGAACGGAGTTTTATTTCGGGCGAACTGGCTCGCTATCGGGCGAAACGACTGGTCACCGAATCACCCAACGTTAAATGGAGTTTTGTATAAATTAAATAGGTCAAGTTTATCTGCTTGACCCTCGTTGTCGCCTTTTTTGCGTCACTCTCAGCAGTAGCAATTTGCAGTGAATCACGAACCTAAATTACAAAGAAAACAAGCAAAGTGTTCATAAAATAGAGATTTCAACGTTTTTGTAGTAGCAGCAAGAAAACATTTGAGTTTTTTAGAGTAAACTTGGTACAAAAAGGTACGAAATAGGCCGTGTATGTATTAGTTTAGTGAGAATCATTCAATACAAGGCTATGTTCTTGTACCAACCTGGAAAGGAAATCAAGTTAAACCCGATCTGTCAAATTAATCGGAGTTTGTTAACACCCGATTTGATGGAGAAGTTATTTATTTTACAGCGATAGACATTTCAACGCTTGATTGTTCTGGTCCATTTGTTAGGTGTGCGACTTGTAAAACAACTGAAAATCAGCATCAGTTAGTGCAGTGCGACACATGTCATCACCACTATCATCTAGCATGCGTGGATCCACCTCTAACACGCATGCCCAAGCGGTCAGCCAAGTGTCTTTGGTAGGTAATAGGTAAAAAAAATTCAAAAGTTGCAAAAAAATTTCGGACGATTTAAATTTCGGACAAAAAAGTGTCCAAAAATAAAACCGTCCGAAATATTTACAGTACAGTATAAAGTAGCTCCAAAGCGCTTAGTTTCCTTTATAACGGACTCTAGTTGAGACACCACTTTACACAGACCCTTTGCATTAATGGCGCCTAATTTAAATAACAATACCTGATACATCCTTAGCCTCGTGCTCATGTTTTCAGACAAAGGACTTTTCACATGAATGTGAGGCTTAGGATGTATAAGTATTGTAATTCAATTTTTGCGCCATTTATGCAAAGGGTCTATACGCAACGGGTTGATAGAATTTGTGTTATTTTCTCGTCGGTGTGTTCGTAAAACCTTGAGGGTGCAATATAACTATCATCTTTTGTTTCAGTCTAGTTTGTGTTTTGTAGCCGTGAATTTACTTTAGCTATGCTTTAGCAAAACGTCCGAAATTGTTGTCCAAACATTTGTCCGAAATGCGATAAAAAGTGTCCGAATATTAAGCGTTTTTTGCAAGTAATGTAGTCCGTTGGTGGGATAGCATGTTAAGATATTAACATGAGGAGTGATATTTGTCAACAGGCAGTGTTCAGAATGCGACCCCAGTAGTGATGATGAAGAGATGGAGGTTGATACACAGGACACCACTCCCATCTCACAGGGACGCCAAAGACGAATCATCAAAGAACCAACCAAGTTCACTCCTGACAAGGGAGAGGTGAGGCAGAAGATCCAGCGTGTAATGAAAATATGCTTGCAGGCATCATTTTCTGTTTCAGCGTCGCCACAATGGTCCAAAAAAACCATGAAATGAACTTAAGAAAATAAGTGCGTTTAATTTGTTTCCATGGAGATTAAGACATGTAAGGTTGGAGGTCTGGAGGGTTTTCCTCCCGGGGTAGGAACGTGGGTTAATTTTTGCTGGATATGTGCCGCTGGCCTCTACGAGCCCCTACCCCATTAAAGTCTATTTTGTGGCCAATTATAGACTCCATCTTAATCACTTTTGGGCGCATATGTAATTTTCGCGATCCCAACTTAGTCACTTTCTATTTATGTATGTACCTTATATTGAATAAAGAACACTTTACTCTTCACTTACAGTACAAACATTCTGGTACTTTTGCTAACTGTAAAAATGAAAAACTGTCTGACACCAAAAATTAGAAAATGTGCGACCCCATTCTAGTAACTCTATTGAAAATGCGACCCCCATGACAGTCAATCCAGTCGTGAAAATGCGACCCCATCCAGCGGCACATCCCCGTTAGCCTCTTTAAGGAAGTAACCCTCCAGTCTTCATCTTCGTCTTAATCTACATCATGGTCTACATTAAAGATCTCCCCAAGTCAATAGAAGTCCGCATGGGCATGATATCAGCTGTTTGTGTACAAATGATAAACCTCGATAGCCAATATGCTGAACTGTGTGATCAATTAAAATGACTAGATAACTTATTCTTAAAATACCGTGAACTCAGATGTTAGTAATCTCTGCTTGAGGATGGTTGTACTTGCTTTAGGTCCTGGGGGAATTGCAGACAAAACGCGCCCTGTATAGTCATGAACAAACGTTCACTCCACAGTAATTTAATGTAGTATAATTTAGTATAAGTGATAATTTAGTATAGTTTGTGCAGCATAATTTAGTATGATTGATAATTTAGTACGATTCGTGATGCATAATTTAGTATAATTTAGTATGATTGATAATTTAGTACGATTCGTGTTGCATAATTTAGTATAATTTGTCTCGAACAATACTGCGAGTCACGTGTTGCACGAAACATTTCTGGGTGGATGTGGATGTCAGTTGTACTGTTCAACTTTGTTACAGTCTAAAAAGCGCAAGCTAAACAAGACATCCTTGAAACGGAAACCTCCAGCAGTGAACGAAGGAGGCAGTGACAGTAACACAGATGCTGCTAACAAAGTGAGTTCTTACTCAGAATGCCCTCATACTTCGTTATGTAGGAAACGAAAACATTCTGATGCGTGACAAACGCCAAAATATGAGGCGAACTTCTAGAATCACTTAATTTCTCATTATACTATCACACCGTTTTTCTTATATTATTAAACTTTTTCCATATGCTGTACCATTTTTCAGATGTTTATTTCTATTTACTATCATAGTTAATAGAAAGAAATGGTTAGGAAAGCCGGTAAACATCAAAGAAGCAAACAAACAGGCTAAGTTTTATGTTGGAAGGTCCTTGACCCTGCAAAAATTTTGTTTTATGCTCATTGACTATGCAAAAATGACATAATCGCAATGCTTCTATTGGTTAGTTGTGTGAGCACACACATATATATATATATAAACACCTTTTATATTTTGTCAGGTTTTGTGCAGGGTCTACCCTCAAAATAGCCAACAAAAACGTACAACAAAGAAGGTCTCTTAACCATTCCTCTATTAACTGTGTGACAATCTACCTTACGGTTTTTTCTTTTTTTCTCTTTTTCTTTTTACATTTCATTCATCAACAGAAACCTAAAGTGGAATCCAGTGCAGATTCTACAGCACCAAGAAGAGGAAGACGTCCTGGAAAAAGAGACTCGGAATCTGCAGAGAAAAAGAAAAAGCCAGAAGATGTTCGAACCGAGTGCACCACGTGCAAACAGAGTGGAACTAACGCCAACCTTGTCAGGTACAAATCAACTCCTCGTACACGACGTACGTTTTGACGTATTAGTGGAGAGCTTAACCAAACCACATTTTGACATAATGCATTTTCAATGCGCACAGTTGCCTTCAGATAAGCAAATCCGTTTACCTCGGTAAAGTCAGGATACGAGCCAAGTGGCCCATCAGGCAAGAGCTTATCGCGGTTTCCGTAGCATGAAGCGACTAGGAGTATTTCTACTCCCCCCTGGATAAGATGCTAGTCCATCGCAGGGTTACCCCCGGCATTAAATTCGCCCGTACCCATTTATACACCTGGGTGAGGCACGGTGCAAGTACAGTGTCTTCCCCAAGACCACAACACAACGTCCCCGGCCAGGGCTAGAACCCGGACCGCTCGATCCGGAGACGAGCGCACAAATCTATAGGTACTAATAAACCAAGAAGAAACAAGGGCGCTAACGATTTGGGAAGATCGAGTCCAACTCATGGTTATGAAAAATCTAGGTAAATTTTCGTCCGTACTGTACTGTAGTTTATAAATCAACATTAAAATATTACCTGTAATTCTGTTAACTAATTGTTTGTAATTTTTGTAGTGTGTTGGACTGAGTTTTTGAACTGCAGAGAAAGATATAAAGACCTGATTGATCATCGCAGTTATACTCACAACTTAAGCAGTTGTGAAATTAAAGTTTGAAAGAAATTAATTATCTTTTCATTTTGAACCGGCTTTATTTTTCACAGGTGCGATAACTGCAAACTGTGTTACCACTTCCACTGTCTTGATCCGCCAGTGAAAGTAAGTAATATTTTAATTTGCGTTGATATGTGCTTTTACTTTGTTATTTATGATATTCAAAACTAATATGGAAAAACTGTGGTTTCAAATGTTTTTGCGATTTACTCTCAATCAACATTCAGAAGTTTCTTATTTTTATATATTCTACTTGTCATTCACCGTAGTTAAAGATACTGCTATTAGCTTTTTATATAGCAAATATAGCAATTCGCACAAATCCTCAGAATTTTACTGTTTTTTTGAGATTTCTCGTTAATCCTTTCTTTGGCTGGGAATTATCGATTGCCCTTACTGACTATACCAAACTTCAATCTATTCCCAATAGCTGTCGATACAATGAAGAGAACACTAGTAAAAAGCTTACTGAAAATGCTTGGTTTGGTCCAGAAATAAACGGCTCCTTGTTGGTGTAAAAGACACAGTACATGTCACAAAAGAACAGCGCCTCTCGAACCTATTATTTTCACTGTTCTCGTCGTTCTTTTGTCCTTTTGTAATCTTATTATTTTATGTCAGCTGTGTCTTCTACACCAAGTAACAGCCAAAAAACTATAACGAGACACGTTAAAGGTTAATTTTTCTTGGTTCTGTAGGCCAATCCGAAGACACGAGGATACCAGTGGGTCTGCAAGGAGTGCGATGAATCGGTGAGAAGGGCTTTATAGTGAAGGTTACTAAGTGTCACCTGTAAGGGTGGGGTGGAACGCACTTTGTACACCATGCAGGCAGGGTAGGCCTGGTGGAGAGTTCGGAATGGTCCTGTGCAGTGTTGGGTAGAACGTACTTAGTGTCCCCTGTAGTCTGGGGTTGAACTTACTTACTATCCCCCTAAGGGGTTTGGGCCAATACGAGTTTGTTCTCTCTTGGCCAGTCACGTGTCGAAGTTACAGATAGGTCTCATTGAATACATCACTTGGAAAAAAATTCGGACGATTTTAATTTCAGACAAAAGTGTCCGAAAATAAAACCGTCTGAAATATTTACAGTACAGTATAAACTATTTAAGTAACTCCAAAGCTCTTAGTTTCCTTTATGAGGTAACTCTAGTTGAATCACGGCTTGAAATACGTAACGGCTTGATAGAATTTGTGTTTTTTTTTCTCCTCGGTGTATTTCTAAAACCTTGAGGGTGCTGTAAAACTTTCAAAGATGCTTTTCAGTCTAATTCGTATTTGTAGGAGTAAATTTACTTTAGCTATGTTTAATCACAGTGTCCGAAATTTTTGTCCGAAATGAGATTAAAGTGTCCAAAAAGATAACGCCCCAAATGAAACCTTTGACAAGTAAACGAAAACGAAATTTTTGACAAGTAATGTAAGTGAATGCTGAAAACTGCTTGCGATTGTAAACTAGCTGGCTTTATTAACTACACGTCACAAGTGTATGAGCCGTTATGAAAAAAACATTTTTCTTTATTTCTTCTTTGTTAGGAAGAGGAAAGTGAAGATGCTGACGAAGAAGATACCAATAGTGCTGATGGCAAAACAGAAAGAAACATGAAACAAGAGGAAGGTGTAAAGCAAGAAGGCATTGAAATACACGGACAGAAAACAGATGTACAGAAAGAAAAACGAAATGATATTGAACAGAGCTCGTCTTGACAAGCTCGGTGCAAAAAGACAAGGAAGCTATTGTTTGACTGGAGCGCGACTGTTTCATTCGATTGTCATTAGTTATTACTTAGTTGAAGTTTTACAGAAATTAAGTTAACGTTTTTGATAGAAATAGTTTATTGACCAAAGACTTTTAGTTCAGAAATCAGAAGAAACTCCCGTCAATTTAATTTTGGTTGTTAAATGACCAAATCGTCAAGAAGTATGTTATATTATAATTATCGTCAGTATAATGACTTTGACAAGGACCCTGGAAAGACTCCCTCGTCGGAACTTTCGAAAAGAACACTCTAAAATGTACCAAGATCTTGTTTCGTGGGCGTGCTTTGAAATTGTTTTCATCCCTGAGAGGTACTAGTTCTAAATAAGCACATTATCTCCCGTCCTGTCATATTTTTTCGGCGAAAGGTGTCAGAAAAGCTCCCGCTGTGGAGACCGCCCTACAGCTGAGCACGCCCTAACAGGTACCAAAACATGAGAGTCCTCTACGAAGCAGCGAAATAGCTGAAGATCGTTTTTTATTCACCGCCAAGAACACTGTACTTAGCTGTGGCTTAGTTTCTGGATACCACAAACCATTTTTTTAGTGACAGTATTTTCAAGCGTGTAAGTTTTGAAATAATCATTTATCTAAAATATCCCAGTTTTTTTAAACATCACCTTAGATAGTAAGAATATCTGCGCCAAGATTCAGCCTGTTTATGTCGCTCCAACCTATCCTAAAAGTTGCTGATTAAAACAAGTTAGAATTGAAGAAGAACCTTTATTAGGTCACTCACTTCATATAAACATAATCTGATAATGTCTTTCCGTCAAAAAGAGCGCTCCTTCGTTAAAAAAAGGGTTAAAAAATTTTCAAATGTTGTTTATAGTGGTCAATGTTCTTAGCTAAACCCAGCTAGTTCTCGGGCATGCCACCTGAACGGAAAAAAGAAATATATCAACTAAACATAGCGGGAGGGGGGGGGGGGGGGGGGGGCAGACCAGTTTGGTATTTCCAGGTCTGAGTTGAAGTAGGATCTACCGACTCCAGCTAAGCGGTCAGAGCAGGGCTTGAACCCGCGACCCTGGCGCCCTAACCACTCGACCACGCGGCCTCCTCCCGGCCGGAGCTTATCCTGGTTTCTGTAGCATGAAGCGACTACTCCCCCGGGGATGGGATGCTAGTCCATCGCAGGGTTACCCCCAGCATTTAACTTGTCGGTACCCGTTTTAACACCTGAGAGGAGATGCACTGTGTGAGTAAAGTGTCTTGCCCAAAAACACAACACAACGTCTCCCGCCAGGGCTCAAAAACAACTTCGTTCTTCCCTTTGAGTTATTCCCCAAATTCAAATGCCCTGGGATCGAGGTTGGCTCAAACCTGGACTGCCCATGAGGCCAGTGCGCCTTCCGACCTAGTGAAGAATTCCCGTGAAATGACAGTTCATTTGCTCGAGTGCCATTTCGTGATCCAAAATGTTGTTTCTGTCATTCCATTGTTTTGTAGATTGCGCCCTCGTCAACTATCGTGCTAGCCCGCAATGCAGGCGTAAACGGGGTAAATACGCAGACCACTATCGCGCGCGATAGAAATCTCGAGCTCATAATTGCTGCGGAGCGAGCGAGCAGCAACATAAACAGGATTTAAGAAAAATATATAAAAGGGAGTACGATTCTCGAATTCATCACTTTTTACCAGAATGCATTTCGCATTTTTACCAGAATGCATTGCGCCTTCTAACAGAATGTATTGCGCCACGAACAACACGCGAGGTTGTGACACCGTTGTGCTGTCGTCCTTTTTCGCGTGGATTGTAGTTGATTAAGGTTCGTTATGGTTTGCTTTGATTTACCTGCTGTAAAGCGATGTGAGCGAGATCGTGCTTGGCTTTCACAACCCTTGCTGTTGTCGTTAATGCAGAATTATCTGGACGATTAATTGTCGCTTTTTAATTTAAAACCTAGTGCGTCAATTTCGTAGCGGTCTCGGCCCCTTCGTCAAAATCTTAATGAAGAGAAATCGCCGATACTTGGGCTTGTAGAATAATTAAAACAAACGAAAACCGTAGAACACGCTAATTTATATCTGCTGCGATCGATTTGTTTCTATCCAAACATGAATTTAATCTAAAACTTCAGCTTTCACACATCGCAACGGACGCGTCCCCATCCGGAGTCTGTCACATTCCATTCTAGAGACATGTGAGTACCAGTTCAGAATTTATAAGTCAGCTTTCTACTCTTGCAATAGCTGTTCAGTCACAGTTATCAGCGGTTTTACATGCAAACGAGGCGAAAGGGTCAATTCTGCTTTGTATTGACCCTTTCGCCTCGTTTGCGTGCATTTCTAAACAAAAGAACATTTGATCGCAGACTCAACTGCAATAACAGCTATTTCCACATCTTTCGTTTATTTGGATTTGGTAAAGAGACAGTTAAGATCACCATGTGCTTTTGTCACGATCCCGTCACGATCACCAGCTATGCGTCATATGTAATAATGTGTCCTTGTTGTTTCTTGCAGACAATTTGGAAATCTGCGCCACGAACAACACGAGGATGTCATTACAGTCTTTTCGCGTGGATTCCAATGAAATTTTGCTCTGATTTACCTTTAAAACGATGTGCAGGAGATCATGATTGACTTTCACAAATCTTGCTTTTGTTTTTAATGCAGTACGAGAAAGTTTGTACAAATCTGGACGCCCGGGTTAATTCGGACGATTAATTGTGACAACTTATTTTAAACAACTACAGAATGCAGGGCCACTTTTAAACATTCACCAAACGAGCCGGCTCGTTTGGCTCGGCAGTGGAAAAATTTGTATGTGTTGAGTTCATATATTTAGCAGCTCGTTTGGCTCGGCAGTGGATGAAAGAATGAGGAATAATTGTATGCGCGTTAAGTGTAAAATACATATACTTAGCGGCTCGTTGGGCTCGAAGAGAAATCGTCGTTACTAAAACTTGCAGAATAATTAAAACAAACGGATGCTACGATCAATTCCTTTTCATCCAAACAGTTTTAACAGTTTCACATATCCGGCGATCGACTAGCCTGCGAACGCAGACCTATTTCCGGCTGCTACTGGTGCTGCCAGCGTAGACAAGCGACAGCCAAAAATAGTTCGCAGGCTAGCGATCAACGCATTTTCGATACTGTTAACACTCTAGACTTGATGCGTACTAGTACCGAATTTACAAGTGAGATTTCTGCTCCTAGAATTCCCACATCTTTCGAATTTCATCCGATTTTCTGGTAAACTTGGGGGAGGTAATTGTGTATCATGTGTGTATGTGTATGTGCTTTATTGTCTCGATCCCTTGTCTTGTCACGCCTCGCCATCGATTCGTCATGATGCATTAAGTTGACAAAAAAAAACAGTTTTTAGTTACACACCACAATTTGACACTACTTTAAAGTGCCTATAACCTCAGAATTTTTTTTGGCTAAGATGAAACTTAGACAAACACACAAAAAGAATTTGCCAAAATTTTCGGTTTGTGATATTTTTAAGGGCTTTAAAAATTAACATAAAGTAGCTGAAATTTGATACATGACCGAGCTGGCGAGGAGCCTGGGTCTATTACTGGGTTGACGTCACAGACTGTTTTGCATGCATGTTTATAAAGAGTTAATGCTATGTAAATGAATATGTGACGTCAACCCAGGAATATACCCAGACCCCTCACCAGCTCGGTCATAACACAAAATATATCAAATTTCAACTACTTTCTGTTAATTTTTAAAGCCCTTAAAAATATCACAAACCGAAAATTTTGGCAAATTCGTTTTGTGTGTTTGTCTAAGTTTCATCTTAGCCAAAAAAAAATTCTGGGGTTATAGGCACTTTAAGAAATAAAGGTTATAATGTAAGGCTTGGAACGCGCAGATAGATTGTCAATGACTACGTAAAATATGACCTTATCAACAGTGTGCCGCAGCATCCTAGTCTAATTGTTTAATACACTCTTTTTTTTTAATAAGAACCAGTAAAATTTAGCTCAGGCTCGATGTTCTTATTTTTTCGGCCATTTCAGCCTCAAAATGTTCTTATTTTGTTCTTAAAATTCTGTGTTCTCTAATGGCCCCAAATTTGGTTATACCGTACTTTACAGTACTTCACTGTAGGGACCCTGACCTACAGGGCCGGGTTGTTCGAAAGCCGGTTAACGCTAACCTAGGATTAAAAGTTAATCGTAGCATTGATTTTTCTTGAATAAAAATGTTTTCAACTGCCAACGTTTTGTGTAGTTTGAGATTACTCAAACTAAAAACAGAAAGACAAACAATATAAACAGAAAACTTCACTGAAAAGTTACAAAACTGAAATCAAAATTCTAGCTAATCCTGGGTTAGCTTAATCGGGCTTTGAACAACCCGGCCCAGGGTGCCTAAACCATAGATAAACATTAAACAGTTGGATTTAATAATTGTAAAAAAATGGGCGAAGCTTGCAGAACGTGGATCATATTATACTGTACCAAAGCACTGTTTGCATGCGTTGGCGCTACATGTTTTCTCATCCATCAAGATGTCAAAGCGAAAGCAAGCAACCTTGGGGAACTTGGCTCTAGTAAAGACCATGAATTTTGAAAAGAATCATTAGCTTTACACTGTCGTCGCGGACTGATGTTTGTTTGTTGAAAAAAATTTCAGCCTCAGATTGTTCTTAAATTGTTCTTATTTTTCTAGCGATTTCAGCCTCGATGTTCTTATTAAGTTTGTTCTTATTAAAAAAAAAGAGTGTATAGCTTTTAAAAACTGTTGACAGCTAGTGGAATACCAGGAAACCATAGTGATCATTATTCGATCAAGTAACGAACATCTCTTACGAAATATTACAAATTGGTGCAATTATCTGCGTCAAAAGTCCCAAGGTCTCTAGCTTGCGAAAACAGCCGTCCTTCTTCGCTCCCGGCTCGAACCAGCGCGCCTAAATTTTCTGCGTTTTTGTTGGGTTAATAAGTTTTTTATTGCTCGCACCACATGCTTTAATATGACGGGTCGTTGTTTCCCATTTGTGACGTTGGCATGCTTTGATTGGTCATCTTTATTTATAACTAATTTAATTGGTTAATGGCGATATATAAACGCCCATATTCCAGAGCGTATTGTTTGCGCTGGTTTGCTCAAGGTACACACGTGAAGGCACAACAAAGTTAATTGCAGGAGCACTCGAGATGAAGGGTTTTCAGCTGACTCTATTCGTTTTCTTTGCTGTTCTCGTAACTGGTGAGTGCATACCTTTTTCTATTGGAACTTCGAACTTAGAAATATAGGAGGGGGCAGTTCAATTTAGATCAATCGGCTCAAGACCGCGGGGTTGCCTTCTGTTTAACATTATGGAATCGCACCTTTTAAACTTCGATTTTCGTTTCAACAAAGTTGTACCAGCTAGAAAAAGAGGTTACCTACTACAGCCGGCATTGATCTGTAAGTGGTCGAGTCCGAAATCCACCAACACAGTCGTGCGATCGAGGAAAACATATGGCCAGCTACACAGGCTATTTGTAAAGGAAGGAAATCACATTTGATGTAGTTCCTTTTCCGATGAAATTCAAAGTAGACGAAAGTAGCATTGGTATCCATAGTTTATTACCGTCTCCTAGTCGTGCGCCTGTATGCAGCAACACGAGTGGGGATCCGCCCCCATCCTAGAACTGGCTTCTTCAGTCTTTGTGGTATCGGATTTATAGATTAGCATTCTGCAAAAATTTCCGTGTCTCTATTTGCTCAATGGACACCAGATATCTATTTGAAGCCCTTGATGTGGTATTTGCCTTAGTTTGCCGAGACTTAGTAAGTCTCGGCAGTGACGGTCGTTTCAGGTCAATCGTTGTTTCTCTCACAAGACAAAGGACACCAAATTGGGCCAATTTAGGTTATGCACGGCACTTACTTCGCTTGACCCGACTACGTTGCAACCACAAGGAGGCTTGCTTAAAATCCAAAAATAACATTTATTCCAATACACACAAATTCATAGAAGCTGAAACTGCCGTCTCTTTTTCAAAGCGAAATACGGTAACCATCCTTCGACTTTTTCCTTGCGTGTCTGTTTTTCTTATTGCATCAAACCAGATTATGATATGATCATAGGAATCCGTCTGGTCTGGTTTGCTCAGTGGTTTCTGGACAACTCGACAATCGAACACTCGCGGTGGTAATCTATGCTGTGCTTTCGGAATCACAACGAAAACGCTTCGTTCAAAGTCCAACGAGTCAAAATTTCCTTTAGTCCGGGGAAAATTCGCTACCTCAGCGACAATCGTTCCAATCTTAACGTGCACAGACATTTTCAGCGCCTTGTGATCTTATTACAATCCTGGTGAAATATTACCACCCACTACTCGCCAACCATTACCATTTACCTTTGACTGTTAAATTTTGTTGTTGAAGGAATAACTTGAAAGAGTGATGAAAAAAGGAATAATGGATGAAAACTTTACTTCACTTCATATTAAATATGGCAAAATTTACAGTAAAAAATAAATAGGAACCGAAAGGTAACTACAGTTAGAAAAAGACCCGTTTGTGGACAAATAATCTTTTTTATAAGTTGTCGCAGTATGCTTAGTGTAGTAAGGTACACAAATGCCGTGTTTAGACTTGAACGGTTTACTGAGGTACCAGAATTTACTTACCTAGGTAAACATTTTCCGTGTGTAAACGCTGACTGATACTTTGGTAAATGCCGCAAAAGACAAAAGAAATTCGACCAGGGTAAAAGTTGTAATTACCCTGTGCTCAGGCATGGTTACAGTTTGTAACCAAGGTCAAGATGACAAATATATGTGCTTGCGGCGGCGTAATATTTCACTTCCCGCGGTGAGCAGATCGTGCGATTGTCACGTTTTCGACCAAGTGTTCCTATCATGGCAGATAACAGAGAAGTCAGAACGACTGGATCGATCTGCGTACCGCGAAATATCCGTCAGGTAAAAGAAGGCATTGTATAATACCATTTTCAGTATCATTTACAACTTTCTCTAGACAAACTTCGATCATTCGTTGTGTAATAATGGTCGATGTATTTTCCCACCAGGAAGATGCTGCATATTCACAATATCCACGTTTCTACGCAAAATCTTGACGTTTCTGTTAGCGGCTCTTGAATTAAGAAATAAAAAGCAATGACCACGAAAGCCACCTCTTTACTCCTTGAAGCAAGCACGGTTTTAGAATTTCCCGCCAGTTCGACTTCATGACGTTGATAATGCAGCGGGCACGAGTGTTGACAGATCAACTTGAGTTATTTGAGCCAGTGTAAACACCGAACGAATGTACCAAGGTTACGTAACTTGACCTTAGTAAATTTTTACCTTGGTAAAAGCTCAAATGTAAACACGGCATTAGTGTACTGCATCGGTAGTAAGAGACATTTCACAATTTGTAATCTTCGAGTTTCCAGTTATGAGACACCAGTTACCAGTCAACATTTACCAGTGACCAGTTAAAAGTCACCAGTGTCCAGTTACAAGTGATCAGCTACCAGCTACCAAGTACCAGCTACCAGTATTTTAGACCCACCGGACTGGTACTGCATCGGTAGTAAGGGACATTTTACAGTATCTAATCTACGAGTTTCCAGTTATGAGACACCAGTCACCAGTTACCAGCTACCAGTCAACATATACCAGTTACCAATGACCAGCTGCCCGGCAGTATTTTAGAGCTGCCGTCCTCAAACACAAATCCAAACTAAGCGGTAATTGTGCACGTTTTCAAATTCCTTCCAAATACCCTCTCGCTTATGCGTTAAAATAATCGTCAGTGAATTGCAAGAGTAATAACTTTACGGAAGAAAAAACTTACATTGTATGTTGTGGGGAACTGGGATGGAATTTGTTCTCTTCATACATTCGCCTGTTGGTGAATTAGTGGGATAGCAACATAAAAAAATATGGATCAGTTTTCAAGGCAAGTGTACTCATGTTCCTACATCTTTCATTTCAGTTTATGGCCTCAAGTGCTTTTCCTGCATTGGCACAGATGAAAGTTGCTCAAAGAATAAACTGGAAGCAGACAGCAAGAAAGAAATGATCTGTCCTCGTGGAATGGATAAATGCACGAGGACCTGGGCCAAAAAAGACGGTAACACGGCGGTCATTAACTCCTGCGGAAATTATGCAACTTGTAAAGAATTGAAGGAAAAATGCGACGAAGCCACTGATGGAGACTGTGCTGTGGCCTGCTGTGACACCGACCTGTGTAACGCGGGCTCTCCTGTTTCCTTCAGCGTGTTCTTGATGACCGTTTGCTCTGCTCTAGGCCTGGTACTACTGAAGTAAAACAAGGAAAGACAAACTCTTGACGAGGTTTTGATGTCCTTGTAACTCGTGTTGCAATTTACTGAGGAGGAACTATGTTATTTGAATTTCGTGTTTATGTTTAGCATTTCCATATTCATTAGTTGCCTGTACTGTAGCCACTTGAAATCTTTTCCTCACTGAATGATCCGATGATGGTCAATCAATAAGTATGTATGGAAGATCATGTTACTTTAGTAAGGTTTTCGATATTAAAAGTGTTTGAACGTAACCTTTTCGAAGTGTAATTCCTTAGTATGGCCCCAGAGATAACATTTAAATTGTCAAGGAAGTACAGTACATGTACAGATTTCTCTCAAAATTCACCGGAACGTCTTTCGTATCATCATTGGGTTAAACGCGCCCTGCGATTTCTTGACGATCTGCAAAATTCATCTGGTTGGCAAGACAATATTCACATTTCAACTCTGATGATGAGTGAAACCATTCCACGACTCGTAGTTCATCTCTCTAAAACAAAAAGTGATCAATTTATCACGTATCAACGAACGTAGAGAGAATATTGACTAACCAATCATTTTCTCTCAAATGGCGGTGCTAGGAAAGGAAGATGTCAAAATGGAATTGCCAATAACACTCAACCTGTAGGGTGCATCAAATTGGCTTCCAAGAAGAATCAGAAAAGACGCACTTTGGGGACGTCTATGTTGATCAGGTCTACATAGACCAAAGAGACTTGAAAGCTGCTGTTAAGTAGTTCATTGTTACAGGATTTTAAACTGTTAAGTTATCATATTCCGGTTGTAAAAACTCGGTGAAACTTCCATATGAAATGGAAGCGACCAATCTGGGCTTGGCTTGAGCTTGATTTGACCCCTTGACCCCTATTCGATTACCAGTCCCTGTTCAAGAGAGAAACCCACGCAAGTAGACTGTACCCTAGAGACCAGAGAAAATCGAGCCTAAAAACGGAAGTAAGAGCGTTTCTTTTACTACCAAGAGATTATCAAGGTAAGAGAGTGAATCCCCCATATAGGCCTTAACACCCAAGGTAATCCCTCTTAAGTTATTTTTAGACATGGTGCCCAGTTCTTCGCCGATGTTACTCGCGCGTTGCGTGGATGTTTTCGTGGAGGATTTGTTTATATTTCGTTTCGTTTCAAAGCAAAGGAAAGCCTCCAACGCTGTGGGATGTTTTCTTTGATATTTTAATTACAAGCACAGGAGCTTGTCTCTCGCTAAGGTTTGATAGATTGCAAAATACCCCGCCACTTATTTGCATCTCATTGAATAAGAATAGAAACTATTGTTATATACCTCGTTCTTCAAAGTACACCGACACAGGTATATGAAGTGGCGGGGTATTCGGCAATAGGTCCTTTGCAGCTAAGCCATCACGTGACCTACTTTTCATAAAATTATGGGCTATAACTAAAAACATGACAGACATGGGAAAAGCATGTCGAAAATAGAAAAATGGCCAGATTTGAGGCCCCTGGCATTAAGGCGGGGATACTGCTGGTTTTCACTGTCACGCAACGAAAAAATAAAATCAAAACTTTTGCATAAAAGCAGTCAAGAATTAGTGATATTATAGGAGATTAATAGCTTATCTACTTCGCCGAGTCTCAGATCTTTGCGATGCTTCGTACTTGAGTTAGCCGTCAAAATGTTTTACACAAATTTATAGAGCTCAGTATGGACAGTAATGGCGGCCGGAAATCAATGAAAACATCTGGAATTGAATTCTGCTATAAAAATCGACCCGTTCGCCCTTTTGAGCTAGCAGATATTCACATTAACACTTTTCACAATACCACAACAGTTTAGATTGCTAAAAATCACTGAATGAGTAATTTTTTTCAGGCATACGTGACACATTCTAGGCTATCTTTGATATCCTGTGGCGTGAAAACACCGAATTTCAAAATGCCCTACTATAAAAACGAAGGTTGCTATTGAACTGAAAACCTTCAAAAGTAAATATATTTAGCATGTTTAATGACCAAAGAAAGCTGAAAACTCAGGAGCTCAGTGATTTTACATTTTAGAATATTGATGACGTCACGTGAAAACCAAGAATACGTGAAGGCTGTTTGGACGTCGCTTAACACGGCCTTTCTGCCAATATCTCGGTCACGTTTCAGGCGACACTAAATCTCTCTGCTTATCTCATTAACCACTGTTTGGCGGTTTTGTGAAAATTTTTGGGTGATTTTTGGGCATTTTGGGAAAGAGATATTTTTTTTCAAAGGATAGGTTAAATTGATCGAGGAAAATATGAAATGTTGAAGATTTGATGGATTTGGAAAATTGAAATTTGAAGTGAAGAATTAGTAGACGGATACCAAACAGTCCCCTAGCAACCGGGGGCTCTTTTTTGTGGGAGTCAACTGTCTGGTAGTTGTATAAACTTACTCTTTAATGCCAGGGGCTTCAAACTTGGCCTTTTTGATATTTTCGATATGCTCTTTTTTAAAGCAAGTCTTCTATTGGTAAATGAATATAATAAACAGGAATGATTTTGAACCATTTTGTAGCTTTTTGACGTTTTTCAACTTTACCCGAATAACACAATCACCCAATTTTACCAACCTCGTTCCTAGAGCCTCTTTTAGGCGTTACCGTGTTTGTTTCGAGTTCTTCTACGGCTATCGGTCTTTGCTGAATAAATGTGTGGCCATATATATCCCTTAGGCTGCATTCATTATGTATCCTACAGGAGGGGGTAGAGGATTTTAGGGGGGGGATCTCAAATTTTCAGAGCAAAAAAAGGGGGATATGAAAATTGTTTAAATATCTCCGGGGGATGCTTATTTTTTGTAAGATTCTGTCTAGCTTTTGTAATGGTTTTAAAAGGTGAGAAAAGAAAAGATAAGTACAGCAGCTTCTTTCAAGGATTGTAAGCAACAAGGGTACCTCTATTATCCTGAGAGACTATATATAGTACCTATTTTGAAGTTTTTCAAGTAGTGTGCCTGGTCTGTAGATGTGTGATAACGCAAGGGGTGACAGGCCGCACATTCCCTACCGTAATGAAACATATTTTGTAACCTTCTAAGTGTAAAATGAGGTGACTAGCCTACACGACTCCTACGGTTCGTGACATTTGTACATTTGCCGTTCTTTGTTCGGTCTCTCGACCTTTTTGTTGCTTCACTCGTGTTTATGAAGGGGACTTCATGTTGTGTTATAGAGAGGAATTTTTAGTAGAACTGAGCCGTTAGACTGAGCTATAGCAAATAGCCCAATTTCGATATATTAAAATTCAGCCTAAAACAATAGACCTCAGCACGAGGCTCGTGGGAATAAACCCCACAAACTCTGTAGTTATCCCCACGAGCCTCGTGTTGAGGTCTATTGTTTTAGGCTGAATTTTAATATATCGAAATTGGGCTATTGAGAGGTCATTGCGGTCTGCATAGTTTCCGTTGTTTACCGGCATGTCGCTTTGCAGAGTTTGACACCTCTGTAATTTGCCACGTGTTTATACATTGCTTAGGCTCATCTCTAATGCAAGATATGTCTCCAAGAATATGCTTTCGAGGGACAAATTATGAAATTTACCGTGAACATGTTGCTTACTTGCATCATATAGTGTGATGCCGGGCCCGGCTGTTTGATTAGAACTGCATGCAAGTACAGTACGTAGATTCTTATCACGGATATCATATTTGTCCTCTTACGTTTTTCTTCGGAGACGCCGTAGCTTTACTTCGAGAAAGCTATACGTTTGTCTAGAGTCGTTCTTATGTTTCTTGCATATATCTGATCGAGCTTATGTTTCTCGCGCTCGATGTTTAGGTTTATTCCTCCTTTTGTTCGTTCTGACACCACATGATTCAAATGTAGCTGTTTACGCGCAAGTCTGTTGACTGTGTTGCGTGTTCTATATGCCATTGTTCGGCTTAGTTCAGGCAACCTCCATTTTCGTATATAATGTGTGTTTTTAAGCAAGACCGCGGTTTCGAATCTTTCGATTCTCGTCAGTTGCTATGTGGTCGGACGGCTGAGCAGAACTCTTAACCATTCCGTAGTTTAAGGTTTGTTAGGGCGTTTATATACCCACCTTGGCTAGTTGTACTCCGGCTGGTAGTACTCGTACACGAGCTGGCAGGCTATCTATACTTAAACTGGCTGGCATAGGTATGACATAAACAGTCAAAGCTCTCTCCATGTTCTTATTAAACATGTCTCTTGAGATTTCAAACATATATAGTTTACTATTATACAGATATTTATTTTGATATTTCTTGGGAGGGGGGAGGGGGGAGGGGGGTATTAATTTTTCGGCTGATTGCTTGGGGGGTTCTGAAAATGTGTATGGCCCCCCCCTGTAGGATACATAATGAATGCAGCCTTATCAATTTCAAACACAAATAATTTTACACCGGGGATTAGGGAGGGTGGGGGGATGCTCATAGTTTCACTTCCATGTTAGGGGTATAAATCAAGGATTCTGGTCTCACTTAGGGTGTTGATGACGAAACGCCATTATTTTTAGCTGTTTTAAAACGAGCAAGGACATTCTAGAGAGTAGGTTGTGGGATTCGTGTCTTGTCGAGCGTCGCTCGGACCTGAGCGACCTGAGCGTCAAGAATCGCTTGGAGCTGACCAAAAGGATCGCGGCCTCTCGGGTCGCTCGCGATCGCAGCTGATTGCAGCTGATTGTAGCAGCTTATAGCAGCTATGGTGTCGAGAAGTTGTTACAGAATATTTCGAGAACTTTGGATGGAATGTAAACAGCCATTTTTATTTCGTCTTCAAGCAGCACACACTTCAGAAAGAAGGCACCGACGAGTCAAAGCATTTTATCGGGCACTTTGCATTTCCAAAGGTAGGTTAGAGTGGCGGTTAGAATGATTCGACAAACTAGTTAATTAAGGGTCGGTTCTATTCCGGGGCATTTCGCTAGCATTAACTGGCTTAATTCCAGTGTCACATACACAAGCTTAAGAAAAGACAAGAAAAATGTGGACTTGCAGAAAAAGGAGGTCACCTGACAAAGTTCTTGTTTTTTGTATTTGTATTTGTTTTTATAATTATTCAGTACACAGCTTCAATGTAAACAAGTGTCAGCTTTTTGAATTCTGTATAATAAAGTTATTATTATTATTATTATTCTTTGTTGTAAGTTATTTTTAGTTGGTTTGGATTTACCCTGCACAAAACCCAACAAAAGGTGGTTACAACTAATCAATGGAAGCATTGTGATTATGTAATCCATGCATAGTCTAATATATAGATTTAGGCTAGCCTAAAAGCGTAGCTCCTGGACTGGGTTGTTCAGAGCCAGGATTAAGCTAACCAGGATAAGGTAGATTTGATTTTGCAGTGAGGTTTTTGGTTCGTTGAACGAGGGAATGACAACGGAAAAGCTTGGAATTTTCAGGATTTATTACGAAATAGTAATGGTATACAATCTGAAGCTATAAGAAAAATTATTATACATTGTAGTTACCATCTGTCTTCTCATTGGCTAAAAGCCTACTGTTAATTCTGGGGAACAGCGCAACCTACAGATTATTCACTAATCTGTACCTACAGATTAGTGAATAATCTGTAGGTTGCGCGCGCAATGCATGATTTCCAAGGGTAATCATGTCAACTTCGCGCGATTCGTGTTGCTTGCCGTCAGTGAAGAAGCAGAAACATGACTTCTAAGTTTTTGCGTTCGTTCAATGTATAATAAAACAATCATTAGATTCGGTTTTTGTGATATCCAGAATAATCAAGGTCTCGGTAAGGGTTATCAGCCTCAGCCTTCGGCTTCGGCTGATAACTCTTACCTCGACCTTGATTATTCTGGATATCACAAAAACCTCATCCAATAATTGTTTATAATCACGTATCAATGATTTGAAATGTATCAAAAAATGGAAAATGAAAGCTCAACGAATTGGTGTGAACTTACGTTTGTCCAAGCTTGTCCAACATTAGAAAATTAGAAACAGAAAACAGCATTAGGCATCAAACTTTGAATACAGAAAACAGCATTAGGCATCAAACTTCGAACGTGAACGAAACAAAACCTAATTGATGCCGCAAAATTTCACAGAGGTCACGCTGTGGACTTTGACTGTCTCGTTCCAGTCCCCGTGGTTTTTGAGTCCGCGTAACAGTTTTCTCTATGTTGTTTGGCCTTCTGTTTTGAGTTTTAATAATCCCAAAATACACAAAACAAAAGCAGTGAAAAACATTTGTATAGAACAAAAAGTTATAATTGGGTTAACTTTTAATCCTGGGTTAGTGTTATCTGGCTTCCTAACAACCCGGCCCTGTTTACAATATAACCTGACATGAGCCCGCAATCCAATTGAAAATTAACATTTGATCAGCGGTCATTTTCCAAAACACATGCCCTTGATGAGCTCTAAACTTGAGCCCACTATATGGTCAAATGATACTGGTCAGCAGATACCTTGTATTGACATGAACATGGATGTCCAATATCAAAGAAGGACACCATAAACCAAGGGTGCATATCTCTCTCAGCCTAGTAGCTGAAGTATGGCCGCCATCTTGCGCAACTCCATCATCGCCGTCGCCATCGTTGTTGTTCATATGCGCCCATGAGCAATACTGCTAGCCATGATTACCGTGGGAAAGTCAATTCATGGGTTTTCTTTTCTTTCCTATATGAGTATGGGGCTCCACTTGGCAGCCCTTTGGGTCACTGGAGCCCTGCTATGAGCATAAAACAAAAGATGTGCAGGGTCAAGGACCTTCCAACATAAATCTTGACCTGTTTGTTTGCTTCTTTGATTTTTTCCAGGCTTCTCAGCCATTTCTCTCTATTAACTATAGTTTACAGTGATAATGTACTGGAAAAGTACTAAGACTAAAGAAGCAACACTTCCTTATATGGGCTATATATAGCTATGTGCAGCCCCAAAGGGTATGGGTTTTTAGCCATTTTGGTCATAAATCGGGTATCATTTTTTGCCATTATGGTCATAAATAGGGTATGGTTTTTGTACTCTAGTCGGTTACTGGGTATGCTTTTCAGAAGAAACTACCTTTTTCCTCATTATCAATAAGACCATCATCAAAAGCCCTTTGTAAATTACGTTTAGGGCAACTGTGCCAACCGCAACGGTCATAAATAGGGTATCATATTTTTGGTCAGGTTATAAATGGGTAGATTTTGGTCATAAATAGGGTAGGGGTTTTGGGAAGTGGGCCGCACAACTCTACCCAATTTTTCTAGGAATATCCTCCCGGCTGTCGCTACCATGCTTACTTTTTTTGCAAAAATATTCTAATGCTACGTTTTCTGCAGTAATTAATTAATGGATATGTTGTAGGTCAAAATGAAATTCAGGTTAAAATGATTTTAACCTAGTTTGAATCTCAATGTCCTTTGTCTTCTTACCCTAATTATTCATGATCCATGAATAATTAGGGTTAAGAGACAAAGAAATTTCATTTTAACCTGAATTTCATTTTGACCTACAACATATATATAGATGTACCTAAGCAGTGATCAGTCAACTATTATGAATTACCAATGATCATTCTCAAACTACAAGTGCCATGTTTTTCAATTTAAACAGCTTCTATGGTAAAGATTCCAGATTCTGAATGGAAAACAAAACTCACACCTGAACAATACTCAGTCTGCAGGAGAAAAGCAACTGAACCGGTAAGCTGAGTAGTCTAATTGATAAGTAATTGGTTTGGGTTTGGTTTTACGACACTCAATTGAAAACTGCTCTAATGCCACTGCTTGCTGTGTGATGAATATTAAGAATCGCATAATTGAATAAAATCTTGCATTCTGATTGGTTTACGAAGCGAGGTATTTAGCGCGGAATTGCGAGTTGAAAACGAGGCTCGGTGATATTGTTTCGCATCTACGTCATCTATCTCATCTATCTCAGGATAAAACCAAACTGCTGTTTTCTTTTTTTCTCATTTTATTCAATTATGCGATTCAAGGAAAATTCATTACCTGACTCGTGAATTCCGCGTTAAAATTGCACTTGAAAACCGATATTGCACTCATCGCTTTGCGATTCGTGCGATATCGGTTTTCGCGTGCAATTTAACGCGGAATTCCCTCGTCAGGTAATGAATTTTCCTATAGTATCTAGAATGTTTTGCATATTTGATAATAACAATATACTTTTGTATTACTTGCAGCCATGGTCAGGTGAATATGTGGATTTCAAAGGAAAAGGAACTTATAAGTGTGTTTGTTGTGGCAGTGATTTGTTTAGGTAAGTAATTCTTGTGCAACAGTTATGGTTGTTCTTAAGCGACCCCTTTTACCCACTAAAAACAAAAGTAATGGGGGCTCTTTCGGAATTCTACGGTAGTCTGTGATTGCTGTTTATTTTATCCAGTTGTACCGTACATGTTTTTTGATAATAAGAAATTATCGTCCAAGTTTCAAACATGGATTAAGCAAGGATAATAGATGTGTGAAGCATGCATGTGCTGTTCCCCAGATTTTATACCTGCCAACACACATGCATTATGCATACATGTGTCGCAAGCCAGTGGATCAAAAATGTCGATCACACATACAGGTGAGAAGTTCACACTTACAACTAACAATTTCAGACTACTTGTTTTGCAGCTATGAAATAAATGTGAAAAATTCCATTCAATTTGCACTCAAAATAAACCATTGAATGGTGCTAAATGTCACATTTGAGTCCTAAATAACAATCCTAAAAGATGGTGCCAAGATTTTGTGCTTCACACCGCTATATTTGCTAATGTTTGGGAGTTTTCAGTTTTTTGCGGAAACAAATCAGGTAATATGGATACAAAAAATCACATGGATTTTGGATTTGAATGAGAAGAAGTTGGCAGGTATAAGATTTAGTAATGGCAACTTTTAATTACCGGTATTTCAATTTCATGACTTAGAACATGTGATACAAACTGACTGGTTTGACTTTTGACCTACATGTAGTTAGTACAGCATGCTGGAAAAAAGGTTAATATTAATAGATTTATTTTACTCCTGGACCCAGCTCATCAGCCAAGTTTGATTCTGGTACAGGATGGCCTTCATTTCATTCTGCTATAGAAATCTTTTCTGATAGAGCAACTCCCCAGCTGTCAGTTGTTCAAAAGCATGACGACAGTCATGGGATGGTGAGAGTGGAAGTTCTTTGTCAACAGGTGAGATTTGTGCTAAATTGTAACACGATCAACTTGATATTTCCTCTAGCAATATCGCAGCATTGAAAAGTAGAGAGATGATGCAAATAAACATGTGCCACAAAATTATCTGGAATTAATTACTAACAGCAATTTGGAACTGGACTTGTTGAACCCAAATGTAGATGAAACTAAGCCAACACACCACTCTGAAAACAGGACATCTTAAAATAATCAGGGCTACATTTGGACTTATTCCAGAGGTCTTTAGAGGGGACATGGAGGCACGGTGGCCTCGTGGCTAGTGCGCTCGCCTCCGGATCAAGTGGTCCAGGTTTGAGTCCTATCTGGGGACTTTGTGTTGTGTTCTTGGGCAATACACTTTTCTCTCACAGTGCCTCTAGAGCTCCACCCAGGTGTATAAATGGGTTCACGCAAATTTAATGCCGGGGGTAACCCTGTGATGGACTAGCACCCCATCCAGGGGGAGTAGAAATACTCCTAGTCACTTCATACTACAGAAACTGGAGATAGGCACCAGCCTGTTGGGTCACTTGGCTGGTATGCAGAGTTTATATAGGGGACAGGATTCTCATTTAAAATATTCTGAATTGCAAACCATTGCAGATTGTGAGATCCAACACTTAAAACAAACTCTCCAGTTGTGAAACAAAAGTCAGCACTGAATGTATTGGGCATTAATTAAAAATGCAGTGGTATAAAAACAGTCAGTAGGAAAAAACAAAATATAGTAGTTATGTAAGATTGATTGAATGTAAATTGGCACAGAAATTAAGACTGATTGATAGATTGATTGTGTTGATTGTGGGGAGCCACGGGGACGTCATGGTTAGTGCGCTCGTTTCCGGATCGAGCGGTCTGGGTTTGAGCCCTGGCCGGGGACATTGCATTGTGTTCTTGGGCAAGACACTTTATCCTCCCAGTGCCTCTCTCCACCCAGGTGTTTAAATGGATACTGGCTAATTTAAGGCAGGAGGGTAACACTGCAATGGACTAGCATCCCATTCAGGGAGACGAAATACTCCTAGTCACTTCATGCTACAGAAACTGGGATGAGCCACTTGGCTCGATGCAGACTTTAACTTACCTTACCCATCACATAGACTGTATAATACTGAAACCTTTAATGACATGCTGAGTAAATTGTTGCAACTTATAACTGATCTACTGTCATGGCATTTTCTCATATTTTTGTTTTTCAGTGTGATTCTCATCTTGGCCACGTATTTCGAGATGGGCCTCCACCCACAGGCCTGCGATACTGTATCAACAGCGTATCACTTCAGTTCCAACCAGCACACAAGGATTCATAAGGTGTAATAATAATACTGGAATCCTCCAAGATACAGACTTCAGTCCTGGAAAACTTTGGAAAAGATTATCAAATACAGTACCTCTGCTATTACAGACTGAGATCATGGGCCAATTGGGAACTGACTGAAGTTGGCTAGAGCTAGAGTGGTGACTGGACAGCTTCTCTTCCTGGATAAGTATTACTCCCATATAAGGGGTACCCCCATAAAAAAGGTTGGGGACGCTCATCGGAAATTTGAAAAAAAAAAACACCTAAGGGGTACCAAGATCCTGTTTTGTACACACTTTTTTTAAAATTAGATTTTACAATGCATTGCTTACAACGTAACATACATTGCACATATAAACAACAATGCATTACGCACACACACATTACGTTATAACTACTTTTCGTGTTATTGGTACTATGAATCAGTTTCCATTAGAATTTAACATTATAATTATTTATAAAAGTATGTATTAGTATCGTAAGTTAAATATATAATTGCATTGTTTTGTAGAGTAATTTATGCAAATGATAGTATCGTAAGTAGCATCTGTAATTGTATTGCATTGTTAAGTAGTGTAAGTAGTTGTATTACTGATGTATATAGTTATCACTGTTGTTATTAGTAGTTGTACCAGTGTTGTAAGTAATGTGAATCACAATTAAAATATTGTTCTATCCTGTTTTGTGGCTTGAAGTTCTTTTCACCCCAAGAGGTATTGATTCTAAAGCAACACATTATCTGCTGTCATATTTGTTTTGACTCAGTACCCTTACAGGTACTGCAAAAGCTCCTGCTGTGGAAAATCAAAATTAATAATGGCCATATTGAAAAATACAGTTCATTCTGCTGCCAATTGATCAATGTCCTGTATTTTACTGAAATAAAAACTCACTCTTTAGAACAGTTTACACAGTAAATGAGTTATTACTACGGATTTTGCGACCAAGTCAAAGGAGGGCTAAGCATAATGGTACCTGCTTAAGAAATTTAAACATGACAATCATCAAGTTAAAGTAAGTAGAAAACAGACTAGTTTCAAAAAGAAATATCACAATGTATCCATCTACTGTACGAAACATAAGCCTGTGAGCAGGCTCTTTGCGGGTTCAGGCTCTTTGTGGTTGGGGGGGGGGGGGAGGGGAAGGCAAGATTAATTCTCTTCTTCCCTTTCTCCCCTCATTGTTTTTTTTTTTGAGTGTGTGTGTGAAGAGCTTGCTCGCAGCCTAATACAACATACAATAACTTTATTATTATAGCAGCATAAGTCTTAAGACGTCTTAAAAAGTCACTTCTCTTCTTGAAATGTCACTTGTGGGATGCCATTTTAATCATCAACTCTATACAATGTTTTAATTTTTTTTTTGTACTTATGTTTAAGCTTGTCACTGAGTTACCAACCATTCCAACAAAGTAATCTCAGCATAAGATATGTCTTAAAATGCAACTTCTCTTCTTGAAACGTCACTTCTGGGGTGCTATTTTAGATGAGGCTACGTAAACAAGGACAGAGTACTCTGTTGCTTTTCATTTAAAGGTTCTCTATCCACAACAGATTTGCTTGAATTGCAACAAATTTCGGACGATTATATTTTCGGACAAAAAGGGTGTACGAAAATTAAACCGTCCGAGATTTTTAAGCGTTCGAAATACTTACAATATAAAACTTGGAAGTAGCTCCAAAGCTCTTAGTTTCCTTTATGGAGCTTAGTTGAAACAAGGCTTGAGATACGCAACGGCTTGATGGAATGTCTTATTTTCTCGTCGGTGTAAAGGTAAAACCTTGAGTGTGAAGTAAAAATATCATTATCATAGAGGTTGTTTTGGTCTAATTCGTGTTTTGTTGGCGTAAATTGACTTAAGCCATGTTTCGGCAACTGGCCGAAATTGTTGTCGGAAATGAGATAAAAAATGTCCGAAAATTAGACGTCCGAAATTTGTTGCAAGTAATTCATCACCAGTCTTAAAGACCTAATACATTAGTTTACAGTTCTCATAATTTCTTTTGGCCTGGTGAAAATGGGTTCTTCTCATTGAGATGCATGGAGCTCAGAGTATGATTCACAAGTCTGTGGTGTGCTTCATCAGCTCGTATTGCTAAGATTGCATCACGCATCACTGCTCCTTCCTAGAAATCAAATATTGTACAAATTCAAATAAAGTTTTTAAATTCAAACACGTAGAAAGCAATTAATCCCTGTTCAACTGTCAGCAAGACACGTACAAAAACAAACCAGGTATATTACAGGAGCAACGTCACGGGTTAAACATCTTGAAAAGTTTAGCCCGAGTTTTTCAAGTTCGTCATTTGCAATCCGCGTTAAATTTGTTTAATTTTGTTAATTATGAGCTCGAAACGTCAAATTGGCAGAGCAAGAGTCTTTAATTTGCAAAATCACGGCAACCTACTGAGAATGATTTTCCAGCTGTTTAAATGACATTTTGATATTAACTGACATAAATTTGAAAAAAGGTGGGCCGACGTCTTTCAAATTTACCCAAATGCAATCCATTTCAATCCTCCCCAGTTTGGTCCATCCTTGTCTCTTCTTAGCTTTCCTGTGTTTTGTTTGAGTTCTTCTATGGTTATGAGCCGTTATTTTGTTATTTCAGTAATTCTATGACCATTTGATCAATGCTGAAATTGCCTAAGATTGCGTGACCTAGCCCCTTTAATCTTCTCCTTTTCCTTTATGGTTTATTGTTATCTCTTTGGTGTTTTTCTATCTTAGTAAACTATTATTTTCTGTTTTTCTACAATTCAAAGGTAATTTTGTAGGTGGCCAAAATTAACTTAAAATGCTGTGACTTGGCTCCAAGTACTAGTATATGTAATGACCCCTCACCTTAAGTCTCCAGTAGTTCACAGCAAGAGTGGGTGCGGGCCTTGTTTTCCACACCGCCAGAGTTCCGTCATCAATGCACTACCAAGAAAGTCGCTGTTAGTCTACCTGACCAAAAGAGCACCTCCAAACTCGTGCTTCTACTTACTAAAATAAACAACTGAGCCGGATGGTTCGGAAGCCGGTTAAAGCTAACCCCGGATTAGAAGTCAACCGTACAAAAATGTTTTTCTGCACTGCTTTTGTTTTGGGTAGTTTTGGGACAATTCAAACTCAAAACAAAAGACCAGAAATGTAAACAGAAAACTTTACCGCAAAGTTACAAAACTCAAATCATAATTCTCGATTATCTTCGGTTAGCTTGATCAGCTTTGAACAACCCGGCCCAGATGATTAAATACTGGAAATCACAACATTGACAAAGCCCTGTACGTTAATCCGCCTGTGATGCAATCTTCGACCCGATTCGACAGCATGGAAGAGTTAACTTATTTTGTTCGACAAATTTTAAAAGAACCAGGTGCTTTTGGTTTCTTATAGCGCCTTAATTTTTGTCCTGTACGAGAAAAATTAAGGCCGGATTGCGTCTATAAGGTGAAAAGAGTTATTAAGTGAGAAAGTATCACAACACTGAAGATGGAATGAGTTAATTAAATGTAAAGAGAACAAAAAAGTGATGCTTCGTTTAGCCTCGCGAACTCCGTTAGAGCCAACGGACTGCGTCACGAGCAAAACTTTCCATTGTTTTAAAACGCAAGGCCTAATCCAAATGTCGTGTTACTGCCGTTCCCAACTCAAGTGAATTTGGCGCGGCAGTGGCATGACAAAAGAACGATAGTGGTTTCAGACGTCGAATTTAATTCAGTCGTGCCTAAGATCGGTAGAAGCTTGCGTTGCTGAAGACCATTTTAAATGCTAGAAAGCAACGGTAGCTGATGCAGCAGACGTTGAATTCAGTTCGACACGGCAAGAGCACGCTGTGTGAAGCCAAGTCGCGCTACTGCCGTGTGGCACAGCAAGGCCTGCCGTGCTAAGTTGTCTTGCCAAACTAATTCAGCCTGCCGAACTGAGTGGTTTTAAACGTCGTGCTACTGCCGTGCTTAGGTCGAATTTAATTCTTGGATTAGTTCGGCACGCCGGTAGCACGACGTTTGGAGTGGGCCTAAGCTATCGAGGGTTAGTCCGCCAAGAGCCGTTTGTATTTTCTTGGTATGTTTGCATCCGGTTCAATCTCACGCGGTATCTATTTTGATCGCGCCTTCGACAATCTTAGGTTCAGCTACGAAACTGACTTACCAATCACATTCGACAATCTTTTTACAATATTCTTGCAAGCTAGTTGTAGCAAGTCTAAACATCTTGGGCTAATAAAAGAAAAACTGCGACGCAGCTGGACCTTTATCGGTAGGATTCCTGAGCCGCGGATCAAGAAGTAGGCTCGATTACCAGCCGCTGTTCGGGGAAGGAGCCCGCGCTCCTCCAGACACGAGAGAGCGGCGGAAATCGAGCCTAATCAAGAAGGGATTATGGAAATGGTTCCCTTGTGAAAATAGAAACTACACTGTATAATGCACAATTGCATTTCGTGAAGGACTATTTTCTCGTTCGTCCACTATCCACCCGGCCACCCCGATAATTTCGCGCTCTGTGCTCACGTTCGTTTCAATCGAGCGCCTTTTCATGTTCTTACAGCCATGAGGAAAACAGAGAAGCTAGTTTATCAAAGGTATCAGTCAAAGCAGCACCGAGAAAACAGGATCCCACAAATTAGTTCATTTTTTATATTTTACAGGGCCCACATTGATATCAGGCTGCCTTTTTATAGACTTTTCAAAACTACTTCTTTTAAACGATACAGTTTAATAAGACATTATTTCTGATAAACAACAGCGATGATTGAGTACAGGCAGTGGAACCAGGTTACTGGGGACACTGCTGGGACCCGCAAAACTGTCTTTATTATCATGGACAATAAACATTAACATAATAAAGCGGGTTTATTATTGGGGGACTACGCAACACGCCATATTTTGTTCCTTTCAAACGCAGACAGCTTTCGTTTTCTCCTTAAAACCGAAACCGCCCTACTAGTAGCTACTAGTAGGTCGATAATCATCATTATCATACATTGAACTCACTATCCCTTTTATGACTGACTAAAAATCGTACAGTGAATTTTCGAAATCAGCGCCTATGACGTCGTCACCTAGCTGCAGATTATACAATAATCATGTCAAGGACACTCAAGGTCACTGGTAATCATGTCATGTATGACCGCGGTGCATGATTTCTAAGGACAATCAAGCCAAGTTCGCGCGCTTTGTGTCGCTTGCCGTCAGCGAAACTTCCATTTTTTTTTCCTTCAATGTATAATAAAATAATAGATTCGGTTTTTGTGATGTCCAGAATAATCAAGGTCTCGGTAAGGGTCATCAGCCTACCTTGACCGTGATTATTCTGGATATCACAAAAACCTCCTTCAATAATCGATCTTTTAACAGTACGTTATAAATTCTCTACGATATGTTAGCTCAATAATCGTATTTCTCCTCACAAACACCACAAGATCTTAAGAAAGGAACAAATTGTTTCTAACCCCAGTCAGTGACCAGCGAACAATACGTTTTGACATCTTATGCGCTGTTATTTTTGTAACAAATGAAAAAACACCGTGTACAGATAGCCAGTGGATCGTCTTTTTGTAGGCGCTGGTTTGTACAATCATGAGATTTAGCGTTTACTTTGAGAAGTAGGAGGAATGAAGGGTTTTCTGCCAAGCATTTTCGCTCTCTACGCAATTCTTGGCCAGCTGGTAGAATACTGGGCCAAACATTTACATCTCATTGAATTTGAATGGTTCATTTTGTTTCTATATGCTTCGCTCTTAGAAGCGTTGAGGGATATGTTAACAAGGGCCCGGTATTGTACAATCGCTCATTGTACTAATTTGGCAAAAGGTCTAATTCTCAAATTCGCCACGCGCTAATTACACGCGGGAATAAGTGAATTCGTAATTAGTGTGTGTTGGCACGATCTTATTTTTGTGACTCGTGGAGACCATAATTATTTCTTAGGATTTTCATCAAGTCTGAAGTACTTGGACGTTGTATCCACGCAATGAGGTGAGAAGTTAAACCGTCAACAAACTGAACAACGCTATTAAAGCAACGACGAACCATCAACACAAAGCTATCATTGTGTTGTGTACACATGAATATTTCAGTAAGTCAAATCAGCCTTCGTGGAATATGTTTGACAGCAAGCACTCCGTTTGTAAATATCACAACGAGCTGGCCAAATAAGAAAGGTTTTCCAGCCATAAATTATCGCACTTTTTCTGAGAATAGGTCAGAATAAGAAACTTGCATTTTACTTTTCGCAAGATTAAAAGTGGATGAATTCGCACCTCCTTCCTTTCACTATCTCTCACAAGTTGCTGCATTAATTTTAGTAACAATGCAGAGGACGCAGCAACGACTACATCCAATCGCAACCCAGATTATTTATGCCTGTTTGTGACGCTGGCGCGTGTAATGATTGGTTATCTACCTTATAACTTTAATCTAATTGGTTGATATCAGTGATATAACCACCCATTTTCTAGGCGCGTTTTTGTGTTGGGCGCTGTTTTGCTGAAGTACGTTTGTGAACGGATACAACGAAGTTTGAAAAGGACACAGAATGAAGGGTATCCTGTTGAGCATCTTTGTTTCTTTTGCAGTTCTTGCGACTGGTAAGCCACGTATTTTTCTTATTACAACTTAACCGCCGCCTGGTTAGCTCAGTTGGTAGAGCGCCAGTCTGCAAATGGTTAGAGTTCACGTCTTCTCGGATAGAGAAGAGATAACGGCGGAATATTACTTGAAGCCCTGTTGTAGTGAAACCTCTATAAAGCAGTTATAGAGTCTTTTACCGAAATTGATAATTTCCATTGTTAAAAAAAAACCTTTTAGGTGTATGCGGACTCGATTGACAATGCAGTACAATTATGCAATTGTCGTAGTGAATCTCATGACAGGTAGACATTGTATTATTTATATTTATTTATATACTATGTTTAAACAGGCACACCTAATTCAGCAGTGCTGGTTTAAATAGAGGCCTGTATAGTACAATCACGTTAACACACTTCACAACAGGTTACAAGAAAAAGTATAGTTGTATGAGAGAAAAAAAAAAAAAAAAAAAAGAATAAAAGACTAATTACAAATAACAGAGATAGTTTTTCAGTTTCGTTTTGAAAGAAGGAAGGGAGAGCTCATTCCTTATGGATGATGGTAGAGAGTTCCACTCCTTGGCCCCGTGGTACTTGAAAGATGATTGAAACTTTGATGTTTTTGCCACGGGTAGACGGATAAGATCTTTATATCGTGTGTCATGGGAGTGGAACTCTCGCGAAAAGGTAAACTGATTGAGCAAGTAAGCTGGCGCAAGGCCATTTATGCATTTGAAAACCTGAAGACACGTCTGATATTTCCTTCTTGCTTCTAAGTTTGGCCATCTTAGCGTTAGTCTTACATCACTCGAAATACATCGAATTCGAGCAAAAGCCTTCAACTTTCTCTGGTCAACTGAATCACATTACAGGTAGCGATTTTCAAGTTCGAACTAAAAGCGAGAACGGCGTAAGGTTAGACAAGTGTGTTTGTCTCGTTCTTAAAGCTCTCCAACAAGTACAATAAAACAACAAAGAATCGAGAGCGTCCGCTTAATGGAAGATTGATATTGTACAGGACTTTTAGCGATTAACGTTTAACTTTCTCTACAACGAACTTCCAGATTGTTAGCCGATGCTGTTTATAATCTGTCCATTCAACTGCATGGCTTAACACAATTCAATTCTTTCAAGGACCGTTGTCCAGTACCGCATTGTAAATCCAGTCCAACATCCGCCTAAAAGGTTTTTTTTTAACAATAGAGATTATCAATTTCGCGAACAGACTTCGAGGTTTCACTGCAATTCTTTTTGCTCAAACTATATTTCCTCCTAATGGTCCTTGACGCATGCCTCTCGAAAGAATTGGCAGATCGATAAAAAACAGAAAAGAGGAAAAGGTTACACATAGTGCATTTGATGGCTGATTTATTCACTGGAAAGACACTCGGTCTAAAATATACCGAGCGAGGACAAATTCAATTTTTTTGTGTGAACAGCACCCGCAAAGGTATGGTTCAACCTTAATTTGGCTCGAGTCCAAATTCCATACCAATTTCAATGTGAATGGTTATTGAACCCGAGAAAGTTCTTTATTTTAATTTTGTTGTTCGTTTTTCTTGGCTTTAGCCGGTACAAAACACAAAAGTTGTTTGCTAACTAACCAATAGAAACGTTTTGGTTACGTAATTCATTCACAGTATACGAGTGCAAAACAAAACATTGCGCATAGTGGTAGACTTTCCAATATAAATCTTGGCGCCTTTGTTTTCTTTTTTTTTGAGTTTGACAAGCTTCATTACCATTCACCTCTGTTAGCTTTGTTCAAGGTGATTAGTGATCGTCTGTAGTTCCCATTCGGAGTAATTCAATTCTTGTTCCTATTTGTATTATACACGTGGGATTAAATCTGTGCGTCGATATTGCTTTTCTTGGGAACAATTCTTGGTTTGCACAGTCACGCAATCGTATATAAAGAACCTTGCCAAGATTTAGGTCTGTGCGGTTTTTCATTCGCACGCGTTATTCGGAAAAGTGTTTCACCTTTGTATGGAGACGCCATGTCGGTGCCCTCACGAAACGCACCAAAGAAACAGAAACATCTCTCATTGAGTTTTGCTATTGAAACGAAAAATTATTACTCTAGAGTTCCAAAACATTGAAAGTAATAATTTCTCTAGTGCAAGAAATGTTCAGTTAGCAAAAATGTGAACGATACCTTCTCTTTTTTTTTTTTTCTTTTCTTTTTTTTTTTTAAGTATCAATTGTTTCGCGCTTTTGATCATATTTGCATGGAAAAGGCGCGTTATAAATTTTTAATTATTATTATTATTATTACTTTTGACGTATGCGAGAACCCTCGTACTGTCACGCAACGCCAAAACTTGTAAAATTTAAACGTCCTCTATAACAAAACGAGGAACCCTGTCAAGCTTAAACGTTGTAAGACTTCAAGTTCTTATAGGGTCTTTTATCTGATGGAACTAAAACCTCAGAAGTATTGGTTATTTTTAATTTTGGTCAATGATGATGTCACGCCAAAACCGAAGTCGTAGCGTTCAGAAGACCCCGAGAACTTCCATTTTACTAATTTTATCTTTTTCTTTCTTTTGTTACTTTAATATTTAGATTGCTAGTAGGCATAAATACTCTAATATGAAAAATAACAAATGAAGGTTTAACTCCTCTACACCTGAAATCATTAGACATTCTCTCTCATCTTTCATTTCAGTTTCTGGCCTCAAGTGCTACACCTGCAGTGGCACAGAGGAAGCCTGTGCCAAGGATAAACTAGAAGCAGACAGCAAGAAAGAAATGACCTGTCCACCCTCATTTGATAAATGCATGAGAACCTGGGCCAAAAGTGGAGATGTCTCACTGGTTGTCAACTCCTGTAGCAATGAAGCAATTTGTAAAGTTGCCGAGGATGCCAAATGCGATGGAGACTGTGCTGTGGGATGCTGTGACACTGACCTGTGTAACGCGGGCTCGCCTGTTTCCTTCAGCGTGTTCTTGATGATCGTTTGCTCTGCCCTAGGCCTGGCACTACTGAAGTAAAACGATGTGCTAGGAGCGCCAGCCGAGTTTGATGTCCATGTTATTTGTTTTTTAGATGAACTGTTTAGCTACCTTGTAACCATTTATTTAAG
>OZ026601.1:3029400-3146900 GCA_964020085.1 Micromussa lordhowensis | reverse complement strand
AAGTTTGCTTGAGTTTTCTTTGAAACATATTTTTGGAAAGATCTCTTATGCTTGAGGTATTTCATATCACACTTTTAGGAATTTGCTTGAACGGATAGCCTAGAAGGTTTGGTATAGAAGTTATTAGAGGAAGAAGAACGTGTATTGTAGGAATGAACACTAGATATGTCTTGAAAATGAGCTTGAATATTAGACGGAGCTGTTTGTGCAACGTACAAACTTGGAAATTCAAACGTGCTCTATTACGTAATGACGAACGCTGTCGGGCTTGTTATTAGAGGGTAAACGGAAGGATTGATAATAAATGATGACGTGACAAGAAAACCAAGAATAGATATGAGCCTAAACAATGCATAAACACATGGTAAATTACAGATGTGTCAAACGCGACAACCCAAACTAAATCGACGGTAATATTCAGGCTATAAGAAAAATATACTCATGTCCATATGGCCCTTACAGGCCACCGTATAGTAATGTAGGTAGAGAAAAACCCTTTTTAACTTAGTGTTAGCTTTGTGGTATCCTCGGTAAATATTGTTTAAAAAAATAAAACAAACAAAAAAGATCTCGTGATATTAAGTCGAGATCTTGTGTTACAAACCGAGAGTCACATTAAGTCGAGATCTCGTGTTACTGAAATCCAAACTGAATCGACAGTAATATTTTGGCTATAAGAAAAATATTCTCATATCCAAATGGCCCTTGCGGTCGGCTGTAGATATTGTTGGATGTCGAACTCCTTTTGAAATACATACTTTCTGTTTGTGACGTTAGAGACTCTTGATTGGTTATCTATATTTACATCTGCAATCCTATTGGTTAACGTTCATGATATATACGCCCATTTTGAGATCGGGTTCCTCTGTAGTGGGCGCTGGTTACGTGCAAGGTACAGCAAGAGTTTGAGAAGCACACAGAATGAAGGGATTTTTGCAGACCATTTTCATTTTCTCCGCAGTTCTAGCGACTGGTAAGTTCAAATTGTTGCTTTATTACAGTCCGAACCTCAAACTAGGAGTGCAGTAACAATTCGTGGGATGAGTTTAGCGTTTAGATCACATGGTTGTTAAGGAAAGCTGCCTGACGACTTTCAGGCAAATAATTCACACAGCTTTTTCAGTTTCTAGACCTGGTGCAAAGTTTTCTCGGATTTATTACAAGAACAAACTTAAATGCGATTACCAGGCGCTAGATTCAATTGACAGATCGACCAGGGGTTCCAAATCGAGCAAGGGGCAGATTGGTTTCTCCAAGGCTGGAGCGAAGTGGTTCAAGGCCTGGATTTGGTCCACGTTGTCTGTCGTTTTAGGCGGTTTGATTTAAAAAAAGCCTTGCCGAAAAGAAATGTTAGGTTGTATTTTATGCAACTGCATAACTCACTGTAATGGCGCTGTCATTTGGACGTTTTTCTGAGGACAGTCGCGAAGGTTCAGGTTAATTTACAGTTAGCAGGTATTAGCAACTTTAAGTTGATATCAAGGATCCACCAAGGTAACACAACAATTTGTTGGGCTACAATTAATCGTACTGGTCTTTACACTGTTTGCCCCCTAAGAACGCCAAAGAGGTTTTCTTTAGCGGAACTTCTAAGTTTCAAAGTTAGTTACTAGGAGTAATCGTAGATTACATGTGAGGAAGAGCGTTCGATATGCTGTGTGGCTGCAGTGCTTTGTGCTATGATGTGCACGAGGTTGTCTTGTGACCTCTAGAGAGTAAATTGTCAGTAAACTGATCTTCGGGATGTGACCTAATTTATTCTTTGACTCGTAAAATCGGTAGATTTGGGTCTTGATCTTAGATCTTGCCATTCGAGCTACTTAAATCAGTGGGTGTAAGACTGGTTATTATCCTGGTCGACAAGCCATGATCGTTTACTGTAAACTCGGAGGTTGCATCAACGAAGGTCGAAAACTTGTAAATAAAAGTGTAAGCCAATACGTTTTCATTATGATGTCAGTCGACGTGCATTCAATCGCATCGTTTCAGTTCGTGGCCCGACAAAATGCTGGCAGAAATCTCTTCTCGATTTAACCAACGTGGGATCAATGCCTATTTTAAAATGAAACAGTAGTGCGCATTTTTCTTCTTCATTTTTCCTATAAGTTACCCATGAAATCTTTCTTCTAGAACATACTTTCCGCATTGCTCTTGCTAAAGAACGCCCTAAAATTCCAATTAGCCCCGGCTTGACGCTAAGCCCCGTTCGTGTTCTGTACACGAGTAAAACTACGTAGATGTCTCCGCATGGTCCTTGTTCACCGTGAGTGGAAATCACGTCTTTAGTAGAAGGAGTTATAGAGGCTGGCAACTTTAAGTTCCAGCTAAAGCAACACGAAAACGGAAGAAAAGAAAAATTATATTTGATTATTTCCCTTCGATTTTAGGAACAGCTCAGCTGAACAATATAAATTTACCTGTTATCTATGTTTATACTCTACCTTATGGAACCTGAATTCATTTGAATAATTGACGAAAATCACATCATAAGTGTAACGCATATAGCGCGAGGAATGTCACGTAAAGTTTTATAGTTTCTTTTTGCTCATGGATGTTACGTAACATCCATGAGCTTAGGAGGCAGTCGGATGGCACTCGATCACTCACTCACTCACTCACTCACTCACTCACTCACTCGATTCTGATTAATTTATTCATTAAACCGGATTAAATCGTTTCTCCCAACCCTCCCCTGCTTAGTATGGTTCTTTTCCTAGACACTTCGTGGTGTAGGTTCAGCAGGTTTTAGCGGGGTACTAGAAAGAAGAATTTTTTGTCCGACAACATGGAGTTTGTACATATGGCGGCTAACGCGGCACGAAGATGGTTTTTGGTTCAACTCGTGGAGTTGTAAAATTGAAATTTGTCAAGCTAAGCAGCAGTAGCTGTAACAAATGGACATGGAAAGACAAGAAGCATAGCGCTCGTCAAAAACCCATGTGTAAATTTATATTGAAAGGTCAAGGTGTTTTTTCATTAGACGTAAACAAAATTCTCCGATTACAAGTCACGCTAAACTCACGCTATGCAAAGAATGTAATCAGATACTCTTTTTTTCGTATATTTGCTGAAGGGCAAGAGAGTCACGTTTCGCAGACAGTGTAAGTAACCGCGTTTTTTAAAGCTTTTGCGTGATCCGTGAAGAACCTGAAATATTAACCGATATTCGTGATTTTACCACACAACTCTACGTGATTTTGAGACACAAGTTCTCCGAATAGTTACAGTGGTCTATCGAGAGTGCCTTAGCCATGCAATATGCAATACGGAGCCTTGATTTAGCCATTCGCGATTTTGCTTCCTACAAACACTGTTTTTAATGTAAGAACAGGTCCTTACTTTCTTATTTTCGTAATTCGGGAATCGAAATCTTTTTATCCGTGAACCGTGATCCTCTGTATTTTAGGTTCGTGAACCGTGCCAGAGACTTCCCTGTACGACCCTCTTGATATCTAAAGCTTTTAATCGGACATTGTAAACAGACCACGAGAAGATGGTAACTTGTTTTTTTGTTAGATTATTTTTTTATCAGTGCTGGCCTGATGGGCCGCTTGACACAAATGTAGACTTTGACTTCCACCGTCTGAGTTTCTATTTGCAGAACGAGTGCTTGTGCCAAACGTCAGTTTCCCATGAAAATCACTTGATTTTCATGCGAATGACCGTGCAGGTGACATATATTTTCATACCAATAGTTTCGCTCAAAGACTCGTTTTGCCAAAGTGGCAAAAGTAAACTTGGCATTGGGCTATTCATCCATGAGCTGCTCAGAGAGCCTTTGATTTATAGTAATAAAAAAACTTTAATAACTACTAGATAAAATGGTACCAAAAGTGTTGTACTTTGAGCGAGGAACTCCGCGTTACGGTCTGGCAAACTTCACGTGACGAAATCATACCAGGATCTCTTTATCACGCAAGCACTATACGATCTCGCAGAGAGACTCTCTCTGAGATAAAGTAGGATCAAGCTTCTTTGTGTCGTGTTCACGCTAAGATGCAGCCAACAGCAATCACATGGTAACAGTGCAAATAAGAATAAACAAAACTTGACAGAGCTAACTCTCGGTTTGTGCATCTTGAAAAGTTTAGCCTAAATGAGTCATCTCAACGATACCCGCTTGTGTCAGTTAACCAGGTAAGTATATATAAAGCTGGCCGTGTTTGGCGGTGTCAAACTCGTTATTGAAGACAAAACCGGTTGCATATTAGGAAGAAAAAAAAAAAGTCGATGATGCATGCAGACGTGTCTTTTAAAGAAAGACCATATCGGCAAACCTATTACTGCCTATGTTTTATTTGCATACTTTTATTACAGGCATATATAATTGAAGCACACTTCGCGCTTCTTTACCATTTGCTGCCTGCTTCTGCCGATATGTTGGTTTTATACTCAAAACCACCACGAAGGTAACACACGTGGGTTTCCTTGCATGTGTCTCATTCTCTCTCAAATTTCATTTCAGTTTCTGGCCTCAAGTGCTATAGCTGCACTGGCTCAGAGGAAACCTGCTCTAAGGATAAACTGGAAGCAGACACCAGCAAACAAATGACCTGTCCACCCACATATGATAAATGCATGAGAACCTGGGCCAAAAGTGGCGATGTCACACTGGTTGTCAACTCTTGTAGCAATGAAGCAACTTGTAAACTTACCGAGGATGCCAAATGCAGTGGAGACTGTGCTGTGGGCTGCTGTGACACTGACCTGTGTAATGCGGGCTCTCCTGTTTCCTTCAGCGTGTTCTTGATGACCGTTTGCTCTGCCCTAGGCCTGGCACTACTGAAGTAAAACAGCGGCCCGTACCGTCAGGAGCCCGGGACAAGTTTGATGTCCATGCAACGTATTCTTAGATGAACTGTTTAGTTCGCATAGGCTAGTTAAAAGAAAGTTTGTATTGCATATTTTTGGCCGTTTTTTATGGCATTTGCTGCTCGCAGTCACTTAGATTAACATTTCTTACTCCTTTTTTTAAAGCAAAAAAACCGGTGAAGGTTATTAAGTAAACATGTGACACTTGTTATTTCAAGGGGCTTTAGATATTAAAAGTGTTTAAAACCAACCTTCTTTGTCCTTGTCGTGCATGTAGAAAAAAACAAACTTGACATATAGGATAGTCCCGACAGTACAATGAACCACAATTCCACACATGAATAATCATTAATGAGACTTGTAACTATCAGCGTTTACCCTGAGAAGTTGCAAATCAGTGAGTTTTACTCAGACAAGACACAAGAATGTGTGACAGCTAAATGGTTATGGAACGAACAATAAGAGGATTGTCCAGGGTACATGGTAACCCCTTTGAGTCTCAAAGAAAGGGGAAATTAAGGGAAGAAAGTAAGATAGCGGATTCAGAAATGGAAGAGAAAACATTCTGTCCCATTCAAAGCACAATTCTCTTTTCAATATTGATAAATATTCCATTTTTCTTATTCCCCAGTGATGAGTTCGGCAGATTATGCAGTACCCTATTATTACACCATGAAGGTGTGTTGTGATTGGTACATTGCGATCCTCCATTTTTCCATTGTTTCGGAGAGAAATTCTTCCCTGCAGCGGTCCGCGGTGAAATCTTGTGTTAATAGCTTCCTTGACCCTACGTGCGTACCGGTCTCGATCAAGAAGTGTATAGTGGCAGAGATCTGGGTAGCGCCGAGTCCAGGACCTCTTCAGCTCCAGCTACTAGCTCACTGGTGCCGAACTGATGGCACAGTCAGGTCAGTTGACAGACAGGGTTTCCCTGGATCATCCGTTTTGGATCCAATTGTAATGATTGTTCGACTCGTCTTTCCTTTAAAATAAACTTCAATCTCGGATACTCGATTTACACGTTTTCTCGACTCGTCAACTCGACTTCGCAGGTCCACTGACTTAACTCGTTTAGAACCTTTGACTAGGAACCCCTACTCGACCTCGTGTTACAAAATATAATCTGGGTTACACGTTACGTGCTAGTATGGAAGTAAGGCGATTTCAACACCATTCCTTAATAAATGGCGGACCAAGTCAATCAAAGCCCATTTAGGTCCTGTCTCCAAGTCAGCTGTGTAAACGGATGCTTCTATCAGCGTTGGGGAGACCATCGGCCGTGATTCTCAGTCACCAGTGGGTCAATGCAATCCGGCATGATCCGGCCCATAAAAGAGGTAACATCGCTGGCCACCTAATAAGACCTGCTGCCACTTCCTGCCTCTCGTCAGAGACAAAGAGCAGTAGTCTGCCTGATGTTCCTCCTTGATTCCGACAACAGCCAAAGATTTTAACTTCCTCATGTACTAGATAGGTTTGAGTTTAAAATAACCAAGTTGGAATTAACAGCCTCCAACCGTTGAAATTTTCGGAGGAGCCTTTTACCTCAGCTTTTGTCCCACTATTGTGCAAAGGAAGGTTAAATGAAAGGCATTTAAAGATTTTAGCTCCACTACACAGTAAACAATGTAAGCAAAACCATTAGGTATATTTTGGTGGTTTCAGTCGAGCACCGGGAACTATAACAAAACGTTACACTGCAACCTCTTATTACATCCAAGTACGCAATACACGAGATGAAACAGAGCTGAGCGACAGCTTACAAAGATAGCACTGTCAGACGGAGGCCAGAAAAAAACATGCCGGTAAAAACCCGAGTGGGGCCGGCAGGAAATCTGGGTAGGAACCATGGCTCAAGCTCTCAATAGCCCATCCTACGAGGCTACACAAGGGACGATATACTTAGAAATAAATGCCCTAAAAATAACGTAAAATTAAAATAACGTTATCTCAACTGGGGTGTCGGCCTAAAATGAAATCCCACGTGATATACATCTCTTATATAGCGCTCCCTTATGCACATGCTCATTCGACTGGGCTGGCCCCAGTCCCCACTGTTCTCGTGCCGCAGAAATATTTCATTTCTTGCTAATTCGTATTCACTCAAACGCCAGAAATTCCATATCTGTTTAACCCATTGACTCATAAAGCTTTTTGCCAAAAACGCATTTTTTGCACATTTTGGAGATTTTCAGCCTGGATATGAGCCAAATTAGCTCCAACCAGCATGTCTTTCTTTCCACTAACACCGCGTTTTGCGACATTTTTGCTCGGGCATGCGCAGAAATCAAAATTTGGAGATTTGGAGAGTTTTTGGACGAGAAAGTGACCTACGTAGTTAGGCTTTATGGGTTTTAAATTTTGTTTTTCGCCTATCCTTTTTCTCCTTTTTTTATCTTTTTGCGGCAGTCATTGACCTTCTAGCATCATCCAGACAGGCAATTTTTACCATGGAGTAGCTAAGTGTAGACGCAGGAAATTTTGCTTCGCGTTTTTCACACAAATTTTCTGAGCATTTTCGTGCAGATCACAGGCTCTATTGAGCCGATCACTCTGATCTGAGTATCACTTGAAAGATCTTTTTCTCCTGCAAAACTTGATTATAGAGGATGCCAACTTTGGTCAAAGGTGATGACGCCAGAAGTGGAACAAAGACTAATGCTCGTCACGACCGGTTACGGGCGGGACGAGAGTTAATGGGTTAAAGCTTGGAAAGCGGCTTAAAAAGAGGGTAGTTTTGCTAAAATAACGTGAATGTTATATTCAAAAGCAGGTCAATTAATTGCCTCTTTACGAAAAGAAAAAGGTCTGTTTTGCCATAGTTCAAGAAATCGCTTTTTTTTTATACTCGGAAATATCTTTGTGATTTCTTACTGTACAGATCTATTTATCTGTTTATCCCGGGGTGGGGGGGGGGGGGGGGGGGTGGGCTACTCTCAAAAAAATGGTTAGGGGTATGCGGCCTGCTTCCCAAAATCCGTATCCTATTTAAGACCAGCATCTTCGATTTTTGCTGCCCTATTTATGAGCTGACCAAAAATTTCATGTCTTATGTATGCCCTATGTCCAATGTATAGAGCGCCACATGTATCACTCTGTTCAATTCTCTGAACTCTTTTGAAACCCATCTACAAAGTCCTGGGCTTAGCCATAGTAAACGCAGCAACCGGAATGTCAGAATAAAGCCAAATCGAGATGAAATCCTCACACCCATGATTCACCTTTACAGGTGGCAATTTAATTAGTTGTTTATAGCAGCCCCAATCCGATTGGTGTGACATACATACATCTCTCACTCAGGCACTCATCCATTGACCCGCTCATAACATACCCCGACCCCTTGACTAAGAGGTTTTTTTTTTTTACAAAAAAAAACTCACTAACTCAAAAATCCAAATTTGCATACGTGCTAAACAGCACGTGCCCAGTAACACGATACGTCCACAATCATTGTAAAACACAAACACTCTTCTCTGAATGAAATTCCGAGAAAAGTGTTTGTGTTTGTCTTTCTTGAGGAAGACAAAAACTAGTTCGGCCAATTTAATTTTGTTTACTAGCCAAAGTGGCTAGTGGAAATCGAAAACCTACTAGCCAAAACTAAATTTCTACTAGTCTGTGGCTAGTTGGCTACCGTTTATGTCGAGCCCTGCTATCAAACACGGCGATGTTGGACCTTGATCGAACATGTCTAGTAAGCGTACCGCGAATCAATATCTGGGCAACTGCGCACCTACCCCTCCCCTAACCCAACAGCAACACAATGACTGACTTATTAACTTATTATAACATGTTGGGTTACCGGAGGGGTAGGTGCGCAGTTGCCCACCCGGTACGGTCTGATGGAAATCGGAAGGAAATGGCAGAGAGATGACGCCATACAATAGAACAGAGCAGATTTTCCTGGTGTGTGCCTCGTTGAACAGTAGGAGGTTGGAATTTGACCGAGCACATCTAGTAGGTGGTACGGTGTGATTGAAAACGAGAAGAAATGGCGGTGAGATAGATACATACAATAGAACAGAGCAGATTTTCCATGTTTGTGCTTCGGTGATTGTTTGACGCCGAACTCCTTTTTAAAATAGAAACTTCCTGTTTGTGACGCTAGAGACTCCTGATTGGTTATCTATATTTATATCTGCAATCCTATTGGTTAACGTTCATGATATATACGCCCATTTTGAGATCTTGTTTCTCTGTAGTGGGCGCTGGTTTGCTGAACGTCGTACGTGCAAGGTACAGCAAGAGTTTGAGAAGCACACAGAATGAAGGGATTTTTGCAGACCATTTTCATTTTCTCCGCGGTTCTAGCGACTGGTAAGTTCAAATTGTTGCTTTATTACAGTCCGAACCTCAAACTAGGAGTGCAGTAACAATTCCTGGGATGAGTTTGGCGTTTAGATCACATGGTTGTTAAGGAAAGCTGCCTGACCACTTTCAGGCAAATAATTCACGCGGCTTCTTCAGTTACCAGACCACGTGCAAAGTTTTCTCGGATTTACTACAAGAACAGACTTGGGTTCGATAAACAGAGGCTAGAAATCGAGCTAGCGGCAAATGGCTAGAGCGAAGTGCTCCAAGACCCGGATTTGGCCCACATTGTCTGTTTTCGATTTAGAAGGTTTGGTTAAAAACTAAGCCTTGTTTCAGTTTTATGAAACTGCATACATATAACTTACTAACGAGCCCGAGACTTATTAAGGACTTTTTAACTTGCGACTCCGAGACGTCAAAATGTTTAGATGCGAATGCGAGATTCTGATAATTCAGTAGTCTTGCGAAATATCGAACTCCGAGACAGCTTTGTGAAAAAATCGAGACTGCAAGACGCACATAACCTCTGAAAATCGAGACTGCAAGACCCCTGAAATTCCACTATTTTGCGAGACTCGTGGTTTTTGAAAGACCATTCGCCACCCGTGTGTGAAGACACCTGCGAAGTTGTAGATTATTCCTTCAGTAATTAGCCTTGGGTCCAAATTGATATACCGTTAGTAGGTATTAACAACTTTCCGCCAACGTAACACAACACTTTCTTTGGGAACAATCAATCGTACTGGTCTTAACACAATTTGCCCCTTGAAAGCCAAATATATTTTCATAAGCGTCGCTTCTAAAGTTGTAAAGTTAGTTACTAGGAATTAAGGAGCTAGTGCTTTCAATGTGTTGTGTGGCTGCAGTGCTTTGTGTTTCGATGTGCACGAAGTTGACTTGTGACTTCTAGAGAGTAAATTATCAGTAAAATCCTTAAGATGTGACCTTATCAATTCTCTGACTCGTAAAAAGAGCAGTATTTTGTGCAATTGTGGCCTGTACGAAGCGCGAGCTAAAGGCAGCCATCATCTTCAAAACGGGTGGACGACCGATCTAGTGGCAAGAACAGATTAAAACTTTAAAGAAGATCATTTTCTGAAGACAATATCGTACTTGTATTTCAGTGGACAAATAAGTTGTAAGTATTTCCCGTGCTTTCTAGTCAATCCACCAACACGTCAAGAGCTCCTTGGTAAAACAACTCTGTTTTCTCAGAAATCACGTGATTATGCATACTATTGCGACTCAGCTACCAAATTTGGACAGGGTGTAACACAAGCCTTTGTTGCGCGATCGATGTAAACGTAAGTTTCTCTGTGTGCGTAATTCAATAAAGTTAAAGACAATCACAAAGTTATTTGGATCCCTTTGTTTTTATTTCTTGTTCTAAAACGTCGATCCAGAAGAGTTTTGTCCAGCGTGCTAAACATTTAAACCAAAATGTTTTCATTACAATGTCAGTCGACATGCATTCAATCACATCGTCCCAGTCGTGCCCCGATAAAATGCTGGCAGAAATCATTTCTCGATTTAACCAGCGTGGGATGTACGCCTATTTTAAAATGAAACTGTTGTTTACATTTTTCGTTGACATTTTTCGGTTAATTGCTGAATTGCTTTCTTCTTGAACGTTCTTTCCGCATTGTTCTTGCTACAGAATTGTTAACGCCCAAACATTCCGGTTAACTTGGCTGCATTAATGAAAAAGTCGGTTCATATTCTGGTCGTGATTAGTTTTTCTGTTCTACTTAACCGGGATTCATGTTTTGTACACGATTAGGTCAAGGGGTCTGCGCACGGCCGGTGAGTGAAAATCAGAATTTATGATGGCTGGCAGCTTTCATTCCGGCTAAGGCAACATGAAAACGGAAGAAAAGAAAACTTGTATTTGATTATTTCCCTTCGTTTTTTGAACGGCTCATCTGAACAATATAAACTTGTTAAGCATATTTGCAACCTGAATACATTTGAATAATACACAAAAATTGACACCAAAAGTCTTACGGTCTAGCAAACTTCATGTGACGAGATCATACGATGTTTGATAACCAATAGGTTGATGTGCCGTGTTAACGCTTCGATGCAGCCAACCGCAATCACATGTCAGTTTGGCTGTTTTCTTTATTTGCTTTGTTCATCTTATTATGTACGTGTCAGTCAATCATTCGGGTGCGTGTTTTTCATTCGCTTACTTATATTACAGCTAATCATAGTAACTAAAGCAGATTAGCGATCGACTTTGGCTTTTGATTTTTACATATTTTATTTATTTTGATGTTGACTTTTTTTACTGTCCTTCTACTTCTGCATTAGGACTTTTATCATACAGGGGCCAGTTGTTCTAAGGGTGGATAACGCTATCCACAGGATAAATCACTATCCAGTGGATAAGTGTTGGCAAAACAAACTACGTTATCCACTGGATAGTGATTTATCCGGTGGATAGCGTTATCCACCCTTTGAACAACTGGAGCCTGATGTATAAGTTTTCTCTACTGTAGATAATTTAATTTTATGTATTTATCGATCCGCTAATTTATCGATTTAATTATTTATTTAGTGTCCACAATTAGCCTTCAAAACTAAATCTTTCTAGTCACTGAAATATGTATGTAAGTGTCTCATTGTCTCTCAACTTTCATGTCAGTTTCTGGCCTCAAGTGCTATGATTGCATTGGCAATGACGACACCTGCTCAAAGGCTAAACTGGAAGCAGACAGCAGCAAACAAACGACCTGTCTGCCCACATTTGATAAATGCATGAGGGTCTGGGGCAAGAAAGGCGATGTCACAGCGGTTATCAACTCTTGCAGCAATGAAGCATTGTGTAAAGCTGCCAAGGATGCCAAATGCGATGTGGATGACTGTGCTGTGGGCTGCTGCGACACTGATCTGTGCAACGCGGGCTCACCAGTTTCCTTCAGCGTGTTCTTGATGACCGTTTGCTCTGCCCTAGGCCTGGCACTACTGAAGTAAAACAGCGGCCCGTACCGTCTGGAGCCTGGGACGAGTTTGATGTCCCTACAACTTGTTCTTAGATGAACTGTTTAGATCGCTTAAGCTAGTTAAAAGAAAGTTTGTTTTGCATATTTTTGGCCGTTTTTTATGGCATTCGTTGCTCGCAGTCACTTAGATTAACATTTCTTACTCATTTTTTTAAAGCAAAAAAAAAACGGTGAAGGTTATTAAGTAAACATGTGACACTTGTTATTTCAAGGGGCTTTAGATAATAAAAGTGTTCAAAACCAACCTTCTTTGTCTTTGTCGTGCATGTAGAAAAAACAAACTTGACATATAGGATAGTCCCGACAGTACAATGAACCACAATTCCACACATGAATAATCATTAATGTGACTTGTAACTATCAGCGTTCACCCTGAGAAGTTGCAAATCAGTGAGTTTTACTCAGACAAGACAATATTATGCGTGACAGCTAAATGGTTATGGAAGTTACGTGACACAACGAACAATAAGAAGATTGTTCAGGGTACATGGTGACCCCTTTGAGTCTCAACTTTGATTGAGGAATAGAAAGGGGAAATTAAGGGAAGAAAGTAAGATAGCGGATTCAGAAATGGAAGAGAAAACATTCTGTCCCATTCAAAGCACAATTCTCTTTTCAATATTGATAAATATTCGATTTTTCTTATTCCCCGGCGATGAGTTCGGCAGATTATGCAGTACCCGATTATTACACCACGAAGGTGTGTTGTGATTGGTACATTGCGATCCTCCATTTTTCCATTGTTCCGGGAAGAAATTGTTCCCTCAGCGGTCCATCTGCTGTTGTACCATTCTCCTGTTTCTTTTTACCGAGGCATCCATGCTACGGAATTTTACAAGGGTGGAATCTTGTGTTGATAGCTTCCTTGACCCTACGTGCGTACCGGTCTCGATCACGAAATTTTAGCCAGTTCTAAAGTACATAGTGGCAGAGATCTGGGTAACGCCGTGCCCAGGACCTCTTCAGCTCCAGCCACTAGTTCACTGGTGCCGAACTGATGCCACAGTCAGGTCAGTTGACAGACAGGGTTTCCCTGGATCATCCGTTTTGGATCCAATTGTAATGATTGTTCGACTCGTCTTTCGTTTAAGAGAAGTTTTCAAGGTTTTTCAAGCTGTAGCTACTGTCAAGCTAATAGATGTGAAGAAAATCACAAATTTAACGCGTCTGTCACGATTAGATATGAAAACAGCGATTGCATGGCATTATAGGACAACAATAAGCTTAGCGCCAAAACGAGGCTTCGCCTCGTGCGAGTCTAAGAAATGCCTCCCAAAAGGGAGGCAAAGAGCATTTCACCTCTTATTTAATTTAGTCGCATCGAAGGGGTGTTGGAGGCTCCTCGTGCGGGTGGACCGGTGAGGGTTGGACTCTGCAGAGACTCTGCTCCCATTAACTCTACCCCATGAGGGGGGTAGGGGGGAGCAGAGAACGAGGAGCATTTTGTTTGGATTATTTTTCGTTTTTTTTTTCCCTTAAATAAACATGTTAAAACACGCGTTTTAACTTGTATCGATATCAGATTAATATATCTGGCATAAAAAAAACTGGGTTTAAATGTCAGGAATATTCGAAATTGTCCTCCTTTAAGGTGGGGGTTCACCTGATTTAAAGTGAAATTTGAGGAAGTTTAAAGAGAGATTGAAAGGGGGAGAAAAGGTTATGGAACACCACCAGACAGTTGCCCGACCCCACAATGGCACTCGGGTTGTTAGGCAACTGTTTGGTGTGTATCTACCAATTTTTAACTTCAAACTCTAATTTTAAAACAACACCAAATCTTCAAAATTTCCTATTTCCATAAATTTTACTAATCCTTTGAGAAAAACTATCTATCTCCAAATAAACCTAAAAATCACCAAAAAATTTACAAAACGGCGCAAAACATAGATGTGTGTAATGAGTGAACAGATTCTTGATTGCTTGAAACGTAAACGAGATATTTGCATTAAAAACATAATACCAAGCCAAAATACGGCTTTCAGGTGGACCCCCGCCTTAAAGTAAACTTCAATCTCGGATACTCGATTTACACGTTTTCTCGACTCTTCGACTCCACTTCGCAGGTCCACTGACTTGACTCTTCTAGAACCTTTGACTAGAAACCCCTACTCGACCTCGTGTTACAAAATATAATCTGGTTTACACGTTACGTGCTAGTATGGAAATAAGGCGATTTCAACACCATTGCCGGATTTCATACCGTGAGGGCCTGGGTATGAGTCCGTATATTATGGGATTAACAACACAAGACCCACATATTCAGAGAGAGCACACTGAGCTTTACAAAATCCTTAAGTTTCGTGTTAATTGGGCCAATATTGAAAAAGATACAGCCATTCAAAAACTTGAAAATTTAGTAACAAATGTATGGCTTGCCGGACATCCATACAGCAACGTCGGGCGATGTGCACGGCACCTCCGACAGTTTTCCAAGCAGGGAAGATCCATCTAATCTCAACAACCGAGATCTTGCGTTATCTCTAGATAACATAAACAGCAACATGGGGAAAATGGCTAGTCTTTTAGCTAAATTGTGCGAAAAGCCAGCCCCTAAAGAACGCCCAGCGGGCTTAAAGAGACAGTCAACATCCGCCGTATCGCATAATTCAGATTCTGAGTCTGACGAAACCTCTCACAAGTCGGGCAAACGACGGCGTCATTCTAGCCTTTCGGATGATAATATCAGTCTTCACGCTAGTGACGATCTGGACGATGCAGATGACATTAAAATGCTCACCGAGTGTTCAAAGGCCACCGGCCAAAAAGAGCGGGAAACCCCCGACAAGGAGACACAGCTTCTCCAAGACTGTGCAAATAGTCTTGATGAGGATGACGCCACCGGCGACAAAATCCAGCAAGAGTTAGCTGATATTGCTCTAAAACGATGGGGCAAGAAGCTGCCCTCCGACAAAATTAAAAGTTTCTCAGATAAATATAAACAGCCTCAGAACTGTTCTGACATAAAGGGTATTAAAGTGAACCCTGAGATATGGAGCCAGTTAAATGCCAAGAAAAAGAAAGTTGACTTGAAGATCTCAAATTTGCAGCAGGTTATCCGCAAAATCACTTTTGCTACGTTGCAAATGTGCTTGTTCAAAATCCCACTGGTCTAGAAAACAACAAAATAATGGCTAAACAAGTTGACACCATTGCAATGCTGGGGCAGCTATTTGCTCAGCTGAGGTGCCCATCACTAGTCAATACCTTTTCGGTGACGACCTGGCAAAGCAACTGCGAGATGCCAAAGAAGCTAGCAAAATTAGCCATTCCTTTGCATCCTCATCTAAGAATGGTCCCTTTAACCAACCAACATGACCATTACTCTAAAGGTCCTAAAAGAGATTTTTTATGGAAAGGCCAGAACCGGCATTACAAAAAGAAAAAATCACCAAACAACGACAAGAAATAATGGGACAACTGCTGCAAATAAAGAACAGGGTAAGTGGTTTTGGAAGTTTCCTGCCCAACCTCGTGAATTATTTACAAATGTTATGCCATACATTTAAGGCTGGGCAGGTGGCTGCTCATTTTACAGCTCTCACTAATGACAAAATCCTCTTATCTGCTGTTTTGGGAGCAGCTATTGAGTGTACTGCCACCCCTGTTCAACACAAATTGCCTAATCAAATCTTCTCAGAACATGAATATCCCATTGTTCGTCAAGATGTGCATAAGCTGCTTGAGAAACGGGTCATCACAAAGGTGTCACCTATACCTGGGCAAATTTTGTCTAATGTATTCCTTCGTCCTAAGAAGGATGGGACCCATCGTCTTATACTAAATCTCAAGCGGTTTAATGAGTAAGTGAGTCATTATCATTTTAAAATGGACTCACTTTCTACCATAACCAAACTAGTTTCCCAAAATTGTTATATGGCTTCTGTTGACATGAAGGATGCCTATTACTCTATCCCCATTCGATCTTCAGATCGAAAATTTTTGCGCTTTATCTGGAAGGGAGAGTTATATGAATTTACCTGCCTTCCTAATGGGTTGTCATGTGCCCCCAGTATGTTTACTGAAATTCTTAAGCCCCCTCTGTCTACTCTGCACAAATAAGGACACATAGCTGTGGCACATCTTGATGACCTTTACCTACAAGGGCAAACCCATGAGAAATGTGTCCTAAATGTTATAGACACTACTGTCCTGCTGGATAAATTAGGCTTGATTGTACATCCAGAGAAGTCCACTTTCATACCCACACAAGTACTTACTATCCTAGGGTTTGTAATAAATTCAGTGACAATGACAATACAACTGACCAGAGAGAAAGCTACTAGCTTACAAAATGTCTGTACTGAATTACTAGAAAACTCTTCCCCTTCTATTAGGGAAGTAGCAAGTGTTATTGGGAAAATAGTTTCTAGCTTCCCGGGGGTCATGCATGGAGCTCTTTACTACCGCCACCTGGAAAAAGATAAATCCCTAGCTCTGATTAGAACAAAGGGTAATTTTGATGACTTGATGTCTTTGTCTCATCATGCTAAATCTGAATTACACTGGTGGATTCAACATGTGGGAGATGCATACAATGTAATCAACCACCCACAACCCCAGTATCAAATAACAACAGATGCTTCCCTAATGGGTTGGGGGCGGAATTTCAGGGTTGTCCTCAGGAGGAAATTGGTCCCATTCAGAATCTAAACACCACATCAACTATCTGGAAATGTTGGCTATTTTGTTGGGGCTCCAAACTTTTGCTAAAGAGAAGAGCGATACACATATCAGAATAATGTGTGATAATACTACAGCAGTGACTGTGGTTAACCACATGGGAACAAGCCACTCAGACTCTTGCAATTCTGTGGCTAAGGAGATCTGGGAATGGTGTATAGATCGCAAGATCTGGCTTAGTGCTGCACATATTATTATTATTATTATTATTATTATTATTATTATTATTATTATTATTATTATTATTATTATTATTATATTCCTGGAAAACAAAATCTTATTGCGGATTTTGAATCCCGCAGAAACCAAAAAGCATCTGAGTGGAGGCTTGACAGGGCGTCACTAATTTGTGCTCTACAGAGGCTACACTTCAAACCTGATGTAGATTTGTTTGCTTCTCGTATAAACCATCAGTTCCCACTTTATGTGTCTTACAGACCAGACCCAGAGGCTATTGCCATCGATGCATTTAGCCTGAATTGGTCCAACCTAAATTTTTATGCTTTCCCTCTATTTAGTGTTATTCCAACAGTGTTGAACAAGCTGATGACGGAGGGAGCACAGGGGATTTGCGTGCTCCCGGATTGGCCTACACAACCATGGTACCCAAGAGCTCTCCAGCTACTCAAACAAAAACCAGTGTATCTAAATTTATCACCTGCAGCAAAAGACGTACTTATGGCTTCATGGAGAGAAGGCACATCAAAGCAGTATCACACGTACCTTAGCAAATGGAATCAGTACTGTCGGGACAAAAACATTGATGTTTTTCAGCCCGGAGTAACAAATGGCATTGAATTTCTCGTTTTTCTTTACAAATCAGGCTTAGGATACAGCGCTATAAACACGGCGCGTTCTGCGCTCTCTTCCATACTTGTTTTGGAAGATGGAGTAAAGTTTGGGGAGCACCCGTTAGTAGCTCGTTGCATGAAAGGGATTTTTGAGTTAAAACCAGCTTTACCCAAATATTCTGAAATTTGGGATGTTAATATTGTGTTAGGTTATTTGAGGGCTGCTGCACCTTTGAGATCCTTATCTCTTAAGCAGCTTACTCTAAATTTGACCATGTTACTTTGTCTCACTACGGGACAGCGTGGACAGACTATACATAAGCTTGATGTCAACTACATCCAAGAAATGGATGACCGCTACAGAATAACTATTTGTGAGAAACTAAAACAGAGTAAGCCTGGACGACACCTAGCACCCATTGATTTACTCTCTTTCCAAAGTGACAAGAAACCTTGTGTGGTAGAACATCTTAAGGAATACTTGCAGCGTACGAAACAGTTGCGAGAGGACCACTCCCAGTTACTGATAAGTTATGTTAAACTTTTTAAACCTGTGTCCAAAGATACCATCTCCAGATGGGTTAAGCAAGTGTTAGAGTCAGCAGGGATCGACATTAACAAATACTCTGCTCATAGCAGCAGAGCTGCATCAACATCCAGTTGTGAGGCTAAAGGTCTAAGTTTAGCAGTGATTATGCAGAGTGCAGGGTGGTCTAATTCTAGTACATTTGCAAAGTTTTATGACAAGCCTGTTGACACGGCCTCAGTTAATTTTGGTTCAGTGCTGTTGAATCCAGACACCCTTTGATCTGTTTGAACTGTATCATTCTTTCTCGAGTTCGGGAATAAACATTATCTACTGTTATGAGTTGTTCGTAATGCAGGACTTTGAAGTCTCATGTGACTCCGTAGTGAGGAAGACTGATGACAAGATAGAATTATCAGATTAAACGAGACTTACCTGTAAGTTGAAGTTTGATCAAGATTCTGTCTTGTCATCAGTCCGGAACGAAGGAGTCACATGCCCTCATGTACCCTCCCTCCCGTGTCCTTCGTTCCTTTTTTCTCCTGAACTACTCACGTTGAATACTGATCGGCAACGCGCATGCGCTTCTCATGTGACTCCTTCGTTCCGGACTGATGACAAGACAGAATCTTGATCAAACTTCAACTTACAGGTAAGTCTCGTTTAATCTGATAATTTCTTTGCAAATTTTGAAGTTTTTCTAAATATGTGTGTCTTGTGTTGTTAATCCCATAATACACGGACTTGTATCCAGGCCCCCAACGTACGATCCGGCAATTCCTTAAATGGCGGACCAAGTGAACCAAAGCCCATTTAGGTCCTGTCTCCAAGTCAGCTGTGTAAACGGATGCTTCTATCAGCGTTGGGAAGACCATCGGCCGTGATACTCAGTCACAAGTGGGTCAATGCAATCCAGCATGATCCGGCCCATAAAAGAGGTGAAATTGTTGGCCACCTAATAAGACCTGCTGCCACTTCCTGCCTCTCGTCAGAGACAAAGTGGCGACGTTACACTCCGACAATTCGGCAGTAGTCTGCCTGATGTTCCTCCTTGATTCCGACAACAGCCAAAGATTTTAACTTCCTCATGTACTAGATAGGTTTGAGTTTGAAATAACCGAGTTGGAATTAACAGCCTCCAACCGTTGTAATTTTCGGAGGAGCCTTTTACCTCAGCTCACACTATTGTGCAAAGGAGGGTGAAATGAAAGGCATTAAAGATCTGTTTAACCCATTGACTCCCAGAGTTTTTTGCCAAAAACGCATTTTTTTGGACATTTTAGATATTTTCATTCAGGTTGAGCCAAATTAGCTCCAATCTACTCAAAAAGGCATTTGCAACACGATAGCATGCCTTTCTTTCCACGTTAGGCTTTTCGTGTTTTAATTTTTTTTTTCGCCTATCCTTTTTCTCCTTTTCTTATCTTTTTGCGGCAGTCATTGACCTTCTACTGGCCTTGATTCCAGTTCACAAAATTTCTGAGAAAGCATCACTGAGACGGGCAATTTTTACCATGGAGTAGCTAAGTGTAGTCGCAGGAAAGTTTGCTCCACGATTTTCACTCAAATTTCTGAGCATTTTCGTGCATATCTCAGGCCGATCACTCTGATCTGGGTATCACTTGAAATATCTTTTCCTCCTGCAAAACTTGACTATAGAGGATGCCAACTTTGGTCAAAGGTGATGACGTCAGAAGTGGAACAAAGACTAATGCTCGCCACGACCAGTTACGGGCGGCACGAGAGTCAATGGGTTAAAGCTTGGAAAGCGGCTTAAAAAGAGGGTAGTTTCTCTAAAATAAAGTGAGTATTGTATTCAAAAGCAGGTCAATTAATTGCCTCTTTACGTAAAGAAAAACGTCTGTTTCGCTATAGTTCAAGAAATCGGCTGGTTTTTTAATACTCGGAGATATGTTTGTGATTTTTTTACCGTACAGATCTATTTATCTATTTATCCCGGGGGGGGGGGGGGGGAAGCTACTCCCAAAAAAATGGTTAGGGGTATGCGGCCTGCTTCCCAAAATCTATATCCTATTTAATACCAGCATATTCGATTTATGCCCTGACCGAAAATTTCATGTCTTATTTATGCCCTATGCCCAATGTATAGAGCGCCACATGTATCACTCTGTTCAATTCTGAACTCTTTTGAAACCCATCTACAAAGTCCTGGGCTTAGCCATAATAAACGCAGCAACCGGAATGTCAGAATAAGGTCAAATCGGGATGAAATCTTCACACCCATGATTCACCTTTACAGGCGGCAATTTGATTAGTTGTTTATAGATCGTCACGCAATAAAAAAATAAATCGAAAACAGTCACGAAATTGTGATCTTATTGGAAATACATAAAGAAGACACTTCTCCGAGTTTTAGATCTGCGCGTTTTACCCAAACCGCAGATATTCGTCGAAATGTTTCGTGGAAATTTACAGAGCTTAGTATGGAAACGCCATGTTGGTGCACACCTATGGTGCAGCAACATGGCGGACGGAAAATAGTGTAAACGTCTGGAACTTACTCTGGCCATCTAGGCGGCTGATTATCTGTACTTAACAGAAAAGCATTTACATAAGCACTTTTCCTAATGCTCTAACTTCTAAAAACAGCTACAAATCATGAGATAGGTATATATTTTTCGGCAAATGCGTTCGCAGCTTTGTGTCACGCACCGACATAACTCTGAAATTCAAAATACTCTGATTTCCAAACGAAGCACGCTATTGAGCTGTAAAATTGTAATCAGATATAATATACGGTCTCTTATACCCGATGAGGATAAACACTTTGGTGGCGCTTTAGTTTCGGATTTTAGAAAGCGATGACGTCACGTGAAAACGATCTATAGTAGCCCCAATCTGATTGGTGTGACATACATACATCTCTCACTCACTCAGGCACTCATCCATTGACCCGCCCATAACATAACCCCGACCCGTTGACCAAGAGGTTTTTTTACAAAAAAAAAGCCTCAATAACTCAAAAATCCAAATTTGCATACGGGCTAAACAGCACGCGCCCATTCATATGCTACGTCCACAATGAAATTCCGAGAAAAGAGTTTGTGTTTGTCTTTCTTGCGCGGAAGACAGAAACTAGTTCGGTCAATTGAATTTTGTTTACTAACCAAAGTGGCTAGTGGAAAGCGAAAACCTACTAGCCAAAACTAAATTTCTACTAGTCTGTGGCTAGTTGGCTACCGTTAGTGTCGAGCCCTGTTTAAATGGAGCTTGATCGAACATGTCTAGTAAGAGGTATACTGTCTGATGGAAATTCGAGAGGAAATGGCGGAGAGATGACGCCATACAATAGAACAGAGCAGATTTTCCTGGTTTGTGCTTCGCTGAACAGGAGAAGGTTGGAATTTGACCGAGCACGTCTTGTAGGCGGTACGGTCTTATGGAAAACGAGAGGAAATGGCGGTGAGATAGATACATACAATAGAACAGAGCTGATTTTCCATGTTTGTGCTTCGGTGATTGTTTGACGCCAAACTCCTTTTAAAATAGAAACTTCCTGTTTGTGACGTTAGAGACTCTTGATTGGTTATCTATATTTACATCTGCAATCTTACTGGTTAACGTTCATGATATATACGCCCATTTTGAGATCTTGTTTCTATGTAGTGGGCGCTGGTTTGCTGAACGTCGTAAGTGCAAGGTACAGCAAGAGTTTGAGAAGTACACAGAATGAAGGGATTTTTGCAGACCATTTTCATTTTCTCCGCGGTTCTAGCGACTGGTAAGTTCAAATTGTTGCTTTATTACAGTCCGAACCTCAAAGTAGGAGTGCAGTAACAATTCGTGGGATGAGTTTGGCGTTTAGATCACATGGTTGTTAAGGAAAGCTGCCTGACCACTTTCAGGCAAATAATTCACACAGCTTTTTCGGTTACCAAAACGGGCGCAAAGCTTTCTCGGATTTACTTCAAGAACAGACTTAGGTTCGATAAACAGAGGCTAGAAATCGAGCTAGCGGAAAATGGGTTCGCCAAGGCTGCAGCGAAGCGCACGAGACTGCACGACGCACATAACCTCTAAAAATCGAGACTGCGAGACCCCTGAAATTCCAAGAAAATTTTGCGAGACTTATGGTTTTTGAAAACCATTTGCCACCCGAATGTGACGACACCTGCGAAGTTGTAGATTATTCCTTCAGTAACTAGCCTTGGGTCCAAATTGATGAACCTTTAGTAGGTATTAACAACTTTCAGTTATCAGTGATCCGCCAACGTAACACAACACTTTCAATCGTACTGGTCTTAACACTATTTGCTCCTTGAAAGCCAAATATATTTTCAAAACCGTTACTTCTAAAGTTAGCTACTAGGAATTAAGGAGCTAGTGCTTTCAATATGTTGTGTGCCGGACTGCAGTGCTTTGTGCTTCCATGTGCACGAAGTTGACTTGTGGCTTCTAGAAAGTAAATTATCAGTAAAATCCTTGAGCTGTGACCTTATCAATTCTCTGACTCGTAATATAAAAACAGCAGTATTTTGTGCAATTGTGGCCTGTACGAAGCGCGAGCTAAAGGCAGCCATCATCTCCGTAACAGGTGGACGACCGATCTACTGGCAAGAACAGTTTAAAACTTTAAAAAAGATCAGTATCGTACTTGTATTTCAGTGGACAAATACGTTGCAAGTCTTTCCCGTGCTTTCTTGTCAATCCACCAACACGTCAAGAGCTCCTTGGCAAACAAATCTGTTTTCTCAGAAATCACGTGATTATGCATACTATTGCGACTTTGCAAACCAAAGTTGGACAAGATGTAACACAAGCCTTTGTTGCGCGATCGATGCGAGAGTTAGTTTCCGTGTGTGTGGAATTTATTAAAGTTAAAGACAATCACATTTTAAAATGAAACAGTTGTTTACATTTTTCGTTGACATTTTTCGGTTAATTGCATTCCGGTTAGCTCTTCAACTGTAACGTTGGCTGCATTGATGAAAACGTCGGCTCATATTCTGTTTGTGATTAGTTTTTCTCTTCTTCTTAACCGGGATTCATGTTTTGTACACGATTAGGTCAAGGGATCTCCGCACGGCCCGTGAGTGAAGATCAGGTCTTTGCTCGAAAGAACTTAGCGAGGCTGGCAACTTTCACTCCGGCTAAGACAACATGAAAACGGAAGAAAAGAAAACTTGTATTTTATTATTTCCCTTCGTTTTTTGCTCATCTGAACAATATAAATTTATTACGCATGTTTGCAACCTGAATGCATTTGAATAATACCCAAAAATCGATACCAAAAAGTGTTGCCGTCTGGCAAACTTTACATGACGAGATCATACGATGTTTGATAACCAATAGGTTGACGTGCCGTGTTAACGCTTCGATGCAGCCAACCGCAATCACATGTCAGTTTTGCTGTTTTCTTTATTTGCTTTATTTCTCTTGTGTACGTGTCAGTTCATCATTGGTGCGTGTTCTTCATTCGATTACCGCAGCCGTAATCATAATAACTAAAGCAGACTAGCGATCCAACCATGGAACAAAATGACCGTAAACCCTTGCAAGTAGAGCATTGAATACTTCGCTCCGTACCTTTGGAAAAAAATTAACATTGAACTACGCAGCAAATACAGCCATTTGAAAACACTGTAAGAAGAAGAAGAAGAAGCAGAAGAAGCAGAAGAAGCAGCAGCAGCAGCAGAAGAAGAACGAGAAAAAGAAGAAGAAGAAGAACGAGAAAAAGAAGAAGAAGAAGAAGAAGAAGAAGAAGAAGAAGAAGAAGAAGAAGAAGAAGAAGAAGAAGAAGAAGAAGAAGAAGAAGAAGAAGAACAAGAACAAGAACAAGAACAAGAAGAACAAGAACAAGAACAAGAACAAGAAGAAGAAGAAGAAGAAGAAGAAGAAGAAGAAGAAGAACAAGAACAAGAACAAGAACAAGAAGAAGAAGAAGAAGAAGAAGAAGAAGAAGAAGAAGAAGAAGAAGAAGGAGAAGAAGAAGAAGAAGAAGAAGAAGAACAAGAACAAGAACAAGAACAAGAACAAGAAGAAGAAGAAGAAGAAGAAGAAGAAGAAGAAGAAGAAGAAGAAGAAGAAGAAGAAGAAGAAGAAGGAGGATGTAAAATTAATGTTGTGGACATGGTACATGCCAATGCGACGTCTGCTTGTCATGATTTTAGACTTATCGACTTTAGCTTTTGAATTTTACGTATTTTATTTATTTTGATGTTGACATTTTTACTATCCTTCTACTTACTGCATTAGGACTTTTATCATATTGATTTATAAATTTCAGTTCTCTGCTGTAGATAATTTAATTTTATGTACTTATCGATCCGCTAATTTATCGATTTAATGATTTATTTAGTGTCGACAATTGGCCTTCTATGCTAAATCTTTTCGTCACTGAAATATGTATGTCTGTAAGTGTCTCATTCTCTCTCAAATTTCATTTCAGTTTCTGGCCTCAAGTGCTACGTTTGCATTGGCAATGACGACACCTGCTCAAAGGCTAAACTGGAAGCAGACAGCAGCAAACAAACGACCTGTCTGCCCACATTTGATAAATGCATGAGGGTCTGGGGCAAGAAAGGCGATGTCACAGCGGTTATCAACTCTTGCAGCAATGAAGCATTGTGTAAAGCTGCCAAGGATGCCAAATGCGATGCGGATGACTGTGCTGTGGGCTGCTGCGACACTGATCTGTGCAACGCGGGCTCACCAGTTTCCTTCAGCGTGTTCTTGATGACCGTTTGCTCTGCCCTAGGCCTGGCACTACTGAAGTAAAACAGCGGCCCGTACCGTCTGGAGCCTGGGACGAGTTTGATGTCCCTACAACTTGTTCTTAGATGAACTGTTTAGATCGCATAAGCTAGTTAAAAGAAAGTTTGTATTGCATATTTTTGGCCGTTTTTTATGGCATTCGTTGCTCGCAGTCACTTAGATTAACATTTCTTACTCATTTTTTAAAAGCAAAAAAAACGGTGAAGGTTATTAAGTAAACATGTGACACTTGTTATTTCAAGGGGCTTTAGCTATTAAAAGTGTTCAAAACCAACCTTCTTTGTCCTTGTCGTGCATGTAGAAAAAAACAAACTTCACATATACGATAGTACCGACAGTACAATGAACCACAATTCCACACATGAATAATCATTAATGAGACTTGTAACTATCAGCGTTCACCCTGAGAAGTTGCAAATCAGTGAGTTTTACTCAGAAGACACAAGAATGCGTGACAGCTAAATGGTTATGGATAAGAGGATTGTCCAGGATACATGGTAACCCCTTTGAGTCTCAACTTTGATTGAGGAATAGAAAGGGAGAAATTAAGGGAAGAAAGTAAGATAGCGGATTCAGAAATGGAAGAGAAAACATTCTGTCCCAATCAAAGCACAATTCTCTTTTCAATATTGATAAATATTCGATTTTTCTTATTCCCCGGCGATGAGTTCGGCAGATTATGCAGTACCCGGACCAAGCCAACCATAGCCCAGTCAGGCCTTTAGATCCTGTCCCCCAGTCAGCTGTGTAGACAGATGCTTCCACCAGCGTTGGAGAGCAAACAGGCTGTGATATTCAGTCTCCAGTAGGCCAATGCAATCCAGCATGATCCGGCCCATAAAAGAGGTGAAATTGTTGGCCACTTGATAAGGCCAGTTGCCACTTCCTGCCTCTCGTCACAGACAAAGTGGCGATGTTTCACTCGGACAACTCAGCAGTAGTCTGCCTGATGTTCCTCCTTGATTCCGACAACAGCCAACAATATTTACTTCCTCGTTTACCAAATTGGTTTGAGTTTGCAATTGGTGAAAGGAATTAATAAAACAACTGATAAAAGTATGGAAAGCTGCTTAAAAGGTGGTGGTTTTGCTAAAAAAATTGTATTCAAAAAGCAGGTCAATTAATTACCTCTTTACGAAAACCAAAAGATCTGGGTTTTTTTCTGTGTTCAAGAAATCGGCTGTTTATTTATGCTCGCAGACATATTATTTGTTTTTATTATCTAAACTGCGGTGTTTTACAAGGATTTCCAGCGATGAGGAAAGCCATAATTGAACGTGTAAAATTACGACAAATATTTGAATCTAGAAAACAGCCCTAAGAAAATACGCGCGCTGATTGGTTAATGATCGTGTTTCTATAACTCCATAGAAACACAGAACTAGCACGAGCTGTTGACGTTATGATGGCGCGAACAAAGAGAATCTACATTTTGATGATCGAAGTAAACAAGTTGATTTTCTTTTTCTTCGTCGCGGTATTTTTGTAAAAGAAATAGAAAACATGTTCTCTGTGTTCCTATCGAGTTATAGAAACACTCGTGAAAGTTTGAGAGAACTCGACTGCGGCTCGACTGCGGCTGCGACTGCCTGCGGCTCGTGTTCCCACAGCATTTCTCGTTCTCTCAAACTTTCAGTCGTGTTTCTATAACTCGATAGAAACACAGCACATGTTTTCTATTTGTTAAGTGATGATTTCGAGGGCGTAATATTTAAAATCATGTTTGACCCTTCAACTGTACTTAAATTTGTCGGTGTAAGATCGAAACGTCTTCGGATCTTCCTCGGACGTCTTCGGCAATCTTCGGTTACCAGCGGAAATTTTCGGAAAATGTTCGGAAACGTTTGTGTGGCTTTCGAACAACTTTTGGAGTATCTTCGGAAAACTGTACAAAAACTTCGTTATTAGTATAATTATATAATAAACAAATAATACATAATTGCTTGTAGATATGAAATTTTCTGGAATTTCTCCTGTTCAGCTTTATGTCGCACACTTTCGCTGCACTCGCACGTAAGATATTGATTTCAACACTCAAAGAGAAAATTCATATCCAAGCATGTCCATGTATTATTCTCTATATAATTTGCAGATGCTTGTATCTTGCCTAGTTCCTGTACGGCTTTCTCCCAGGCTTCCGCGGTCAATTCATTTTCGTGACGTATCCCAGAAGAACAAACTTTTCGCCCCAGACCCTCCCCCAGACCACGAGACCCGAAACTATTGACCGCAGCGAAATATTGTAGCCTCCTTCGCACACGCTCTTTGGGCTCGTCACGCAATCTTCCTCAACATAAGGAAGGGGAGGAAGATTGCGTGACTAGCCCAAAGAGCGTCTGCGTAGGAGGCTACGAAATATTGAGGCCTAGGAACATTTATCCAGGAATGATCAATGTTACCTTCAAACAGTAAGTGTACGTCTTAACTGCCTCTTCCTCCAGATATCCTACAAATCTGTGGCAAAACCTCGGGCTAAGAATGTAAGCTATGAAGAAAAGGTTCACAAACACACCTGAAAATAGCAAAAAAATACTTAATCAAAGGGCTGTTAGAGCCAGCTCATTCGTGTAATGGTAATGCGCAATTTTTATTGTACCTGTTATTGCTTGTCATCGCAACCACAGGGGAAAGAAAAGATTGTTGTTGATGATATTGTATTGTATGTACTGTTTCTTTTTTTTTAATTATTGAACATTATGCTGGTCTGATTTGACTGTATTCAAGTAACAAACTAGGGAACTAAGGGGGAAGGGGTATGGGCATGCTCCCTGGGGAAAATTTAAAGTGTAAAAAATTAAGAAATGCCATTTTGAGGGTAATGGGATAGAAAATTTTGCATCATTTCCCATGCCATTATAAATACAGTAATTATTAAGGGGTTACCTGGCATCCAGAGCCTATTTTTTGGCTGACCACCCCTGTTTTGAAGCCCATTTTTTTACATGCCTTCCTCCCTGAATCCCAGGAACATCCCCCCTCTTAACAAATGGACAGTGTCTAGATTGATCATGTGATCACTACATGTGCTTTAGGTTACTCAGTTGTTAGACGATGTCCTTGCATTAGGCTTTCATACCCTACCCTCCTACCCTTGAGGTTAAGGGGGTCTATCTTATTTTAGGTCCCATGTTTGTTATTTGTCAATAAATTTGTTGAACCCCATCTTGGTGTGACAGTAATTATAAACTGAGATACAGGTGGATCATTATGCATCCTGTCTCGATGCAGTACTTCTCATGCTGACTATTTACAATATCAAGTCGCTAATTAGTCTATATTGAAAATTACCCAGTTGTCATAGTAACAATAACAATATTATGAATGACATGAGTGCAGTAGAACCTTTTAACAAAATTTAGAATGAAATCAAGTCCTGAAAGATACTAAGAAAGAAAATGAAGATATTTGTTTGTTTTCTGTCTTGTTAAGGACGTTCGCGCCCAAAAACTTCCCACACACAGATTTTTTTAAAACTTTGACTGACGGTAGAAAATGATAAGATTAGATAAAAAACGTAAAAAAAAAGGGGGTCACCGAACTCGTTTTCAAGATAAAGTGTAGCTCAGACCATAGCATTTCTACGATTCTCAGTCATTCGAGGCGATTCTGGCCGGATTCATTACTTTCGGCATATATTTAAGTTGAAGAATCATCTCTAAGCTATGAGTGTTTAACACGGCTTATATAGGCCTAATTGATAGATCTTTGCTACATATGTCATTAAATCTGCTAGAATTAGCCTTAAAAAAGACAACTTCTAAGTCACGCACACCTGTCTCCATGTACCAATTCGACCCTTTTTTAATAGTATATGACAAATAATTACAACTTCCCACACACAGATTTTTTTGGTTTTTTAGTATAATGTAGAGAGTTAAAAAGGAAGTGATCTGCCGAAAAAAAAGTGGGGGTCACCGAGCTTCCAACAAAAATATTCGCACACCAAGTTGACGCAAAGGTCATCAGCTCTATATTTTGTTAAGTGCGCGCTTTTGAAAATGACGTGGCACGCGCGCGACCAATGAATAGCGTGCGCACTAGAGATGCGCAGTAGCAATGGGCGCGAACGTCCTTAAGACTGGCCATCAAGATTAATTTTATATATATTATATGGACCCCGACAACTTGAACCCTCGTTAACTCGAACTGTTTTTTGTTTCCCTTCAGAGTTCGATTTACCAGGGTTCTACTGCATAACATGCTTATTAAACAGTTACCAGCATTAATAATACATTTTGCGACTTGATGCAAAACAACTAGAAGAAAACAAGAAGTAAGAGCCAGCTGTATTGTGTGAGCCAGTGCCTGTGAGATATTCAGTGAACACATAACTTTTAATATTTCTAACGCACATTAGGTACATCACCTGAAATGCTATCATATGTAAATTGAGACTGTCTCCAATGCAATTATTTATTTTGGTAGAAAGACAATAAAAAGGCCTCACCCTGGGCAAGAAGTATAATCCCTCTAAATAGAATTCCAGGTTCCTTTAGTTCCAAAGCTGTCATCAAGTGCATTCTTTCATTCTCAGCCTCCTCTTTAATGTGTTGTTGAAATGGTGAAAGAAAATGAATATTTCCCAGTCATATATTACATGTATGTGAAATAATGGGGGGGGGGCATGGCCGAGTGCTTTAGAGTGCGCGAGTGGATTTGAAATCTGGAGGTCCCTTAAGTCCAAATCCTTCACCCTTCCACTATCTGGATTTGTTCTCGGTAGTCCCATGTTCAACTCTTCGACCGCGTTGTGCATAATAGCCTGCTGGTCTGCCAGTTGGGATTTTTAATAGTATAAGACTGTTCTATTTGCAATATTTGTTTATTTAAATTTACAGTGTCCCCAAAAAAACAACAGTGCTAAATACATTTTTGACACTCAAAGTTATTTAATTCTTTTTAAAAAGCTTGAAATTATTCCAAAAATGAAATAATACCTAACAGTGTGTGAATCCATCCATGGTCCCTTGTAAGCTTCCTCAGTGAGTGAAAATGTCGTGCCATTGCTGCTATCATACCTGGAACCCCAGCGACTGTTTCCAACATGATGATGCGACTAAGTTTACAACAAAATAAATTTTGAGATGGGTGGGTGTATTCAAACCAAAAAATAAACATTCTGTGCTTGGAGGGTATGAGTATTTTCTATCACAACACAATGTGTCGTATTATACGAAGTGTTATTAGCAATGCATCAAAAGCACTACAGTTAAAGCTCTCCTTGTGAACACTCTAGCGACCAGCTCTAGTTTTGACCACCTTTGTGAAACCCTGTTTGAACTGCTCTCATAAGTGACTGCTCTCGTCAGTGACGGTGGCCACTTTTGGTACTAACCAACTGGACTTTTCTTTTGTTTTTAATTTTAACGAGTTTCTAAAGCTCTCATAAGCGACCACCCTCTATTGTTTTACCATGCTATCACTTACGAGAGCTCATTCGAAGCGACCAGCTCTAGTTTTGACCACCTTTGTGAAACCCTGTTTGAACTGCTCTCATAAGCGACTGCTCTCGTCAGTGACGGTGGCCACTTTTGGGATTAACCAACTGGACTTTTCTTTTGTTTTTAATTTTAACGAGTTTCTAAAGCTCTCATAAGCGGCCACCCTCTATTGTTTTACCATGCTATCACTTACGAGAGCTCATTCGAAGCGACCAGCTCTAGTTTTGACCACCTTTGTGAAACCCTGTTTGAACTGCTCTCATAAGCGACTGCTCTCGTTAGTGACTATGGCCACTTTTGGGATTAACCAACTGGACTTTTCTTTTGTTTTTAATTTTAACGAGTTTCTAAAGCTCTCATAAGCGGCCACCCTCTATTGTTTTACCATGCTATCACTTACGAGAGCTCATTCAAAGCGACCAGCTCTAGTTATGACCACTTTTTCAAATTTCCAAGGTAGTCTCTTACGAGAACTTCAACTGTACGTACTGCAACAGCTACATATAGATAATGTAATTATCAATATAGCTCTCCATCTCTCGGTCTCTGCAAGTGTTGCACTTCATTCGTGCAAGAGGATAATGTTATAGGTAAAATATTCAGCTTGCATGAGACAACATAAAATGTGAATAGGTAATTTTAACATTAAGTACTCCAGGACAAATCACTTAAAACATTCATTTTCTATATTTGGTGCAAGAATTTGGAACAGTATTCCTCAAAGTATCCAAATACTCTCTAAACATAAATTTAAAGATTCTTTACATCAGCTCCTTTTACATATTTTGGAACTGGAGGATACGTACTTATGTTGACACACCTACTCTAGTTAATAAATTAAGCAAGATGAATGTATAATAGGCTCGTAATTCTGTAATTCTGTAATTTTTCAACGTATTGTAATAACTCTAGTTCTATCTTCTATCTTTCTTCTATCTTTTCTTTCCTTTTAACTTTATCCTATAAATTAAAGTAAATTAATTTCTATTCAAGTGTCCTCTGCTCGCCTCGACTAGCAGAGCTATTTGCGAGCAGAGGAAGATGCTATGTATTTTAAAATTATGAATAAAAAAAATGTGTAATGTGTAAAAATGTGAATTATATGTGCATTGTCAGCTAACATAGTGTATTTTATGATTTGAGTTGTAACTGTCGACATCAGGGCCAAATGTGGCACAAAGACTTAAGGGCAATTAGACCTGACAAGGTGATTTCGTCTGGAATATATCATTTTAATTCATAAATAATCAACAAAATCATAACTTGCCAGTGACCTGAACTACATAAAGAGACCCCAGAATTCCAAAAGTACCAACTGGTCAATTTACTTTAATTTGAGTTACTTGCTAATGAAGAAGATGAAAAATTTAATACTTACTTCAACCACTTGTTTTCAGTCATCTTTCCAACTTTGTACAAGGAAACAATATCAAATCCAACCCTTAAAGTCTGCACACAGCCATAGGCAAGCTTAAATCAAAATCAACAATCACATAAAGGTGTCACATATTTTAGTCATTTGGTTAATAATAATTGTAGTCTATGTTAATTTAATTAAAATTACTATACTGACGTAAAAATTCAGCCTTGATTGGCAAAATCATGCATGTAGCATGATGATTTTGTCATGAAACTGATTTCCAAGCATTAATTAGTACTATCAATGACACTTGCATTTAAATTGAAATGAAATGGCTTTTCTGTGTTTCTTCAGAGTTCAGATTTACAAGTTTTTAAAGCCACCCTGAATGAAATATTTACCGTCCACTACAGTAATAGACGTATTCGGCTAACGTGTTTACATCCTTGTTGCCACCCAATTCAGATCACGTGATGATTCATTTGGGAGGTTACAATTGAAGGGCTTCCTGCAAAAAGGGCGTATATCGCTTTTTTAGCAGATTTTTTAATTTTTGGCAGACTGACTTGTGTTGACATGAAAAACATTGTTCCATTGTTAATTGTTAATTGCACTTCATTTTTAAGAAATAACGTATGCAAAAAACTCAGTCTTTGAAAAACAAAAGAACAAAAGAAACCATTTCCGTTCTTCCTTCCATTTTTCTCTACGAATTTTCAAGCAAAAGAGGGACCGCTCGCAGTCTACGACAATAAGCGATTGCAGAGATGCTCTTTTGACTTACGGCAGAGCAAAAATGTTGACTTCGTGAAGCCTTCAAGGTTAGGGTTCTGTCCCCTGATCCCAGAAGTTCGAAACACTGCAAATCATGCCGATTTGAAATAAAATTTATGTTATAATCAATTGCTACTTGTTGTCCATTATCTGTGTGAATCCCTGTGTCAATAACTTCCAAAAATCCACTTCCTCTTACGGTATGTTGCTGTTTATCAGGCCACCAAACCAATGAAACGTCTACTGAGCGCGATCGCTATGCATGCTTGGAAAGGCTCCTTTCGCCAACCAGTTCTCGCTTTCCAAACTTTGACACCAGCAACGCTTGGCAAATGAGCCACAACTCACGAGAAGCATTTTTTCTTGGGCAAGAACTGCTCTTGGACTTTGCTGCCTGGATCGACCTGACTTCAAACAACGATAACATGAGTATATCCTCGCTCGAACATCAGAGCACATTTTGGTTCTTTAAAATGTGCTGGTGACTTACGGGTTTATCAAGGCTTTATGATGCCTCTCAACCACCAGGCAGGCATGCAAGGTACTTTAAAACAAGGCTTAAAATATTAGTTGACAGAGCTCTAAGGCAGCATGCACTATTACCTTTTAACGCTCGATCAATTCACGTTTTGTGTTTCAAGTCACAATAACCGATGTAAACAATCCGTTCCCAGATTTCCGCTCGTGTGCTATTTTCCCTTGACTCAAAAGAAAGTGCAGCTAAGATTCTGTGGGATTTGATTTTGACTTCACACACTCTCAGCAGTCTGTCTGCTAGATAGGTGCATGCTAAAAGATCTCCAAAAGATGGCGCTTAGAAGACTGAGTTTTTTGCATATGTTATTTCTCGAAAACGAAGCGCAAACCAACAAAATCAATTTCGGAACAATGTTTTTCATGTCATCACAAGTCAGCCTGCCAAAAATTAGCTTGATCCTGCAAAAAATGAAAATCCGCTAAAAAAGCGATATACACCCTTTTTGCAGGAAGCTCTTCAATTGTGCAATTTGCTATGCGCAACTGCGTGCATGAGGGTACGTGCAAACAGAACAATTGTATCCTCCCAAATAAATCATCATGTGATCTGAATTGGGTGGCAACAAGGATGTAAACATGTTAGCCGAATACGTCTATTTAGTCACCGAATACAGATTCCAAAATGGTCAGGTTGGCTTTTTATAATTCGTCACCAGTAGCAGTTCCCATAATGGGGGTGCTCGTCAAACCTTTTAGGGGTTAAAAAAGCAGTTTTGTTACCTCGTAAGGTGTTCAGCCTTAAAAGGTCCAGAGCAGGAGCTTTTATGGCAGAAGACATTGTGTTGTTTTAAAAACTGGTACCTCTAAGTGGTGAAAAAGATTTCAAGCCATGCCCACAAAACAGGATCTTGGTACCTTGTAGTGGTTCTTTTGAAAATTTCCCATGACCACCCCTATCCTTTCTATATTGGGATTCCCCCGCCCCCGAGGATATAGCATGTAGCACACTGCAAGGAGAGCCCATAACTGGATGAAATGCACACTTCCCCATCCAGAGGACTAAACACTTGATCATCAAGCAAATCACAATTCCCACTGGCATTACATGTGCACTTCAAGGTAGAGAGAAAGCTCTTAAAAAGCAACTGACAAAAGGAACCCAAACAAGACTAATGAATCTTTCTCAGTCTATTTACAATCCAGTCTAACCAATAGCTGTTATCGGAGTTGAGCCCGCTGTCAAATGTTCCTTTGTTTAGAGCGGCACACAAACGAGGCTAAAGGGTCAATACAATGCAGTATTGACCCTTTCGCCTCGTTTGCATGTCAAACCGCTGATAACTGCGATAAGAGCTATTCTCCATATTGAGCTCATGTGCTGGGCTAATAAGATGTTAAAGTGCTACTATGATCCAATTTTTACCCCTTGATTTTTTAGGTTAATCACATAGAATTCTACGAAAGATTAAAAACGCCGTTTACCGTTTACAAATGCAACACATCTACTGCTATAACAATTTCCATTCCCATGGCAACCCACTCTTTTCCAGTCCCCTCTAGTCTGATATCAATATTTAGTGATTTTAAGCTTGGAAAACATTAAACAAGGCCATAAACTCAACCTAATGTTGGATTATGCAGATGAGGCACCATTGGCAAATATCAATATAGAACCCTAAAAGTGGTCAGAAAAGCCTTTAATATTGTGGAGGTCTGTAACCTAGTATATTGCTATGGTAACAAAAATTGTTAAGCTCATATTGCGGAGCACCGATCGTAGAATCTTACCGTAAAAATTCAAAAATGTAACATACAAATTGACTGAGATATCCTTGTTTATCATATTTGATCAAAATGGGGTTGAGTGTATGATGTCATCACTTGGTTAATTTGCATATTTTAAAAACTTGAATATCTCTGGAACGAAAAGAGACATTTGAAAACAGTAAACAGCATTTTTACTCTTGTACAGACTACTTGTTTATGTCTTAAAATGGCTCAGATTTGAAGGATGTGATTTTCGTCATAGTGGCACTTTAAGGAATTAATTTTTAGAAACCATTTTGCATCTTATGACTGCAATGAAGACATGTAAATTTTTTACCTTGTCAATCTTTGTTTTTTTTTCTTGATGGGTAATCTCTACACTGTTGACATCCCGTTCTGACCTTAAATAAAAAAACAAAATAAGTAAATTAAGATAAAATATTTATGCATTAATTTATACTACATGTCTATTGCATAAAGATTTATTTTCAACACTATTCTTTTCTCGTAAAATGCAATTTAAGTCAATTCTTATCAACAAGTCTTCAGTTTCACACATAACTGACAGATAATCTGATATAAAATTCAAGCCAGATCAGTTTGCAGATATCATTCTGCTCAGGCTTGTGCATAATACGTTTTTGAAGCACCTGTAGAATGAAATAATGATCCATCAATCAAATACATACGACTAGAGGGAAAGATCCAACACTTGTCTGATGTTTAAAGTACAATTATATTATAATCGAAATATTATTGGACATCTCGTGTCTTATGACTCTAGTCCCATGCTAAATCATTGCTCAATGTCCCCGCCAGATCCCAAGATGCCCGGTCAATCTCCTCCATCTAGATTTATATTAGTAGTGTTGATATCCACTTCGAACACCTACCAAATGGGATGCGGCATGCGGTAAGCCTCATTCCCTGCTGTCTGGTCACCATCTCTTGATACTTTTTTCCCCACTCTCTCTTTGAAGTGTGGTAAATCCGGGTGTGATTGGACACCACATGTTGACAACAAACATACCTGGTAAGAAATATATATTAAACTTATCTGAATATTAATTAGTTATGAGATGATAATCATCTCAGTTCTATACACAACATGAAAAGAAATTCAGGCTTGAGTATTCCAACCCATGACCTCTGCGATACTGGTGCAGTGTTCTATACCAACTGAGCTATCAAGCCAACTGGGAGTTGGTCACATTGTGAACTGTAATACAACCATATGGCAAATATATGAAAGATCATACATTTGAACTAATCATTCATGTTCTCGCATCGTCCCTTTTAGATTCTTGTAAGCTTTATAGTTTTTTTGGATCGTGGGTAGTCTTGATTGTCATGTCAGTCGATATATCGGTTGAGTGTCGACCGACACTCGACCGATATATCGACTGAGAGTCATTCGATAGTGGGTTGACACTCGGACAATAGTCGGTCGATATATCGGTCGAGATGTGCATCGGCTGATATAGTTTTTAGTTCACCGATACCCCGCCGATACTTCGCCGATATTTCGCCGATACTTCGCCAATACTTCACCGACACTTCACTTAGTATTGGTCGACTACTGGTTGATATGTTGGTCAATATATTGGTCGATAGTCGACCGATAGTCGATCACGTTACTGTTGCAAAGTTCATGGCCACCAGCTTAGTGTGTGAGCCCACGCACAAAACGCACACAAAAAAGTGATCCGCTATATCAACCTACCACCCATTGACTATCAACCAGCTAGCGACCAAGTTCAAGCGACTCTCAACCGACTGTCGACTGAGAGATATCGGCCGACACATGCCTGATATTTGTGCGACAGTTCACCGATATGTCATCGATACTTAACCAATATCCCACCAACATTTTACCGATACTCGATTGAGATGTGTCTGCACAATATTGACCGATAGTCGGTCGCTATATCAACTGAACACCGACCGACTATCGCCCAGCTATCGACCGAGTGTTGACCAAGTGTTGACCGACTATCGACCGACTCTCGGTCGATATATCGGTCGAGTGTCGACTGACAATCAATCGATATATCGACCGACATAGCGGTCGACACTACCTACAGTAAACATGATCCGTTTTTTTAAACATATTTAACAAATATCTGACTACAATGATCATTTTACCTTCATTTTACAGCGTAACTTCTGCTTTTAAGTTTAAAAATCGTTAAAATTTGTTTTCGTTTTGCCATAACCTATTAATAAATCTAAAGTCTTTTAAGAATCAAAAGTCATTTTAGACTTAAAAGTGAAATATGTCTAATTTTGCCCTCTTGAATAAGCTTACATAACATACAGTATACACGAAATCCCATCTAGTTGAACTTTTACGAACGTCCCTCTCAAATTTACTTAGCCAATAACTCTGCTTCTTTTGCTACATTTAAAGCACCTTCTTGTAATACTTCAAAGAACTAATCAGAACACAACTTACGGCGCTTCGGCGGCCTGCTTGTGGAGCTTCTAATAGCCCGCCATTTTCAGTTCCAAAGCGAGTCAAACGAAAAGAAGACCTGAACAAAATTCGAACTGCTGGGGAAAAAACCCTCACAGACTTGGAGACTAACATTGGAGAGGATAACGCCGCAGAGAAAAATGCACTTTGTAAATAACTGCTCACTGTTCGGCCAAAGGCAGCCTAAAAAACTTGTCTGTTGAGTTTACATGATGCACATAACGTGCACTTTTTGAGTGTTGCGTGACTAACAACAAAGACCGTGATCAGATGGTAAGCGCTGCCATATGACGTCAGTTCGAAACAATGAATGCTTACCAGACACGACAGATAAATGAATGAAATAATTAATATAAGTTAAGGTTCTCTTTACTAATTTGTACAATACAAATATGTTGTGGCTCAGACCAATTAAGTAGCAAAATTGACGTGTTTTTTTTTACAATGCCATTTTATTAAGAATATAAAGGCAGAAACCGACACAACGTAGAATGTTTTTTTGAACATGTACTATATTTCGGTGTGTAAATTACAGATAAACATATAAAGAAATAAAATAGTAAATAAACAAAATAAAGTAACAGGAAACGATTAAAATGTTTCTTCACGGATGTTCAGACCATCAGGAACAATTGTTCTGCCTTTTTGGATTAAAAAAGCCTCCCTGGCCTTACGAATGGAGTCTCGGTTAGAAGATATTTTTTCGATGGGTATTATTTGCATGTCGTTAGCAGTGTGGTTAGTAGAGGACAGTACAGGAAATGTTCTGCGGCCGGGTTTAGCTTTGGTGTTAGGGTTATCAGTCTTTGGTAGGGCGGTGTTCATTAAAACGGTCTTTCAATTCGTCTCTCCTATGTATCGTAAATTACAGCGGTTACATTGAATTGATGTAGATGAGGTTCTTAGTGTCACAGGCCAGGTACGGTTGGATTTTATGGGACGCGTTTCACCGGTGGAAAAGAAAGTATATGTAGTGAGGCCGTGAGAAATGTAGGGGCAAGTAGCGTAGTTTCTGCCACAACGGAAGGAACCAGAAGGAAGTTGGGGTTTGGCAGAATTAGAAGAGAGTTTAGCTGTGACAAGTCACGAAGGTTGGGGGAGCGCCTGAAGGCTACTACAGGTAAATGCTGAAAAACTTTTTTGCAACGGTTTGAAGAGAGCAACAAATTGTAATGTTTTTTTGATGATGTTAGAGATGTGAGGGAGTGATGGATTGAATGTAGTTATAAATGGCATACGTTTAGGTTTGTTGACGTCTTTGGTTTGTAAAGTAAGTCTGCGGGGGATGTCAGCGGCGCGTCGTATTTGTTTGCTGACGCGTTTAAGGAGGAAAGTGGTAAGTTGAGCAGCGATAGTATTAAATTTAAACGTAGCGTCGGTAGAACAGATACGTCGTAAGCGAAGTGCTAGACTGAAAGGAATGGCTTTTTTAGTATGTAAAGGATGGCAAGATGAATGGAGTAGTTGTTGGTGCTTGTCTGTAGGTTTAGTGTAGAGGTCTGTAGATATAGTACCGTCGTCAGTCAAAGAGACACTAACGTCAAGGAAAGGTATGTTAGTAGAAGAGTGTGAACTGGTGAATTTAATGGTGGAGTGAACGTTGTTAGGATAATCGATGAACATTTTTAAGTTATCTAAACCTTCGGTCCAGATCATAAAAATATCATCGATATATCGTAGCCAAGTGTGGGGTGGAAATGGTGCATTTTCCAAAGCGTTGGCTTCGAAATAACCCAGAAAAAGGTTAGCATAAGAGGGGGCCATTTTAGTACCCATGGCAGTGCAGAGTTATTTCTACCATCGACAAAATTACCTCTAAACTCAAGGATTTAATTAGCAAAAGACTTGCCTCATTCACTTGCCCATTGGGCTTGTGAGAATGAAAATCTACTTGTCCCAGACAACAAGACGGCACATTTTTTGAGCCCTGCACTGCACAAAAAAAATACACGAAACTCAAACAGCATTGTGACTAACATGAATTTAATTCTCAACAAGCTATCATTTTATACAGATTACTTCATCCTCTAAAGCACAAGGTAAATAATATAAAGGCAAACATGCAAACCGACTATACAGAAAAATGACTAAATCTAATCATAGTTAATGGATTATTAACTATGATCTAATGATTACAAAAAAAGGTATCTGCACCCTTACAAAAATGACCATGCTTAATCATCAACTAGCTCACGGACTTAACTCTATAATGACTAAATGTATTATCCTACTTTACACAGTGTTGTCATACTAATGTCATCAAAAAATGTGGACTTAAAACAAGATTGAAACAACTTATTTCTACAATACTCAACTGCAACATGTTTAGAAATTAATGAACTAGTCAAGTTCAAAGCTTGCTATACAATTGAACAAACCGGATATAAGTTCTAAAACTTAATTCTATATTTGTAATTGTCAACTGATTATTGTGGACTGTTACCATGTTTAAAGGGCTTGGCAGAAGTTCTTAAATACCTGCAAAGAGGCTGACGACTCTTACTAAACCCATCTAAACATGGGGCAGCTACAAATAAATGAACAAGGTATTTTACAACTGCAGAAATTCTTGCATGCTCATTGGCTAATCTTCATTGTCAGTAAAGCAAACAGACAAATGAATTTCTGATGCAATGAGCGAGACTGGACAGTTTGAAAATTTGTTATTGTAAAAAAACAACAACAAATAGATGGCAGTTTCTCGCACGTCTGTCCCCATTATTGACAATGAATTTTGTCATAACATTGTCAAGGTAGTCTGCAGCTGCTACTTTGACAATTTTATGACAAAATTCATGATCAATAACATGGCAGATGCATGAATAACTGACAACAATTTGTTAATTGCACTACTATTATTTAATATTAGCAGCAGAGCTCTCAGAAGCAAATATTAAGGAAACCCTTTGGCTCTTAATGACTTGAATGACAAGCATGTTTGCACTTTTTCTTTTCAGACATAGAACTCCAGACATTTTCATGTTAAAGACATTAATTTTGTAGCGACTGAATAATCGCAGTATGTATGTCACATGATGCACTTGCTGTTAGGACAGCATGATTTAAAATACTGTCTATCTCCATGTTTTGAATTTGAACATCCAAATGAAAGTGAAACTTCAGACCCAATACCATCACAAACTGACCGAGCTCAACTTCGTTAATTTAACTGTTTTACAACATAACCATAAACATTTAGAAAATAACCCAAAGAAAAAAAGCATTCTGATTGGTTTATAATAGTGTTTCTATAAATCACTAGAAACACAGACCTAGCACAAGCGGTTGATGGTGCAAACAAAGAGAATTTACATTCTGATGATAAAGTAAACAAGTTGTTTTCCTTTTTTCAGCGCAGTGCTTTCTAAAAGAAATAGGAAACATGTTCTCCTTGCTTCTATCAACATTTAGTATAATCTACTAGCATTCCATCATGAATGCCGTTCTCTAATTGGAAACACTACTCAATATTTATTCTGTTGTAGATAATGAGCAGCGTAGTAGCGCGAGCTAGGGGCCGCTTCTTCGTGTTTTCGGAAGAAGCTTTAGAATAAATTTTTCAACTACTAGTAGATTTATACTAAAATAATAATATTCACTCTTGATTTCTATGCAATAGAAATCTCAAGCTCATAATCTAATTGTGCGATAGAAAAGTTTGGGAGAACTTGAAAAAGCTGTGATAACATTTGCCTAATGGCTTGCATTCCCACAGCATTTCTCATTCTCCCAAACATTCACTTGTGTTTCTATAGCTCAATAGTAACACAGAGAACATGTTTTCTATTTCTTGAGTAAGATATGCTGAAGAAGTTAAACATGAACAGTATTTTTTGGGAGCATAGATTTCAAGGAAATGATTTCTTGAATCATTTCATTCACTTGAAGCTTTAACAACTGGTTTTCTTGCTCCAATTTTGATGCCCTCGCAAACAAGGTATGGTGTCTTTCCTTCCTTGCACGACGAAACTTTCTGGAAGCCTGATTGTTCCTCATCCTCTTCTCCGAGGCTTCATCACTACAAGAACTACCAATCGATGAAGGAGAACCTTGGGAAACATCAAACAGTGCTGATGGCTCCCCACTCAGCGCACTTAAATGTTTATATGCTTGTTGGTCAATCATTTCTAAATCGTTGCTTTCTGCATCATCATCATCTTTTCCAGGGTTTGGCAAATGGCCAGTCAGAGCACTCCCACAAATGCCAACAGCCTGGTTGCCGTCTTCCACATCTATTGGCCCAACCCATTCTTTAAGCACCTCTTCGCCATAATTGAACAACTCAGCATTTGCAACCAAAGATTTCCCCAAAAGGTGTCCCTTGCAACTCTCCCCTGGTATCAACTTCTCGAGTTCAGCAACCTGGTCAAAGAACGGTTCTCCAAGACTTGTCTGGTCCCAGCCAAGATCTGTAGACCAGAGGCTTGCTTGGTCTAGAAGTGGGCTCTCGAGAAGATCTTCCTCTGTCTTTGGGGAGGCAAGGTTGGCAACCCCTAATGTACAATACAAGATTTATAATAAATTAACATGTTACGGATAGGAAGAATACATAGCCTTACACAAAATTAACAAATGGTAAAAACCATGGTATACTCTATTGAGTTATGGATTCACATGGGAGGTTGTTAAATGAAAGAAGCCTAAGAGTCACACGAGGCAATAGCCAAGTGTGACTGTAGCTTCTTGCTTTTAGCTCCTCCCATTGTCCCATCTTCTCGCTTCTTCCATTTGTTTTATAACATAACATTGAGACACTGGAACAAAAGAAGTCTTTTTATTGAGCTACATCTCAAAAAATGTTCGTGTAGCCTTACATGACAAGAGAAAAGAAGCACGCGAAAATTCATTCATGACAACCGACTGCACACCAGCAACTTGATAAAGTTTATTCGTGTTTCCAAGGATAGACTTTCTGTCTCATCTTCAGACAACTGTGAAGACAGTTCCACATTTCTGGCAGAAAGGACGTCGGCAATTAGCACACATCAGCATTAGCACACATCAGCAGCGTGCACCCATGGGCAAATAGGTAAAGCAGAGCGTAAAGCAGAGCGTGCGCTTTGCTTTAGTTATGTTATAAGAATAAATAAAGTATGATAAGGGGTCATCAACATATTCACTTGTTCCCCACTTAGTGTCCAGTGGACGGTCCGACTCCCCCACCCCCCTCTGCTTACCCCTTCTTCAATCATGTCCAATTTATTTTGCTGCCTCAAGAGTGGCTTTATAGACCCTTTGCAGCTATTATGGGCTATAACATAAAAAATGACAGAAATGGGAAAAGCATGTCAAAAATAGAAAAATGGCCAGGTTTGAGGCCCCTGGCATTAAAGGTGAGATTTTTTGACAGTTAAAAAAATTAAGAAGATTTGTATGGAAAAAGTTGTTGGAGAGCAAGACCTTGCTCTCCAGCAACATTTTCCATACAAATCTTCTTTATTTGTTAAAAATTCAAACTGTTGTATAAACTTACTCTTTAATGCCAGGGGCTTCAAACTTGGCCATTTTGGTATTTTTGATATGCTCTTTCCATTTCTGGCATTCTTTAAGTTAAAATCCATAATATAAAATTGTGACCCAAGCTGCAAAGGGCCTATTCCAGTCACTGCAGTTAACAATTACCGAGACATGACCTTAAATCGTTCAAGAGAAGCTTTCTCCCACTGACTTGCTTTGTTGAAACATCTGACTTCAGAAAGAGTTCAGAAGAGAGATCCAGAATCCAATGTTTTCAAGGTCTATTTTAACTATGTTGCAAGCACAAGTGCAAGTGAAAACTGCCTGTTTTAGTTGAGCCCTTTTTTCAACGTGAAGTCAACATTATTAATTAAAATGGATCACTTTGCTTTTCACATGCAAAAATGGACTCTCCAAACCCTACCCACCAGCCTAAACATCCAGTTGATGTGAAAATGTTGATAGCTTCAAGGCAGGTTCAATTGTACAGTGGAACCTCGCCTAACAGTCACCCTGCTATTTACAGCCAGCGTCTTTTGTCCTGGCAAAACACCCAAACATTTTGTTATAAGAAAACCCTTTTAATACGGCCACTCTGTTAATACCGTCAACGGTCACATTCTGAAATCCCAACCTGTAGGATCCTCTGTAATTTTACCCTGTTGATAGGGCACTAGAAGCAGTTACCTTCATCTTTTAATCTACATTTTCTTTCTTCGATTTACATTTTTACAGTCGGACAGGCCCACAGATAGCTAGAGCTAGTCTAGGCGGGCCAGTCTATCAAGATCAAAATACATATATATATTAAAAAATTACAACATTTAACTCTATTAATATTGAATGTCTTGACTGAAGTTTAAACTTTTTTTCAAAATTATATCTGCAATTCAAAGTGCAATTGTGATGTCTGTCAAGACGACACTTAAAACAGACCAGTCATGAAATTTGACCCTTCCCCGTTAACACGGTCGAATTTTCCACCGTCCGTTGATGACCGTATTAATATGGTTCCTCTGTAATTCGACCGTCCCACCAAGGTCAAGAAATATGCTACGACACTACAAATTTGCTCCACGAAAATACACGTGAACTTACGAACTAATAACCAAACTTACCATTGTCAAAGACGAGGCTTGGATTCGTACAGAGGCGAGGCACAGAAAGTATAGCCACTAGCGACGGAGGTTTCCACGTGGCCGGTGAAGTTCACTTCAGCCACCATGTTGTCTTTCGTGTTCGTCGACTGGTTCAAAGAAGGCATGACTGTACCCTTGCACCTCCCTTTCGGACGCCCAACAGAACTCTTCAGGTGCATTTCTCGTCAAGACTTAAGGTAAACCACAAACTTCGGATTGTGGACGAGCCAAACCGTGAAAAAATCTTTTGAACAAAGGGAACTGTAAACCCACAGTGAAATGGTGCAACACTGAAATGCGAGTGACTGCCGTGAAGTACTGGAACTAGTTCGCGTCCGTTTTGGGCCGCGTTGTATTGTGGGATGGAAATAGGGTCGCAGTGCGTATTTCTTCTTATATTTCTATTCGAATTCATCGTAATCATAACACTGTACCACAAAGGCTCCTGCTTTTGGACCTTTTGAAGCTGAACACCCTAAGAAGTACCAAAATCGCATTTTCAATCCTTAAAAGATGTTATGAGCAGCCCCGTCCTGACCCCCCCCCCCCCCCACCCTATTTGAAGCCGATAACCTGTGAACAGATGTCCCAATATGATGCAATCTCGATCCCAGGACTTTTCCCTTTGAAATTGGGAGGGGTGGGGGAAAAGCCCGGCAACGAGGTTGAGTTATGATGCCCTGCTAGGGAGCCCTTTGCAATGACTGAGCTCCACGATTACATGACCGCTAGCTGTGGGCAGGCAAGATGAACCAAATTTGCATTCTGTTCACATGTAGCTACCCTACAGGGCAAGACGTATGGGTTATTGACCAAGTGTGAGGTCAAGATGGCTGGATATTGGCCGAGTTCTTTTTTTTGCGTGTTTATGGACCGAGACGGAGTCAAGGTCCATAAACACGCAAAAAAAGAACGAGGCCAATATCAAGCCATCTTAACCGAACAAGCTTGGTCAATAAAGGATTTATTATACGGCTTTCGGGGAACTTTTTCTTGCGGGACAAGGCGGGTAGTCCCGAGCGGGCAAGATGGCTCCATCTTGCCCTCTCGGGTAACCAATCACAGCGCAGGATTTGACTCATCTTGCCCGCTCGCGGTGCTAGCCATATAATAAAGGACTTTATTATATGGCTAGCTCCGCGAGCGGGCAAGATGAGTCAAATCCAGCGCTGTAATTGGCTTCGAGGCTACCTGTAATTGGCCTCGTTCTTTTTTGCGTGTTTATGGACCTCGACTCCATCTCCATAAACATGCAAAAAAAAAAAGAACTCGGCCAATATCCAGCCATCTTCACCTCACACTTGGTCAATAACCCATACATCTTGGCCACTCAGGATTACCCGCTGTGTCCCGAGGGAAAATGGACAGGTGTTCTTGATGCTAAATAATAATTAAATCTTCTTTCCAGCAATTCAAGCTTGTGAGATCAAGATGGCAATTTAGGTATTGGCCTTGTCCTTTGTTTGTGTGTTTATGGACCTTGACTACAAACAAAAAAAGAGAAAATTATAGCCACAATAACCCATATTTGGGCAGTGCCATGGCAAGGGGAGGGGCTGGGATAGGCCCACACCCCCCACCCCCAGTTTTATTACCCCAAAAGTAAAAATGGCATACATAAAATGTTGAAAATAAAATCTCATCTCCCAGTCCAGGAGCCCATCACTAGGAGCTTGCAACTCCAATACTAAGCCTATGTCACGGCATTTTTACAGACCGGTCTATTTTTAGACTTCTTTTCCCGCAAAAAAGGTCAGTTCCGTTCTACACGAGCGCGCATCGGTAAGGGAAACAATGGCGGCTTTTCCTTTTAATCTTCCAGTGAAAATGCCGACCTCAATTAAAGAATCAAGTCCGTGCTTATGATTTGTCACTGTTGTCCCTGCGGGAGTCTTAATTCGCGGTAAATTCAAGCTAAAAATAGACGGGTCTGTGAAAACGCCGTGACAGGAATATGGGGTAGTTGCTGGCTCCTAGTGATGGGCTCCTGCCCAGTCATATTGCACAACTTTGCGCTGAATAACCTCTACGTTTCCATTACCCCAATTCATATTTGTACGTCTTTTTTTTTACCATCGTAGGGTGATGCACAAAAATAATGCAACATGCAGATAATGTCTGCGTTTACCTCTAAGGCATCTCAGACAGTTTAATAACGAACTAATACCTGACTTGGAGTCTCCGACGGGGAAAAAAATTGGTAGAGAGACAGTCGGTTTTGTCGTTTTGTAATTGACATTGCAAGTGTTATAGGAAGTAATTCGCGATACGCGTAAATTACAAATAGCTCTTTGAGAACGATGGAAATAACATTTCTGAACCTCTAGATTTCAAAATTTTCTGAGTGCGCATGCCCCTAAACCCCTAGCAGCTTGAGCCTTTTGCGCTAAATAGGCCCTTTGCAGCTGGGGTCACGTGACCAAATTTTTCCTAGAAATTTTTTATATTATGGGCTATAACTTAAAGAATGCCAGAAATGGAAAGAGCGCATCGAAAATACCAAAATGACCAAGTTTGAGCCCCCTGGAATGAAAGAATAAGTTTATACGACAGTTTGAATTTTCGGAAAATTTAGAAGTTTTGTATGGGAAATGTTGCTGGAGAGCAAGGTCTTGCTCTCCAGCAACATTTTCCATACAAACCTCCTTATTTTTTAAAAAATTCAGACTGTCATAAAATCTCATCTTTTAATGATGGGGGCCTCAAATTTGGCCGTTTTGATATTCTCAACATGCTTTTTCCATTTCTGGCATTTGTTAAGTTATAGCCCATAATTTTATGAAAAGTAGGTCACGTGACGGCTTATCTCCAAAGGGCCTATTCTGTGTCCCACCAGTTTTTCCCCCTTGCTACGGCACTCTTGGGTGTTCTTAACAGGGGAAACGCTGGCTGTCATGAAAGGTCATAAAACTACTGAGGAGGTGTTTGTTATAAACTTTATTCTCACTTTGTTATGTAAAATACAGTGACGTTTGAAAATCGTGCTTCATCGCATATATATTTCACTTGGATAGCCTTGGATGTCCACTCTGGACTGCTGCTTCAAGTTCAATTTTCAGTCTTCAGTATCAACTGTAAGTACTTCCACGCCTGTATCAGTTATCAATAGTGTATGTTCAAACTGTGCAGACCTGACAAAATGTGAAAGAATTATTAACAATAAGCTAAAAAGCACAAACGTAGTGTCACAGACCATAACCAAATAAGAAAGGAAAAATCCTTGGATCACATGTACTCAAGGCATCTGCAGTCGAGTGTCGATCGATGCATGTACCCTTGATCAACCCTCAATCAACACTGATACTCGGTTGACACTAGATTGACACTCGATCGACATCTTGATCAATACTCAATTGACAGTTGGATGACAGTTCGCAGAGTGCTGACTGACTCATAATGTAGTTATCAACACTAGATGGCATGCATGCGAAAATTAGTAGACTCTCGGCCGAATGTCGATCAATTAATCGAGTGTTAATCAACTGGCAATCAAAGGTCGAGGGAGGTTGTGGATCAACACTTGACCCCGGATGGCTTTCATACACATGATCCAAACTCTGTTGTTCCGGGGGGGAGGGTACTCCCATATTCCCATATATGGGCTATATAGGTATGTACCGCGGGATAAGGTAGGGTTTTTGAGGTTCTTGATCCTTAAATAGGGTATCATTTTTGCCCCTGTTGGCATTAAGTTCCCAGTGAGATCCTTAGATAGGGTGCCTAAATTCTACCAGCTAAAGTTGCAGTAGGTAAATGGCCAGCTGAATGAAAAACAATGATCTGTTAAAACTGAACCTTCGGTTAACTTCCAGCGTTACACAAACGAAATAAAGCCGACCCATGCACGCTATGCTTAGTTTTTGATTTTCCCTTCAATAGGGTGTCGTTTTTCGGGTATGGGCCTTAACCTTTATCCTTAAATAGGGTCAGGGTTTAAGACCCTTCGCAGCACACCCCTATCCGAAATTTACGGAAGTACCCCCATGGGTGTTGTTCCCATTGGTTGTAGAGATAAGCCTCCACAGAATAGTCCGAGTAAAAGTGATTTACACTTTGTTATATATAAATATTTATAATTTTCTTTTTCTTTCTCCTTGTTTTCTTTGTTTTGTATATGTTCATAATTATAATTTTTAGCCTTTTAAACTTTTAGCTATTTAACTACTTTTTCCTTATTTTTAGCAGGGCCTCAATTGATAGCGGTTCTATTTATACCGCTGACAGAGTTACCCTGTGGTTTTGACTTCTACTTATGAACTGGAACACAAATCAAGGTCAAGTGCATGATTGTAGTTAATATAATTTTTAACTTGATCTTTAGTGTTTTGTCGGAAGTGATTCTTCAAACTACGTTGCGTCTCAAACAAAGACACTTATCAAAAACGTCATAAGAGGTCAAATCACCTTACTCACTCTACCTTTTTCTATCTTTTGTGACAACAGTCCAGCCATCTTCAAGAATTTCTATTTCAGGAGATCCTTCACAAAGGACAGGCTCTGGACATTATAGAAATGAAATTATACTAAAATTCAAACACACCACTACAAGAAAGGAAATTAGAACCCATCCAGGAAAGTCTCACTCACTTTTGGTGAACACAAATTGTATAGCATGCGCATATTTTCAGAAAGGCACTTGCTCAGATGCAGTCAAATGTCAACTGATGTTTCCATTGTTGACCAGAGAATACAACTTCACTTATAATACTTTACATCTTAAATAAGTAATGTACATATAGGGGTTTCAAGATGTTTGTCAGGTATTAATTATTAATTAATGCCTGGCATAACTTAGATAATGATTTTTACACCTGGACATTAGTCAATGACCGAATTATAGGGTTAAGTAAGCAAAATATTTACCTATGGTAAATGTCATCCCAGAAGCCATTTTTCCAGGCTTAGAGTTTGCTACACAAAAATGAGAGAACATGATGTCAAAATTGAAATAACTGAGCACATAAAGGGTTGTATGCCCTTTTATTCGTTATTATTTTTACTCATTACTACAAACTTTCTATTTTGCGTTTATCTTTGCCTTCAATAGAGTAAAGAATGAAAAATAAAATATGTTTGTGTGATTTTGTTTTATTATGCCCACAATGTTGTCTTAAATTTTGAACACTTGACCACTAGTTGAATTGATGTGGTGTACCATGTTACAATCAGAGTCTGACTTAGATCTCAGATAAATAATGCACCTGTATGTAAAATTTCTGGAGGCCCATGAAACATCGATCCAATGCCATGACCTGCTAAATTGGGGCATACTGTGAATCCATCCTTCTTGGCCATGAACCTGAACACAAACAAAGGCAAAAAAGCCAACCATGAGATTTTAATCTACAAATTATAAATTGCAAAGTAGTGTCTATGGCAAGGTAGGATTTAGCTGTTTTTAACCGAGCAGACGGTCTGTAGGGGAGAATCTTGACCAAAGTCATGTCGAGTACAGACCAAACGCAATGAGGTCTGTACACACGACTGAGGTCAAGATTCTCCCATACAGACCGACTAAGCTTGGTTAATAAGATGTTCATTATATGGTGCAAACAAGAACAATTTAATTCATTTAATGTAACTGGTTCGTACTAACAAACATTTTGCTTGCGAATGGCAGTGGGATGAATTTATTTCTGCCAAAGTTTGCTTGTCCTCTTTACTTTTTTTTCTCATCAGGCATTTTGGCAATGCCAGAAATACATGTAAATATTGTTAGATGAAAATAGTCAAATAGTCGAACCAGAGAAATATATTCGTCCTTGGTTGTTTTTGCACGGACCTTGCTGCACTTGGCACAATCTCAGGCAACCATTCCCCAGTACAGCACTCACACTCGATTAGTAAGAGGTTATAATTGAAGGTGTGTTGTTTGCTGTTGACTGTTACAAGATCTAATGGTCTTACAAACATATATTACTCACTCAATTGTGTTACCAATCCAAGAAAATCGTACGCCAGGTTTACAGATATTAATGGCAGCATCAAGACAACGTTGACTGCTTTCCAGTAATCTTTGTCCCTGTTCATCAACAACACCCACCAAGAAGCTCTCGCACAAGTCTCCATGCATGCCCCCTATGTATACCTAAGAAATGCTCCATCATTCATTTCAATATATTTCAAAGAAAGCCCACTTGACTACGATCAAAAGCACAAAGAAACAAAAAACATGAAGTACGTATGTCCAGCTTATGTAGGAAGAAAATGATCCCGAGTAGAGAAGGGTACCCCCATATAGAAAGGATGGGGATGCTCGTCCGAAATTTCAAAAAGAAACTCTAAGAGGTACATGTACAAAGATCTTGCTTTGTGCGGGTGGCGCAATTTTTGTTTTATGCCCCAATTCAAAAACGACGTGTTAACTGAATACAAACCCTTTTATTAATCAGTTGTGAATTCCCAGAGTGTAAATGAGACAAATCATAAATCACTTGATCATCAAATGTCTCCTGTCATATTCATTTGGATCCAACTTGAAACACAACTTTTAATATTTTATCCACATGCACAAGCTAAGAAAGATATAAATGCCTGCCTTAACAAAAAAAAATACTGTCGGAATCACATCGATCAAAAGATCAAAACAAAAAGACTACCGTACTTAGTGGGCGTGAAATCAAAAAGGAATCCAGTATTTAATCTACTAATTGTACAACAAACCTAAAGTTTACATACCACTTATTAACCGAGATTGAGGTCATTACAGGGAAATCTCAGACTGAGGCCTTGATGTATTGACCGAGCGATAGCGAGGTCAATGCCTCAAGGCCGAGGTCTAAGATTTCCCTTTAATGACCAAGCGGACGAGGTTAATAAGTTATTTATTATATGGCCTTTTCAGCATGCGCTATGCTTAAAAGGAATACAATAAAAACACCGGAAGTCGCTCATACTGAAGAAGTATCTGTATGCTAGTTAATTTTCTTTCAGTTACTGAAAATATAGTTATAGTTTGTCATCTTTTCTGTTGTTTTTCGCCAACGCGCTTGTAGCTTTTACTCAGAACTCAAAAGAGCTGTCGAGCCGAGTAGAATTTTCATAATGCCCGGTCATTACAAGAAAATAATGCCCGCTCAGTAGCCAATCAGAGCGTGCGTACTATAATTTGTAGCCATATAATAAACTCTAGTTATTTACTTTATTTACACTTACTGAAACATCCACACTAATGATATCACCATTCTTTAAAGGCCTACTGAGATGGTAAAAAAAAACAAAGTACAGTCACTTGAGCAGTACAGCAAATTATTAATTCCCACAGGTTACAATTTTCTGTTCAACCTTATAACTGGCTAATATGATGCCTTATTACCTGGTCTTCAGAATAGAAATGTAAAATACCTCCTGGACAATTAGAGGCCTAAATTTAGTCTTTACCAGACATTAGTATTAACAACCTTGATTGGCCAATGTCAGATCTGATTTACTGGGAGTTAAGGAGATGAAGAAGTATGGTCAATGGCAACTCTTCCAAAGATAATAAATATATTAAACTTGAGTCTAGCTGTGAAAAACATGTCAACTATTAGGACCAGTTTTCACTTGAGTGTTGAATGCTTCAAGCAATTGGCATAAAACATTTACACCACTCTATGTATCCAATCCGAAGTAAAACCAGAACCAATTATTTATGACTTACTTGCATGCATTTTCCCACTCTTTGCACCTGCCACACATAATTGCTTTTTCCTTTGTTATTAACCAAACCAATTATTTTGGTTTTAGTTTTACAAAACACAATTGAAAACCGGTCAGTGTAAAACGCAAACTGTGGACTGTAGACTGCAGACCGAGGCTAAAATGCAGACTAAGGCTAAAATGCAGACTACGGCTAAAATGCAGACTGCAGACTTTTTAACTGAATTGTGTTACCATTATTTCCATCACTGAGAGCTAACTGTGAACAGGCTTACCGGAGCATTATTCAGGCTAACCCAAGTGATATCCAGACTAACCACAGACGACAGACTCACTCCGATTAGCCTGAATAACATTGTATATGTTTAGCACTAGATAATGGAAATAACACAATATATACTTAAAATGTCTGTGATTTTACTCCTAGGTCTGCAATCTGCATTCTACCCTCAGACTGCACTTTACCCTCAGCCCACAGTCTGCAGTCTGTGTTTTACTCTTAACTAGTTGAAAGCCCACAAAAATCATGTTATCACTACCTATCAGGTATTCCATGAACAGCCACATTATTAACAGATGTACAAACAGACTTGGGAAATTTCTTGTAGTTCAGAGGAGATGGATATGCTCCCAGTGAAATGGCTGTCTGGTGCACAGCTTTGTCAATATCTTCTGTTGTCACTCCTTCCTTGAAAGAAAAACAGAAACGGCTTAGAGGACTCAATATAATTAATTTACATTTCAGTGTTTTCAGTATCTCTGAATGTTATTTGAGTTTTTCCATTCTTCTTCTTTATTCTTTGTCCAACAAAAAATGTGCGATAGCGGCTCCACAAATAGCTAGAGAGCTAATCGTGGTGTCTCACTGTATTCACAATTCGAGAAAGACTGGTTGAGTTAAAGGCACAACAATCCCATAATCGAAAAACAGGTTGAATGACAGGTTTACTGGTCATCCTCTTCCTGGGAATCTGCTCAATGAACAACTTGTTCACTTGTCAATGGCCATTTTAATAATGATCTCGGCTAATTATTGTATTGGTTCAAAAATGACCAAAGAGAGTCAGAACTTTGGGAAAGGTTCTTGACCACTAATTTCTCTCAGATAATATTTCTTCTGTGAGCAATTTTCTTAAAACTAATGGCAAACAAATCTTATGGTGGTAGTTTGATATGCAAAGGTACGTAACCCGGTAGAGAAACTTTGTAGCATAATTCAGTGTTTTCAGTATCTCTGAATGTTATTTGAGTTTTTCCATTCTTCTTCTTTATTCTTTGTCCAACAAAAAATGTGCGATAGCGGCTCCACAAATAGCTAGAGAGCTAATCGTGGTGTCTCACTGTATTCACAATTCGAGAAAGACTGGTTGAGTTAAAGGCACAACAATCCCATAATCGAAAAACAGGTTGAATGACAGGTTTACTGGTCATCCTCTTCCTGGGAATCTGCTCAATGAACAACTTGTTCACTTGTCAATGGCCATTTTAATAATGATCTCGGCTAATTATTGTATTGGTTCAAAAATGACCAAAGAGAGTCAGAACTTTGGGAAAGGTTCTTGACCACTAATTTCTCTCAGATAATATTTCTTCTGTGAGCAATTTTCTTAAAACTAATGGCAAACAAATCTTATGTCTAAGTTTGCATGAGACTTAACCACATTGCTTGAACCATTCCCGGGATGTGGGAGGGGGAGGGGGGGGGGAAGGGGCTACCATATAAAAAAGAACAGGGGTGCTTGTCACAAATTTTGCAAAGAACCCCTAAGAGGTATTAAGATCCTGTTTTGTGGGGGTACCCGAATTTTTTACCCTTAAGAGGTTCCAATTCTTGTCATATTTTTCCAGCTCAATATCGTAAAAGGAACAGGTAAAAGCTCCCAGTGTGGTCAATTTGAGGCTGAACACCCTAAGAGCTACCAAAACCGTTCCTTTTTTTATCTCAAAAAGGTACAACAAGCACGCTTCATCCTTTTTATATGGATTCTGAAGTCCCCCTCCTGGAGAACCATTTTGACTGTTGTAAACTGAAGTCTCACCTTGACATTATCTCTGGCAACATTGAGGACTCTTCTTGCTGTTCTACAAGCTGTTCTCATTGCAGCAATCTGCTCATCTGTTTTTATCTCTATGGATCTAGGTACAGCTGCGGGTATACCACTTTCAGCATATGGTGGTAGTTTGATATGCAAAGGTACGTAACCCGGTAGAGAAACTTTGTAGCATAATTCGGTGATTACTTCAAATGACGTGTTTGTAGAATAATTTCTGCAGGTAAAGTGGTTTAAAATAACTAGGTTATTAACATTCCTGCCAGATACTTGTTTGTTATGTTATACTGCTGAGTTAAAAGACCTTAAAATGATACCCAAGTTTAAGCACTGTACAAATGATAATTGCGTTAATTGTGCTAGTAAGAACAAATGCTTGAGTCTAATTCTGGCACTATTAATTAACTCAGGTTTTGATGCTTGGCGAATCAACATTCTAGATAGAGGGCCCACTTATCACGTGAAAGTAGACACAGCTTAGCCTTTTTGTAATCAACAACCAACAGTTCATAACAAATTGATAGTGTGTAATAGCAATATTATATTCTCAAATAATAAAACAAATTTCTGATGCACTCTTGTTTAATAAGCAGTATGTGTTTCTTGAGAAAATCGTACCTGCAATCACAATTGATTAGCCTTTTAAATAGCTGTACTTCTTTATCTGGAAGACAAATTAAAGATTTCTAAATCATCACAGAGGGTTAAGGGATATATTCATTTTTTCACGTGTTTTAAGCATCAAGGTGTACAACTCCCCTGTCTACAAGATGGGTAGCAGAATGACATAAGGTTAACTGTAATTGGCTACCCAGGTGGGAGAGATTGCTCTATCTTGCCCGCTCGGGATAACCAGCTGTGTCCTGCAAGAAAACAGTGTTCTTTTCCCATAAAACAAATCCTTCACTAACCAAGCTTGTTCGGTCAAGAAGGCATTTATGGACCTTAACTCTGTCTCAGTCCAGGAACATGCAAAAAATGAACTTTGTCAATAAATTCAGCCATCTTGACATAACGCTTGGTCAATAACCCATATTTACAGTGCTTATTTTTATGTGAATTTTTTTCCTGCTGCAGGTATAGTTTTTCATATAAATTATGTTTATTACCTTTAAGGTATTTGATGTAACCATCTTAGTATTAAATTGCTATAAAGCTTAAAAAAGCTTAAATAAATTAGTAAAATAAGCTTAAACATATACTAAATAAATGTAAAATTTACGCTTATCATTCAAAACCTGAACGGTTATTCCTAGGGGTGGGTGAGGCCGGATAAGCAAGAAACCCTAAAATAAAATACCAAGAAACAGGGATGTTTACAAGTAAGATTAGCTTTTAAAATATTAAAGCTAATCACACATGGCGTTTTGTTAGTTCGAATACTTTTTTTTCGGGGGGATGGGGGAAAGTAAAAACTAAATGAAGCTATCAGCAGCTAGATTTTTCAACAACATGATTATAATCTTAGCCTTACACTTTATAAACTCAAACAGCCGTTTAGCCCACATCACGAAGACATATCTGTATAAAAATCAATATGGCGTCCAAATCCTTCTTGGATCCATGCCTCCGCAAATGTATATTTCAGTATTGACACCGGAAGTAACGAAATATTCCGATCGAGTGGAACGTGCCTCAAACATTTGAAATTGCTCGGAATTAGCAGTGTTAAATCTTGCTTGAGTAAAAGGGAAAAAATTATGTATTTTTTTACCCAGTCGATATTCCGTAACCGCTGAAGAGGAAGTGATGATCTGATGTTTACGTCGAAAATGTTGACTTCCTCGTTTTACAAGAAAACACGAAGGAAATTCAGAAGAATCGACGAACAAAAATTTTAATACATGTGTACGTGTATCAACTTTTGTTTTAGCTATAATAAGCGCTGTTCACCTTGGCCAAACAACCGCCTAAAGGAAAGAATTTGAAACTCGTCAAAAATCTGTAGGATTAATGCTTTTGGCTCCTTTCAGCGTCTTTCATTTGTTGTTTCCAAAAAACGTTAGCACTTTCAATTTGCCAAATGAGGCAGATACTTCAACTTGAAACTGTCGAAACTGGCCGTGAGTTGCTTTCCTTTTTAATTTTTTTTCTCACCTCCAATGGTGACGAAAAGGCTAATTTAAAGAAACTTTGATCCGAGAATGACTCAGCATATCAGACAAATACCCGCGATTAATTATTCAACAGAATTCTTGGAAGACAAGACCGGATGTTGCGTGTTCTACGTCAGTGAACTGCTGCAATCGCGATTATAAATTGCGTTAGCCTCAGACAAAATATTAAAACACACTGCTCGCGGCTTGAGAAGCAGTATTCAGTTTCTAGCGCTGAATATTTTGAGCGTCGTAAGGTGAAAAAAGAAATGGCCACAACTGGACTTCGGAGAATATCTGTTTCAATAAGAGGGATTATAAATTGTTCTTCTTTTGTGAAAAACATTAACGTCACGTTGGCTGAGAGCGATTCTATCAAATTAAGAGGAATTTTTCATCCGCAGCGGACGGCGGTGAGTCAAATATTATTTACCTCGAAAATTTTCAGATGCAAGATCGTTTTAAAAACAGGGCGTGAATTAAACCCTACTGAAAACAGTCATATGTTATAAAACGAAATGAAAATGCTTAAATTTATTGAGCTTTTTTATTTCCTGATACATGCCATATACAACTACGGAATGATAAATATATTCTTACTGCCGGGATTTCTAGTCAAGTGTACCTTTGAATTAGTCTTTGTATCTCTTTGGTGACAATTTTTCACTCGAACGCTTAATACTTTATGACCCTTTATGGCTGGTTACTCGTTCACATTATGCCGGAGTAAAATTAAAACGCAGCTAAATTCAGTTTCTACGGTTAGCCCTGCCCTACCGTCATGACGAAAACGAAGCTTTTCGAAACGCTCTTTCAAACCGGAGGAATTAGAAAACGCTGGTATTTGTTTTCGTGTGGACGTAAAACATTTTGAAAACGGAACTTTTCGATAACGATGGCGTCACGACAACCATGTGATTTCCCTGCCCGAGTTTTCCTCAAAAACAAATCCAAAGTGACGGGTGGTTGTTACGTTTTTAAATTCTTCCGTGGTAGTGTGGACCGAAAACACTTGATGCGTTTTCAGAGTGAAACCTCCGTTTTCAAGTTAAGCCCAGTGTGCTTTACGTATTTTCGTGGCATTTGCAAACTGTACAGTCTGTGGCGGAAAAAAAGGACTTGACGAGATTCACTTCCTTGTATTGTTTAAATAAAAAAAAACTGCAGAGAGAGAAAGGGAAACAAAAAAATATAAACTTGTTATTACTGACTATGAAATTGTTAAAGTTAAACCTAATGAAAGTATTGTTCGATTCGTACATATAAAGCAAAACACAAGAGCAAAAGTTGAAAATATACAAAACATAGCTGCAACGGAAGTCGGGTGGGAAGAGCAGCTGTAGGTATCGAAAGGCAGATGATAACCAAAACATTTTACAAGTTACCAAGAACAACAGGAAGCAGATATTTTTCTAACCAAGGCGCACGCATCACTTGACGCCGACCAGTTTACTCGAGGCTGTGTTTTTCTTATTTTGAATTTAAGCAATAGAGCCCTTTTTCCGTGTCTATATGGCCTCATGTAAACACGAGGAGAGCTGGGAGAATTCGAGACAGTTATACAAACCCGAGACGTAGTCGAGGGTTGCATAACTTTTGAGAATTCTCCCAACCCTCCGAGTGTTTAGATGAGGCTATATAAACACGGAAAAAGTGCTCTATTGCTTTATAAAATAATTCTCAAATGCGCGAATCTAAAACGTCACAACCGTGTCTACATACTCTCATCTAAACACACCGATCGACCAATGAGAGCGCGCGTAGTGGCCCAATTATTTTATAAATCGTTGTTTAATTAAAATAGGGTGTAACATTTTCTTTCGGTTCTCTGACTTGTAACCTGTATTAGCGAGTCTCAGATTCTTGTTAATTAACTCGATTATTGCTGGTGGCTCCCTCCACTATTTGTTGTATTAATTGTCTCCTTACTTATAATAGAAAAGTTTTCTCAGTAATCGGCTGAGCGAAGCGAAAGAGAATATAGAACGGGAAAACAATATATCAATTACCTTTTGACCTGATGATGGTGTCATGAGGACACCGAAACGTTGCCTTAAATATGCTTCTACCCGTAATTTTTAACATCAAATATATTTATATATATTCCCAATTTTTTTTTCAAAAGTCTTTCCTGTACTACATGGTCCTGTAAAAAAACAACTTTTTTTATAGTAAAGCGTGCAGTCACTGTTGATCCTTAGTGGGCTCGTATGGACAGAAAAGTAGTTGAGTAGTTTCTGAACAAAATTCTTACTGTTAACTCTGGCAGATATCCTTGTTGTCAACAAACGCCATTAAAAGAGACCCTGCTGACACAGAGCCTGCGCAAGAGGTTACCACTCAGTTCAAGGAAATCGCAATCGATCATTTTGGAAAAGACGGAAATACAGCGGGAAATGAAGAGTATAGAATGCCACATCCAGTCTGGTAGGCTTAAATGACCGATGTACATCACTTGCAAGTCTTGTCAACCCCCTTGCCCCTTTTTTCCATCTCCGCTACCCAACTCAAGAAATGTTTCATTGCTTGTAATTCGTTCCTCTTTTTGACGAACTGATATGGACTTATCCACACCTTTTTTTAATACGAAGACTGGTAAACGTTCATATTTAATTTTGCCTGCGACATAAGACTGTGGAAGAATCAAAACAGTATTACCAGGGGCTCACTTCCCTTGGTAATTTTAGAAATCAAATGTACAAGAAATACATAGATCAGAACTCCAGAATTGATAATTGTATTATTAGCAGGAATTTTCAATAAATTATGAATTGTCTTTTTTTCTTTTGATTTTTCCTATTTGGAATTGTAGCATTTTAGTAGATCTTAAAGACCACAACGAAAACTACTGATTTTCCAGTAATTATGTAATCCAACAAAGTCGTTATTATTATATAGGTCAGAAGAGGACGTGTACAAAGTTGAGGTTACCCACGAGAAGCCAGAAAAATTTGTAGACAAGGTATATAGCAGTATGGTTTAATGAACGCTGCTTTGAAAATAACACACCTCAATACACATCATTCAGTGATGCCTATCTCTACTTTGCAGATGGCATATAACAGTGTTCAAGCCTTGAGAGCAACGTTTGACGTTATTTCACTTTATCGCTTCATGGAACTTGATGAAAACCGTTGGCTCAAGTAAGTTAGAGAAAAGAGTTCACGTGTAGTCAACTACACATGATCTACACTCTGATCTGGCTGACATTAACACTACACTTGGCAAATGGCATTTGGCAAGAGTCTCTTACCTTAGGCAGCTATAAAAAGGATGAAGAAGATTAACACGGATTACAAACGAAGAACTTGAAAAATTAAGGCTAAATTTTGATGTATCACCAGTTAAATACTTCGCGCTATTCTTTGAAAATCACTTTATTTTTCCGCGAGTGCTTCGGAGTCAATTTGGCGAAGTCATTTCGAAGGCTGTGTGCAGTTTAATGATAATGGTTAATATGATAACTTGTTCTTACTTCATATGCTCTTGGATAAATCCACAGTCGAATTATCATGCTGGAAACAATAGCTGGCGTCCCTGGAATGATCGGCGCCATGACAAGACACTTTCACGCATTGAGGAGGCTGACCAGAGACAATGGATGGATACATACATTGTTAGGTAAGTCACGGAACCACATCAATCAATTTTATATTCAAGAAAGATCTGTGATCAGGCTATGACTTGGTAGTCGTTGAGGGTGGCAAAGGGAGAGGGGTTGTGCTAATCACACATCACGCTAATTTTTTCTATTAAATCACGCATCACAGATATTTTTTTCACCAATCGCGCCCCACGTAAAAAGGAATAAGCACGCTAAACGCTAATATATTGTGAGATTTCAACCTTTGCGTCTTCTCAGAGATGCGAATCTGAAAGAGTACAAATCAGGGAGGACCAATTTTTGTTTTTGGCCTACAAAAAGACATCGGCAAATATTCCAAAATTTTAACCCGAAAATGTCAAAAATTGGCCAAAAGGAGTGTCAAAAATGTATTTTATGCGCTTTCCTTCGTACCTGAAAGATTTACCACCCTCGTTATTACAAGGCAACTGGCAAACGACTAACGCTCGAAAAGTTCAGAGGCTATTAAATGGCGGTTAATAGAGACGATATGGACTTGACTATGGGCGTTGTACATAAGTCCCTTAAGAATTGATATATCACTTGTTTTGGGTGGTGTACTTTTAGCAGATGTTTTCAAGTGTCCCCTTTTCCAACTTTACATTCAAAGTTGGTTTTTATCACATGGAAATAAAGGTCTCTTTGTTCTTTAGAGGAAGCTGAAAACGAGAGAATGCATTTGATGACTGCTTTGGAAATGAAACAACCTGGAGTTATTTTCCGCGGCGCTATTCTTCTCGCCCAAGGTAAAATGATGTCATGTACATGTGTTCACATGTAACGTTATCACTGCTCATTATGCAGGGTTTTTTAATTCTGCAATAAGATAGCTTCTATTCAGAGTATTCGACTGTCATAGGAAGCATCTGTGTTTTCACTCAGAATGCAGGCGGGCCTCAAAATGTCTTTAACGCCATCCAAATACCAAATACATTCGAAAACAGAAATATCATACGCTATAATCTAAGAATATTCAATCTGGGGCGGATCTAGGGGTGGTTCGGAAGGTTCGGTCGAACCCCCAAAACTGAACGTAAAAACGTACAACAAACGCGAGGTTATCCGTCTCGATTATTGTCAGTGTTAAGAAAATTCATCCTTTAACTTACTGTAGTTAGCACAAAAATGGAGGTGACTTTAGAGCAATTAAACCACTTCAAATTGCCCCTGAAAACACTGGAAATCGCATTTCAGAGGCCCTAACATTAAACATTTTCCGGGAGAGCATGCCCCCGGAACCCCCTAGGGGCTACCGCCTTCGGAGGGCGTTTAACCGAACCCCCCTTCGTCAAATCCTGGATCCGCCCCAGTATTCACAAGAATATTTCCAGCCTAAAAGAAGCAAAAAAATAAGAATGACCAGCCTCGGCTGGAAAAACAATTTTCCTGCATAACAAAAAGTTTAGCTTCCAACCCACCAAGTATAAGTCAGTGCTCAAACCATTAAAGACCTTGTGACCTGTTTTTCTTGGCTGCTATACATCTTAGGTACGTTTGTGAACCTGTTTTTCCTGGCATATCTGGTGAGCCCCAAATTCTGTCACAGATTTGTTGGATATTTGGAGGAAGAAGCAGTCAAGACTTATACCCACTGCCTTGAGGTAGGTCTGCGGAAACTCGCTATTTTCAGCTTGTAGAACTAAGATTATGGGACGCTAATGTACACTGAGTAGATCATTGCGTGAACCAAAAAGTGCAAATACGCAGGATAACCACCCATAGCATTGTATCACGTCTCCTTGCTTTTGAAAGTTCATTTTATTTACTATCAAGGTGTAGCATGTTAGCGATTCAACGTTTAGAACTGCATTAAGGCGGGGGTAAAGGTGAATTTAAGTGAAATCTTGGTAAGTTTAAAGAGAGGTTGAAAGGGTTATGGAACACCACCAGACAGTTGCCCGACCGCATAATGGCACCCCAGGTTGTTGGGCAACTGTTTGGAGTGTATGTACCAATTTTTAATTTCAAACTCTAATTTTAAACAACAACAAATCTTCAAAATTTCCCATTTCCATCAATTTTACTAATCCTTTGAGAAAAACTATTTCTCTCCAAATATACCTAAAAATCACCAAACAATTTACAAAACAACCCAAAACATAGATATGTGAGATGAGCATAGAGATTCTTGATTGCTTGAAACGTAAACGAGATATTTGCATTAAAAACATAATACCCAGCCAAAATACGGCTTTCGGGTTTACCCCCGCCTTAAGTGACGTGAACATCAGCTGCCAATATGTGAACTTATTTTAACAATTTTTTTCCTCTTCATATCTTACTTATATATCTTCATATCTTAGTTAGTTTAGCTTAATATTTATTCCCAAATGTACATTTTTAGTTTATTTTGTTTTCTTGTGCACCTGTAAACTAGCTGGTGTGTTCTGTACACTCTGTTATCAAGTCTATGGGACGTACCGTTACTATAGCTTAGCGTGCGACCAAGTAAAATAAACAATGTCTTTATCTATGTTTATTTAAACAAAATTGGTTTATTTATTATTCAATAATTTCTTTATTTTTGATTGTTTTTGGCAGTGCATTGACAGTGGGAAGTTGCCTTTGTGGAAAAATCAGCTGGCTCCAAAGATCGCTGTCAACTACTGGAAGCTGCAGGTAAGCATAGAGGATCGATATTACGCGGCAGCGTAATAATCTGAATTTTATTTTCGAGTGATTTAAAAACAATATTTTACTAATGAGCGCAGAGAGAAAATAAAATTCAAATCTTAAAGACAACGTGTAATGTTCTTTTTATGATATAGAGTAATCCAAGATCTTTTCATTTCGTTTTTTCCATTAGTTCTGTCTTTGTTCTTTTTCATAGGAGGGCTCCACAATGCGTGACGTCATCTTAGCCATCCGAGCTGACGAGGCACATCACCGAGTTGTCAATCACACTCTCAGCTCCTTGCCATTGTGTGCTCCGAACCCATTTCTTCCCGGCGAAAAAAAGCTGTAAAAGACTCAGGATAATAAATGAAGGGGTAAAAAGTACCGATGTTATATAGTGCAACAAGGCGAAAATGAGAAAGTCCGGCTCAAAACGCAATTGCCGGTCTTAATAATGTATAGAGCGGTTTTCAATTGAGTGTTGTAAAACTCAAACCAAAGTAATCGCTGTAGCCAATCACAATGGACATAAACAAGACAGTGAACCAATCAAAACTCGAAGTAATTACATGTAGCTGACGCAAAGTGCGGGAAAACGCTTGCGTGTGAGTGAAGATTGGCTTTGGTTTTACTTCTGATTGGATGAAAAAATGGCGCGAGTTTTTTAAACCAATCGGGTGCGTAGTAAGTGTAAAACCAATTACTATTCAACACTCAAATTAAAACCGCTCCATGATGAATAGTGACAATATCGAATGCCGTTAAATCAGACGATAAATATTTTTGGTAAATTTCGTTTGATTTTGATTTTGATTCGATATGCTATATAAAACACGAGAGCCAGTGTTTCATCGGGATATCCAAACACCGAGAAGAGAGTTGAAAATACAACGCGCATCGGAGTATTTTTGACGAAATTCGAGGTGTTTGGATAGCCGATGAAACACTGTCTCGAGTGTTTGATGTATCTTCTCAATCGAAACAAAACCTTAGGGGTAAATGGAGAAGTAAAATCGTCAAATCTATACTAATTAAGACCGGGTATCCAAACCTTCTTCACGGTTGGGATTTTCTTTGTCTTAACTTGATAAATTATTAATGAGTTTGAGAAGAAGGGGTAGTGATCTTTCTTTACCAATGACCGGGCTCTTGGTTTTACCGATGTTGGGCACGCTAAAGAGAATTAGCTTCACAACACAGGCTAGCCACCAAGAGATTTGTTAAAACCCTATTCGTTTTGCATTTGAAATAAGCATATAAATTTGGATGATAAATAAAAATAAATTCATGAACGGAAGAAACAGAAGTAGCTGGTCCCGGACCTGTTTTTTTCCAGAGAGTAATATATAGTGTATTGGGTCATTGGAACGGTGCAACCTAGAATGGTATATTGCTACCTATAAGCCCCAATATTTCTGTTTTAACTGAAGCCTGGAACACAAAGCTCTCGCAGTTGTCATGGGTTGTGGCAACAAAAAGTTAATCATCGTTGAACTCTAAGAAATGTTGGTTTTTATCCTTTACATTTGGGAAAAAAACTAAATAACCAGACCATGAAAGCTCACCGAAGCATGAAGACTCCGCGGTATCAACAAAATGTGCAAAGAAAAGAAACTATATTTGGATTAAGTTATTTAACAGAATGTCACGTTAACGTAATAGTAATTTATTTAGATTAAGAAAATTGTACTTTTTATTCGAGACTGTCCTTTGGTTGACTCTAGAACCATGTGACTTGTAAAATAATAGTAATAAAAAAAACGAATAAAGGAGGTAAGTTGGAAACTGTGGTGCTGCGTGGGTGCGGAGTTTTACAAGATAAACTTGGTTTTATCAACTGAGTTGATAATGTGAATTGGACACCATAAAGAGATTCGAAAAAAACCTCGACTGTTGTGACGTAATTCCCATTATTAGCCCCACCTCCTGGGTTGTACAGCTGTTTGTATATCTACTAGTTTGCCACCTACCACCATACTTGTGTAAAGCATGAGTCATGTTACACTTAAACTGAGAAAACTTAGTATGCCGAGCAACAAAGCAAATGTGAAGTGCTATTACTGATATAGTATACTCCCCCAACCCTTACCAGATACAAGCTGCCATCAAATCACAACCCCTGGAGTTCTAAGGCTTAATTGCGAGGGTTTTACATGCAATGAAGCTTTTCTAACCTGTAATGTCCGCACTTCGCCAGAGTAACTTGAAAACGGAGATCTCACTCTGAAAACGCATCAAATATTTTCCGTCTGCACCACGCCGGAACAATTTAAAAACGCAACAATCACCGGTCATTTTGGATTTGTGTTTGAGGAACACTCGGGCAGGGAAATGTCATGACTACTGCAACGTCGTCGTTTTCGAAAAGCTTCGTTTTCAAATGTTTTCCGTCCACACTAACAGGCTAAGCCATCGTTTTCAAATTCCTCCGGTTTGAAGAGCGTTTTCAGAAAGCTTCGTTTTCGTGACGGATTAGTGCGGATGGCAGGCCTAACCGTAGGAATAAAGCTTCGTTTTCAAATTCCTCTGGCGTAGTCTGGACAGGTCCTTCGGGGATTAGGCTGAGTGGGTGGGGGGGGGGGAGAGGGGTTTAGATGACTGACATTTCAGGCTAAAGCTCTTCATGCCTGGGTCATTGAAGCAAGGTTAAAACAATGACTTTCAAGGCAAATCATTACACTTAAATAACAATGACAACTTTATGCGAAACGTCTGAAGTAAATTTAATACACAAAAATCTCTCATCGTTCAATTGTTTACACCAAAAACACCAAAAATATTTTCCATTTAGAAAATTTAGCCTCGATGAATTTTTTACACGGCAATTAAGCTCAACATAAATAAATACTTTGAATTGAATTCTCCTTAATAAATATCATTTCATACGTGTGTCATACGTAATTGCTATTTCAATTGATTTGTCGTTGTTTTGACAAACAAATTCTCCACATCTCCATGTACACAGACTGTCTTTATAACGCCAGCGTCAATCAACTCACTCTTGAGATGCTTGAAAAACTTTCCATCTTTAACTTTCTTCAGGAATGATGTTCGTCAGATTAGCCAGAGGAGCACGTTTCTTCTACAGAGCAAAGTAAACTGTTTAGTTTAGTTAAAGTTATGGGGCTACAAAAAGCGTAACTGGCATACCTCCGTTTGGAGTATTCGTAGAGTTAACGATTTATTACACGGTCGAGTAGGCAAATAACTAAGTCAACTGACCAATCAGAATGCCTATTGGCGATCCATAGATTAGGTTATACCCACTCATTTATACCCAAGCTTGCTCGTTACCTTACTGGAGCTCGGTCTTATGTGCACGGAACTCTGTGCGTTATAAGCGTTTTATCAAGACTTGGTTATTAACAATATTATTCACCGAAGTGAAGGTGAATAGCGGGGAGGAAAATATCCACTAAACCTGAATAATTATTTTAGTATATGCCGCACAAACTGAATGACAAGCGAACCAAAAACGAGTAAAATGGTCGGAAATTAAACTATCAGAACTAAATAATACTCAAAAACAACTTCGCTCGGAAGCCAATAAATCAACAAGAATTAATTGCGAAAGTAATATATCTGCACTTACTGAGTTTCCCATCGCAGGTAAACTTTTCTTCCCTGAAAGAAGGAAGACTAAGTTAATCCCTGGTACAAATAGCTGTTATACCTTTTAGGGTTAAAAAAATCCAATACCGTTCAGGGTGTTCCTTTTTACATTTCCAAAGTTCTACACTTTTGCATAACAAACCCGGCGTATATAGGACTCCTTTACAGATTATTCCTTGGAATTTTTTTAGGAACTATTAATTTGCGTTTACATGTAATCATTTTAGCGACACAAATTGTAATAAACATAAACGTCTGTCGTAACTTATCTTTTCTTAATGAAATACCCTAAGAGTGGATTCTCGTACCTTGTAAGATTTTTTTTACAAAATTTCCGACGAACTTCATCGTCATTTAAATTTGTACCTATGGGAAAATCTCAGGGGCTACTCCCTTATATGAGCTATAAAGGTATGTACAGCCCCACAGGGTATGGGTTTTCTCAGCTGTTTTGGTCAAACTAGGGTGTTGATATTTGGTCATTTTGGTCTCAAATAGAGCATGTTTTTTTGCACTCGTCTTGAATTCGTTTTTTTTTTCAGAAGAAGCTACTCCTTCATCATTATCAATAGCCCTTCACAAAGCCTTTAACATCGGTCTGAACTAGGTGACTAATTATGAGACAGGTCTAAATTTAAGGGCCAGGTCTTGAATGGGGTATCAAATGTTTGGTCAAGTCATAAATAAGGTAGGGAAAAACACAGATTTTGGTCCGGGCATGTTTAAAACACGAAATGACGAAATGTCACTCCTGTCGGCCTAAACAGCACTTCGGTTAACCTAAATAGCGGTTCAGTTAGGCTTAAAATCACTGACTTGAAGGTGGTTAGCTCTCAATAATTGTATGGGTTAACCGTATCCCGCATTGTTAAGTGCCATTCCGTCATTTTGCCATTTCATGTTTTAAACATGCCCTTGGTCCTAAATAGGGAAAGGGTTTTGAGAAGTGGGCCGCACACCTCAACTGATTTTGCTGTGTGTAAAACAATGCAAGAAAATCATAAAACGAAGACCAAAATCTAGGTGGACTCACTCTTTCGATTGCTCGTCAGGGATTCTTCGCCAAACAATGTGCTGTCAGTAAACGGGTCCCCTCTACGCAGTTTGCTATTGAAATAAAACACACAATGTATAGAACTTTAGAGAACTCGACATCAAATGTTTTCCAGGGATTTCATTAAGGGCTGGTCGCCTAGCAAATGGACCAGCTGTGAGGACGATCTTGGCCACCTGACCATTTAGTGGAGAGTTTTTCAAACAGTTCTGCCTGCCTGTGAAAACCAGTTGCCCTCCTGCTAAAAAAGTTGATGAAAACCCTGGTTTATACAACAACAACATTTGGTTCGTTTTTTTTAGGTAAGCAAATTTCATTTGATAAGATATTGGAACAAAATCTTTGAAAATCCTTCACGATCTTGGCCGTTGAAAAGAGACATCGAATACAACATTTTACTGACAAACAATTCGGGACTTTGGAAAGTGGCCACTTAATGGAGGGTGGCAGCTTTATAGAGGTCCGACAGTACTCCAATTAACTTGCAGATTAATTTGTAAATGTGGACCACTGTGAAACTGGATTGATTAAAACGAGGAAGGACATTTCACAGAGTGGGGAATAAAGCCAAGCTGTATTATACCTGCGAAGGCCTGGTTCTACATAACTGACAGCTGTGCAACTTTTTCTCTTTGCACGTTGACTAGCACATTGAGACCGCTTGCCTTCCATGGCTTTTATGTCATTGTTCACCTTCACATCACTGGCTTTTTGTTCTAAATTTAAAAGCAAAAAGGACCGCACTTCAGCAGTGAAAGTGATGACAAATATTATGAATAACTTCTTGGTTAATCTTATGCACCACACTGGCAGGAGTTTCATTAAAGGCTATGCACCGGGAAAAAATTGGCCGGCTCTGAGAACAATTTTGCGTGGCTGATTTGACAATCTAGTGGAAAGTTTTTCTGAGAAATAAGTTCAGTTTTAATAGTTTTGCCCGCCTGTGAATACCAGTTGCCCTTCTGCTGAAAACATTAATGACACCTCTGCACTGGCTCAAGGAGTTAGGTCACAGGTAGCCTTTAAATGTGGTTTTTCCTACAGGTGTGAAAGGGTTAATAAGTGTTGAAATTATCTAAAAATGCTTTAATCTTAAAAGCTAATGCCTCTGCAAAGGACTTAAGGATAACAGTACTTTTTTACTTGACAGCCAATACCCAAAAAATTTTCATCAACAATACAATATGCAACATAAATCTGTAACATAATGGTAATAATTTATAGCCATTTGCATGCATTGCAGGCCAAGAATACTGGATAATCATTTGGCACTGACCCCTGTTCAGGTTGTTCATTATAGTGTCATTGATCTCAATGATGACTGATTGACTTGCTGTGATCTCCATTGCTGATGGCTCATCTGGGGGAGGGGTGGTGCATACAGAATTGGATACAGGATACACATATGGGGACACATTGTTGTAGACTACATGAGGGGATGTGTCTTTCTGTCCTTTATTTGGCGTGAGGTGGGATCTGACGAGGTGTACTGCATCTGCCAAAGAGTTGGAGCCTTGAAGAAACTGGTCACAAGTCTGATTCAGAAGCTTGTAAACATCTTGGAATACAGCCTACACGAACAAAAACTACATTATTGATAACGAAAATCGCATCTTTCCTATCTAGGTTATTTTAAGGCATAAACAGGTAGTCTGTGAGAACAAAAAATGCTGTTTACTATTTTCAAATATCTCTTTTTGTTCCAGAGATATTCAAGTTTTTAAAATATGCAAATTAGCCAAGTGCTGATGTCATACACTCAACCAAATTTTGATCAAAATTAAATGATGAAGAAAGATATCTCAGCTAATTTGTATCAGAAACGTTTGATTCTCTAGATTCTACTAAATGGGCTCCACAATACAAGCTTAACAGTTTTGTTACCATGACAACATACTGGGTTCCAGACCTCCCCAATGTTAAAGGTTTTTCTGGGCACCTTTGGTGTTCCATTTTGATATTTGCTAATGGTGCCTCATCTGCATGATCCAGACAGAAAAGAGTGAGTTGCCATGGGTACATACTTTTTTACGGCTGTAAGTGTGTAGCCTGTAGAACTATTAGCCTACCAAGTTTCAATAGTCTGTGTTGCAATTGACTGAGATAGCTCTATTTTCTATTTGGTTTAGTATAAAGTTGGGTTGAGTGTGAGTCGTCTCATTTTCATATTTTACACACTTTTCAAACTTAGATATCTCTGGAACTAAAGCAGATATTTGCAAACGGTAAATGGCATTTTTGTCATGTTTTGTTCTTTCATGGAATTCCATGTGATACACCTAAAAAGTCAATGGGTAAAAACTGGATCATAGTATCACTTTAATATTAATTTTATTATCCAACTTACTCAGTTAAATAGAAATATTTAGCAGTTATCCTGAAAATTCGCACTGAATATATATATATTTCTTGACACTTAGCCAATGAGGCTGTATAATAGGTTAGTTATTTCAAATAAACAAATATCCAACTCGTTTTGCTCCACAGGACAAAAATATAACTCTTTTTGTCATTCAAATAATTTTGTTAATGAATCAGATTTTTTTTACAGCTAAAGAAACTGTGGTAACTGTTGCACAGTGCTTTACCTAAAATCTACATATCATCATCATCATCCTTCTAAGGTGAATATGAAAAATAATATCAGCAAATACATGCATAGTTACAATTGCTAGTACCTATTTTACAATCAAGATTAATGCCCATGCATGAACTAAGCCAATTAATGGATTACTTTACATTTCCAAACTCTTACCTGGACTGTCTTTGGCCCATTATTTGCCGAGAGTTGTTCTACTGACTGCAGTTGACTCTCTAATTTACTGGTTTTCTCCACAAATGACTGGTGGCTGTCATAGAATTGCTTCCTCAGCTGAACATTTTCATGCCGAGCTAAGCGAAGTTCAAGTTGCGCATCCTCTGAAACCAAAATTATCAAAAGTGATTATTTTATTTAAAGAATCTACCAAAGAATTGTTCATGTCTCAGGTCTCAAAATTTATGAAAGAGAGGACAGTCACTCAAGCAACAAAGCTATACCTAGAGCTGCTGCAAGAACTCTGTTGTTGTCCCTAAGGGTGGCATAGACAGATCTCTTGGCCACATCTGTGGAGATAATTATTAGTGGGCCATCATTCAGCATTCATTAAGGTAGTTTTCATCACAATTTTTTTCAGCCAGTTCATTTACCTATTGAGTCTTTACTGCTATAAAAAAAAACTGTTTGGGGAGGTGTATGTCTCATACAGGCTTTTCTTAGATGAGAATTCCTCAAAAAGGAAATTACAAATGAAAAACCAATCTCTTAAAGAGAATCAGCTTTTCAAATGTGGCACTGACAGGGCTCTGAATGGGGTCATGATTGGTCATGGTGTTAAGGGTATGGATTCCTTTGAGGAATAAGTAGGCTTTTTGTTTGAAATTGATTGAATGACTAACACAATCCAACCAACTATTTGGATCAATCTGATTCTGAGGCAAACAGTCTCAGGGTAAATTTCACCTGCTCCTTTCCCTTTTTCCTTTTTAGAACGGGATGAATTTTCATCTGGAGCTAAACATGAGTCTATCTCCATGCTCTCTTCCTCTTGCGTAACGGCCATTACTTTGCCAGAAGTCCTTTCGGGATTCAAAGTCACACTCAGTCTTCGCGTCTAAGCCGTAAGAAAAATTACATTGATAGGATTAAAAGAACATCTCATAACTGGAAACTAACAGATAAAACCAAGCCTGTGGTTAAACTATTTGTTTTTATAAGCTTAATTAGCGTGTAACCTTCAGTCCAAGGCATGAACGTTACAATTTGTTGAATTTTAAGCTTACCGTATTACGAAGCTTTCAGAAAAAAAGGAAAAATAACGTTAAATATATAAAAATATACCTTGGACTTCCTCCTTGCTGTTTTGTTTTCTTGGCTTGCTCTCCTTTCCCTCATCGTGAAACCAGTGATCCTTTTGAACTTGGACAGACTAACTTGAGCCAAAGTTTGAAAAATTTCACACTTAGTAGCCTCGCCAACCGCTCACCATCGGTTGCTTCCGCTTGAACCGGAAGTGTAAAGGAGAGACGATGAAACTCTAGTTTTGTTATAGATGGGGTAAAGAGTTCTACTCAGAGGTAATACTCCCTCTCGTTGCTCAAGTACTTCTCACAAATCATTTCACTGATGCAATGTTATAGCATAGGAAATAATCATTCCGCATGAAAAAAAACATGACGTTTTGATTTCGAACGGTCGATAAAGTAAAGTTGTTGTTGTTGTAAATAGCCAACTGGTCAGCCTCTCGACAGTTAAGATTTTTAACAAGTTTGCGTTTAACTTGCAATATTTCAGTGCCCACAATTAGTACAGCAGAACTAATCACTTCGACACTTAAATAAAATGATCTATTTTATTTATTTAGTTATTTTTTTCGAAATTAAGATGGAGGAAAAGGAAGGAAGGCTTGATAGACAGGATAGCCTACAAGGTTCTTGTAATTCAATGACAGATTTCAGCTCCTAACGGCAGTCAATGCTTAAATTATTGTTTAGACGCCAACAGAAACTATAACACAGTTCAGTTTCCCTTGCTAATAGTTGACTCAACAAGCTTTCAGCGTGCCACGTTGTTTTTCTTCAAGACGTTTTCAGCGATCCTAGACCGGCTCTTGTTTAACGCTACCCCAGTGGCGTTGTGGAAAAAAATCGCAAATCTCTTCTGTCTTATACCTTAACTGCTCTCAGTTTGAAACCTGTTTTCCTTGCGTGATAGCTGTCCTCCAAAAGCAGTATTCTCAAGTACTTGTTTACTCCATCATCAGCATCATCTCTGAAACCAAAACGTGCATCACGTACGAGGTCCGTGGGTCATTCGTCCATTCAATTTTCGTTTAAAATCGAAAATTGAAAGTTGATGTCAATTTTTGATTTTCATGATTTTTTATCACAAAAAGTAAGAAAGTGTGAAATCGAAAGTATTTGACTTTTTTCCTTTCGGTAGAACATTGAAACAGAACTTATATTGTTACTTTACTCCTATCAGCAATGAAGAAAAAAATGAAACTGAACGGCTATTTTGTTTTTCTCACAATGTTGTAGTCTGTGGCATGGCTTAGTCTTTGTTTCTGAGGAAAGTCAAAAAATTGAAAATCGAAAGTTGAAATCAATTTTCAATTTTTGATTTTCGGCCAAAACATTCTAAATCATTGACAGAACTATCCCAGAGGGAGGGGGAGGGGTCCATTGGCGTGGTATTTTTGCACATAATTAGTTAATTAATCCGCTCTCAGTGTAAAGATGAACTGTATGTATCATGTATATACTTTTGTGGGAAGTTTGATTTGATTTATTATATTTTTGCATGACCCGACAAGCAACTGAGCCTTAGGCTTAAATATAGGTTGTCTGTCTGTCTGTCTGACTGTGTTTGCATTTTGACCTAACATGCCATCATTGCTTAGATTCTTGACGTAATCAACGCTGCTTTCCTAACAGGGTTGAAGGGTACGAAAATGCCTTACATTCCCACACGTTCGGGGGGTTTTCACCATTTTGAAAAGAGTCAGCGTAAAATGTAATTATTGAACACGAGAATCTATGTGATTTGAATATTATTATCTCACACGCTAAAACATACCGCACTTGGAAGAAAGTAATTTTAAAACAATTAATTTCATTTGCCAACTTTCAGTTTCGAGTTTTGTAAACTTATTTTTTTGGAAGCGGAGTCAGCAGGTCATTTGGGAAAATCACGCGACACATCAAGAACCACGCTAAGTAGTTAGACACATTTCGTCAATAAAATATTTTGCCATGTAAATTTTACTCCCCAGACGTTTTATCGATCTTACTTTTAGGTCAATTGTTTTTGAACGAACACTGTATTTCGTGCAAAATTTAATTAAATGCCCCCTTTTCAAAGTGGCGAAAACATCGTATGAGAAGTTGATCAAAACCGGGATCTTATATTGATATTTAAAAACATTGCCACCCCGCCGGGTATTCCCCAAGCATCTGACAAGTTGCAACGCGTTCCGCTTGGCGAGAATCTGACGTCAGTAGTTTTTGAACAAGTTACGGTACCTTATGGTCCTTATGATCATATTGAGGTTAGATGGAATCCAGAGACAACACTGTTCTTTGTGTACATTGCGGATCGAATAAAAGCCGGCCTTTAAAGCTTAACGCTTGAAAGTAAAGATAACGTTTCGCTTGTGAAAACTTGATCACTTTTACATTTTGAGAATATATATATACAATATATATTTGGACAATATTGGGACACTGAAATCGGGTGTTCGAGGTTGAATTGTTTTCTTTTCCATTACTCTGTTTATTCAATGTATTTCCCGTGGTTAGGGGCATCTGATCGCTTAGATTGTGCCCTACCAGTCGAAAATTCAAATATCAAAGCCCGGAGGGTGTTGCCTGCAGGGAGCATGATGAAATTTCGAATTGACCGGATTCATTACAATGTTAGCCTGTTGCATTCTACTGCTGAAAGACTTGTACATCGATCGCTTTATACGGGATTGCACAGTCAGGGTACAGACTATTTGAAATTTAGAACTCCAGAGAACGTGACAAGGATTGTACTGTGCGCAGACGCTTCTTGCACGTTCTAAAGTGCAGACCCCGTCCACGAGGTCGCAGAAAGGGATTTGCCCTTTTTACCGATACGGCGGCCATCTTGAATTCTATTGTTTTGACTGAGAAATTATGGGCTGCCGAGGGGGCAATCGCTGGAAAATTTATCGTATACACAGCTTTCAGGAAAAATTTTTTACTGCTTGTCTCTCATATTCCATAACAAATATTACAAGCGTTACATCTTTCCGTCACGATATTTGGCAGTTGTTCCTATGGTTATCGAAAAATTATTGTGAAAAGTTATCACGCCACAGTATTCTTTTTAATTATTTCTCATCTGCCCCCTGGGCATCCCATAATTTCCTCGGAATTCAAGATGGCCGCCGTATCGGTAAAAAGGTCTATTGTGGTGAGCATCTTATTACATGTACAATAGAAACTCTTAAATGTCTACTGATTAAAACGTTTACTGCAAAGTTTAATGTACAGTCCAGAGATACAGGACGTTTACAACACAGCAAAATCAAAGAATTAGATGTCCAAAATTAGAAATTACTAATTCACAGACGGTGTACGTTTTAATGCCATATTTCGCAATAATATATGAATATTCCGTGTTCAAGCGAGTATTGTTACACATTGCATAACTTATTCAAAATGTTGCGCAAACTCAATTTTTACTGGTTCTTTCGTTCCCCTCGAGTAACGCCATGAACAATAACAGTGTGCATATGTTATTAGGGCTACCAAAAGGCTGCTGTTGCAATCTTTCACGGCTGGGTCCTCGCGTACAGAACAAAGATATCAGCCCTTGAATTCTGCCAGAACGATCAAGAAAGACAGACCAAGGAGAATCAAGGTATTTGGAGTTATCCATTATCTAGTTGCAGCTAGCTAGTTGACCTTTCATAATTCAGTGACCGCTGTGACGTTGATCTGTAATCTCTTGTTTATGTGCGTTATTTTAGTGGCCCACTCAACGGGATTTTATTTCATCTGTCCAAACGCTGAACACGAGAACAGTAAGTCAAAGGGTCAACAGGAAAAACTGGTTTCATTCGAGCGATCAAACATCTTTGCGCTTACAACAGGAAAGTAATATTCTTCCCCCACATGTCCTGAGGAAAAGTCCGCACACAGTGCCACAGACAGAGGATGCCTATAAACCCGACCGACCAGGGAGAACATTTTGAGGTAGACCCTGCTTTGGATTGTTTTGTAACTTGCTTTCACTGACTTGGATAACATTTTTACTAGCCTATCCGATCGTAGTTGTGTTAGCCTATTTGTCTGGAAATTGGGAAGTTTATTCCAAGTGAGAGAAATCAAAATTGTTACATGATTTATTAGCTATGGTTGCCTTTGCGACTTGGGCAGAAAACGAAGACGAGATATGATAAGAGCGACTGTAAATTTCATGACCTATTGCAACAAAACTTGGCCCTATTAAGCATTCCCGTTGGGATTGACAAACCGGAAGACCGGACGCTAGAACGCGTTGGAACGGAATTATTTTAACCTGCTAGACAAGTGTTCTGTTTTCTTTCGCACACAGCAGTGCACAATTTTCCGCGCTCAAATCGCCCCCGGGAGAGACGAAATAAAGGGCACTAGATTATGTACTCGAAAAAAACGTGGATGTTATTATCATTATTATTATTATTGTTATTATTATTATCAGTTTTTTATGCTTACCAGAACGATAAAAACATAAAACCTTATTTTTGTCTCGCCTCGTGCTCTTTTCTAGTCATTCCTTGCTGTAGCTACTGACAGCACATCGATCAGGTTAGCGTAGGGCCCTTTCTCGCAAATTTTTTTTGAGCCTATACGTACCTATGTACACGATGAATTTCGTACATATATACTCAGTATGACATGAATGATGTGACAAGTCCGGTCCGATATCTCTCCAGGAGGTCAAGGCTTGACATCAGAATAATATTTATTAATTTGATTTACAATATAGTAAAAGTGTTTCCTTTGCAACGTCTGGGACAGCGCGGGCATGCGTGCGTTCCTACTTTGAGTCCAGCCTTTTGAGGTTTCTTTTTCTTTTTTATTATTTCTTTTTAAGACAGCAAATTAAATACTTATTTTCGTTGGCTCAAGAATTGGAGAATCAGTGAAAGTTTGTGGTAATTCTGGACTTCTAATGTAAATTGGTGTTTGGTGTCGATTTTTGGAAGATTTTCGAAGTATTTGTGGTATTTGACTGTTAGATAATTTAAAATAATCTTACCTTATATAATTCATATCAAATGCTACTCAGGATGAAACAGGTACCTTTTTTACTTAGTTTCGACAGAAAGAAACATGGGTAATTTTAATTTGTCGGTCGACAAATGAAAATCGAAATTAAGTACCCTTTTGTCACTTTGCTTAAATCGAATTTTGATCCTTTTTCTGTAATCTCTTCGGTAATTTGGTACCTTTTTGCAATCTTCTTGCCAATAAATTTAAATCAAACTTTGGTTCCCCTTTCAACTTATTTTAACCGCGAGTGACAAGTGTTGACAAGTGACAAGGGGCGCGTCACGCCAAAAAGCCAAGAAGACTTGTTGATCGGTTCAATTTTGAAGAATGCATTTTCTGGAAGCCAGTCTAGAGACAATTAAAATGTTTTTTTAAAGAAAGCAAAACCCACAAACAGATGAAGGATATTCTTTCGGAAACGTTTCCTGAAGTAAAGTCTTGATATTCAAAGACATGGATCGGATCACGTTTTTTGCTTGTTTTCCTGGAGTTTGGCGTGACGCGTCACGCAAAACGTTGGGGTCGCGAACACAAGCAAAAAAACGTGACCTGTGATACCGGGTCATGCCAAATCGGAACTTCTGATAACAGTGAATATGGGGATTGTTCGTATTCTGAAGATAAGAATGTTCTTTTAGATAAGTAGACTATACGGATTGTGGAAAAATATATATATTCCGTCATTTTCTTTCAAAGAAAATAGAGTAATATCGCAATCCAGATAACACTGCCCTCTGTGCTGACCCTGGAAAAGCAAACTACTGTTAACGAAATCAAAAAAAAATCACAAAATTGTTTTTTGCTTGCTTTCAAAATCGCGAAAAACACATCACCCGGGCAACAGTTAGTAATTGCAATCATTTTTGCTTCTTTAAAAAATCCCTTTCTCCAAAAAATCGTTGGACAACCAATTTTATCTTTAGTGGCGTAAATGCCTTTCGTCGCCGATCCAAAGCTTTCGCTTACCAATCTCGTCCTTATATATCTAATTAACGTCATTCCACTAGAAGTCTCGAACAAACCTTTTGAGAGCGATTCATCTTAACAAGTGGTATTTTGGAAGCCATGATGGCCTTCCATTATTGCAAACTAGGCCTTGGGCGCACAGAGATAAATGTGGGCTTGATGGTGTGATAGATATGTTTTAGGAGTGCTTTGTTTACCGGTTTTGAGAACAAGCGAAATAAAATAATAAATTTTGTGATTGTTTTTATTTCGTTAATAGTAGTTTGTTCTTCCACACTCCGCATTTTATGCAATCCACATTTTCCGCGTTCCTCGCATAACTTTCGCTGGCAACATTGCATCGAGTTCCCAGGCTTTGCGCTTGGGTTGGACAAAACGCATTTGTCCGTGGTATTTCGGCTACAAAAACAGGGTATTTACTTAATTTCCATGAAAGGAGAAATTGTGCTTTCTGACGTATCTGAAATTTCATTAAAACCGATCAAAACAGCCGTCACGTTTTTTGTTTGTCTTTCGTTTTCCTGGGCGTCAAACGCCACTTGCCACTGTCACTTGTCACTCACAATTACTACTACAATAGAATTGCCGCAAACTTTACCTGATTTGTACTGTAAAGGAAGTCTAATCACAGGCAGCGAAGGATAAGCAAAGAGCAAGTTTTTACTGCTGTGAGCAGGCTGACAAAACTTGTTCGTCTCTACCGAATAACAAATTTTTCCGTCACTCAAAAGTCAACAAACTATTTGTTAACAGCAAAATGTGCATCACGTACGAAATTTTAAAAAAACGTTCTAAAATTAGTCGAAAGATCGGACGGTTGAATAAAAAATTGGCTTGCTGCAAGGCGGGACAACGGGCTTTTGTCGCCCAGTCTCTCTGTGGGCGAGAAACGTGATCATGATATCGCCACATGTTTGTGGGAAGGACTTTGACCTGAGTGCATCTGTATCCGCAGACTATAAAAGAATCAGTGTTTTAAAGTTTTCTTATAACGCAATGATGCTTGAAGCAATTACGCGCATTATTAAGACCCTTGTTGACCCGTCTTTTATTGCGGTAGCTTTTGTCAATAAACCAAGCTTCCATCGTCCGTCGCGTCTGGTACGGTCGCCACGCCAATGATTTCACCACTGAACAAGTTCACTCATCTTTCAGGGAATATTTTAACGTTTCCTATGCGTATATCAGGCTATTTATACATCGGGCGCAGTGATAAGACCGACTAAAAACGAGACTACAGTACAGTTGCAGTGCGTGATAATTGCTTCATAACATTCTTGAAGGCATGCATGGTATCACATTTCACTGATTCTCGGCAGCTCGGACAGTACATATAATAATCTACCAGCATGGCCTTAAGAGAGAATTCTGCTTCACGTGTAAGTATAACTGAGATTATAGGGATAACTGTTTTCTGGAGAAGTATTCTCTGATATTTTATGACAAGCTGCATTCGCCATCATGACAACCTTATGTAAACCGTGTGGTTCACTTTCATTATTTTACTTTCAGTTCATTTCTATCCACGTTCGTAATCCTCGCACCCACTTAGTGCATGGATGGCCAGTTTATACAGACTACGAGATCGTAGTTCTGGTGAGTAGTTTACTCAGCTAAATAGTCTAAATATATTGTTGCGACGCGCCCGTAATGAGAATTTCAAGTTTAAATGATTTCAACAAGGTTGTTGACAAAATGTTCGTGATGAAATGCGTGCCTTGATTTGTTCAAAGCTGCGTTTCTTTAGCTCTGTAACAACGTCGAGAATGTTTTTTATGGATATCTCAAGGAAATAGAGCTATGTTATTACTGAAACACTCGAAAACCTTTTAGAGAACTCTTAGTAGTACCAGCGGAAACACTCGGATTACTGTCTGTTTGCTCAGAATTTCTCGCGCGCTTTTGTCGATAAGCTGCTCAGTGTTCGACCAGCAAGAAAGAAAGTAAGGCTCCCAGAATATAGCAACTCAAAAACTATCTTCGGTCGCTAAAAAGCTTTGTTTTCTATTCACAGACAAACAGCATGATCTTTGCAAAGCAAAGTACACAAGTCAGAAGGCGCTTCTCGGAGTTTGTGTGGTTGTGGAAACATTTGGCAAGACATAGTTCGTTAGCACTGTGAGTAGAATTTGAGCAGACATGAATAAATTGAAAGTGTTCAGCAAGCAGTTACGTCCCAATGATCTACATCTCTTTGCATTTGAATGAGGCCATGAACACTGGAAGAACAAAAAGTATATACCGTATTTTTACTTCCTTTCGCTTTTTATAGACAGAGGGGCTTTTTTGGTTGCTTAGAGACCGCCCCTTCCTTTGTTTCAGGGTGAATTGATAAAATTTTCATACTGTAAACAGTTCTGATTTGGCATCGCCTAGCGATCTGTATCACTCGCTTGTTACAAGCTTGGAAATGCACGATTCAAGATATTTGTAGACTAGTAAGTTCACTTGAAACTATATTCATACAAATCCAATATTACATGAATGACCCTCTAGGTCCTTTAGCGACTTATTCTTCCTCCTGTGCTCTGTGTCTCATAAAACATGCTTAGTTCGCTTTTGTCTTTCGGCTTTGATCACTTTCAGGAAGCTGCCGTCGTTGCCAACAAAGAGGAGAGTCTTTGGTCGATTTAGCAAGGGTTTTTTAGAAGAACGGCGCAGTTGTCTTCAAGAGGCTTTGGCTGGGTAAGTCTTAAATGAAATACACAATACTATACCACTGACGTTCGAAACATTGTTCTTCACGAAGTCAGACCACGCTATTCCTTTTAAACGAAAGCCGACATTTGACGTGAAACGAGAACTTTACGAAGAGCAACAATTTTTCATTTTTATAAGTTTATTGGCAGTTAGACTCGATCGGTATCGCAATTTTTTGTGCAAAGCGTTACATTGAATAATTTTACGTCGTGAATAGAATACGTGCGAATCTGCATTAACTTTACTTCTTGATCAGTTTAACACAATTCCAACTAGCAGTTCTAGCAGTAATGTTAGAAGCATGACTTGCTGTTTAATATGTCACGCTTTTCAGATTTTTAGACTAACCTTTCACAATCTTTTGGATGATGCAATTCAGTTCAAGTCACGCTAAACCGCTCTTTAATTATTATCGCACGTGAACAAAAGCTTTTGTACGACCTTTGGAAGGCTGTGTGTAAATACAGTCTCTGACGTGCAATTCGAGATTTAAGCTTTTTCTCTTTCATTACCGATCTGCGTCCATTTTCTTCTTGTGGTATTGTTTTTAGTAAGGTTTAAAAGGCTTCGAAAAAAAGGTGACGCGTTTTCAGTGCTTTGAATTTATATCTGCCGGAAAACTTCCTTTGCACTACAACAGGACATTTCGCGGGTTTTCCGCCGCGTTGAACATGTGCAAACTGGTCCGATTTTTCAGATAGGACTCCATTTCTGAAATATTTACGGTTTATGAACACAATTACTGAATCTGTCAATTTCACGATGCACTGTGGCACGTTTCGATAGATTTGAAGTAGATTTGAAAAAATTGTACCCATTTTGAAATCGCAGAGATCGTGTTTGAAGAACTTTGTTAAATGCAAAATCCTCTTGGAAGATAGTCAATTATCACGTGGCAACGACTAGCGGATCATTTGTATTCGCAGCTGAAGATGGAGGTTGGTCAACCGAAACATGTATTGCAAACTTAAAACTGTGTGTTTCTATCTCGAAGATATTTCTTGCCTGTTACTAGTTCGTAAAATTGTCAAAGTAGCTGTGGATCCGCAGACTACTTAGACGACGTTATAAAGAAATTAATGTTCAATAACACACAGACCCATGAAAAACTGACATCAATTTGTTTGACAATAAGTTAGCGCATAAATTATAAATTCATATGTTTGTCTGCTTATTGACAATGAGAATTAGCCAATGAGCGCGCGAGAATTTCGGCAGATTTTGTGAAAAATTATAGTGATTCTCAGAGGATAGTGGACATTTCGACCCTCCTCCCTCCACCCCCGTCGGTGTTTTTCATGCGCGCGATTAATGGAGCATTCTTTTCCTTTCCAGCCTAACCCGAATCACGCAAATTCTGGCGGACTCTGCGTTCCATCTATTCATTCAAAGCACCCTTACAATAAAAGAAATGGAGAGTTTCATCAGTGGAAAGGACAGACGGGACCTGCTCGACATCATTGATCCCCAAGCTGTCGCCGAGTATCGTGAAAACAAGGACAGGAGATGTACGTGCCACTCCACAGGAGATAGCGGCTTCTCAGGCAGTGTTCAACCTGACGGCGTGGAAGAAAAGAGAGGGATTCTTGATGGTAAATATTTGCAAGATTGGTAAAATCCTTTTAAGGGGGCACCATAAAGTCATCATTTATCGCGTTGTGCGAGCCAGTGTTATGTTTAGAATACTGTTTTCGAGAATTTTTCTTACGGATTTGCTCGCCGATTTGGTCCCCCCCCCCCCCCCTCAGTAGGGGCAAATTACATCTTGAGCGCATGCACGCAGCAACGTCTGTGACACGTCAACCTCGCTGGCAGTCACGTGTTCGCCGTTTAGATTCGAAGTGTGCATGATTTCTGCAAAGCTTGTTTATTTGACCCGCTAGCCTTTCACGACAAGTAACTTAAGCCTGCGTCATCAGGAAACAATGTTTTGTAGCAAATGGCCATGAGTTGTGGTAAGAAAACGAATCCGGGACAAATCTACCCAGTGTACGTAGCTCGCCCAAATATCCACGATTTTCCGATTTATAGCTCAGCAAATTCTTTGTGGCCATAATTGATTGTCAGAAAACAAATTTTTCCGTGTTTGTAACTCGCCAAAAGGCCGTGTTTTGCGGTCGGAGTGGTTGATTTCACCTTTTTCATTTTTGAAGACAATGTGTAAACAAATACGAACACAAAATTTTAAAACAACGGCGACGCGCTCTCTTGCAGGGTCGCCGCCGGTCAGAACTTTATTTGTAACAAGTGTTGGCGATCTCAAGTTGAATTCTAAGGGTCGCCAACAGTTCAAATGCCTTTCCTGGAAAATATTTTGTCCAGTACAAGTTAATAGCTATTAAATAAGAACACTTTAACCGCAGGCTTCAACTTCACGTGCAGATCGTTGTCTGCCATTCTTTCCCTCCAGTGTGTTCTTTTGGGGTGATTTGGATCGGCATCAGTGATCCGGCCAAGGTCACTCGGATCATAGTTCATCAAAGGAACTCATCAAAGGAACTGATGAATCTGTGACCCGGCAGGGGTAAAACGCCGAACGCAGAACGCCGAACGCTGAATGCACTGTTTGCTTGCGGTTGGTTTCACTCATGTTTGCTTGCGGTTAACTTTTATTTGTTGGCCAGGGCTATATGTGCCGCCCTTAACAAATAAAAGCTATCCGCAAGCAAACAAAAATGAAACTAATCGCAAGCAAACAGTGCATTCGGCGTTCGGCGTTTTACCCCTGCCGTCCGTGACCAGAGTGGATTCATCGATTCCTTTGATGCACATAATCCGAGTGATCTTGGATCAGCGATCCTGATCCAGATCTCCCCAAAGGAACGCACCCTAAATTAGTTTTCTATCGAGCCATTCGAACGCCACCGAAGTAGACCAAACATGCGTACATGCGTACAGTACGTACGCACTGCTCTAATCTTTGATTACCACTAGTTGCAGTCGTTTCTATACACAGTCCTCTCAAACTTATTAAATGTAATAAGCAATGATAAAATTGTGTTTTACCATCATCTCTTTTAAATTCTTGGCTTTTAGTCTTAAATTAGAGATGCACGTTTATGTTGCTATAGCTGTGATCTCTTGAATTTCCTTCAGTGAAATCTTCCAAAATTTTCACAGAGCGCGTGATCATGAATCCGGCGGGATACACGAAAAACGTAGGGTTTGTACGGGCAGTTGTTTTGCTATTTTTGCAATTTTTTTACTTTTCCGGCTGCGGAAAAACTGATCAGATAGATTTCTCTAACAAACGAGCTGCAACTTAAGCAAAACATATACTACCAGTCTGCCAAATTTTACGGAAATTTACCGAAGGAAACTCAAGAAAGTTCACTGTCAGTTTTGCCGTTTGTGCTCATGTCGACGTCGTAAAATATGGAATAACACTTGCGTTTTCCTTTGAGCGCGCGCAGATTACTATAGCTTTCGTCCTCAGCTCAACACTAAAGGAAAATAATAGTCTTTCTGTCTGTTAGCCTGATCGCATGTTAAGCTCGTTTGGTTCAAGTCTACAGACAAAAAGCTTATCGTTTAACTGTATAAAGAATGTACGAGTTCTGTAGATGAAATATATATACCGTGATCCGTCAAACCATGTAATGGGTGGTTTACAACCATTCCCGAGAGATTCAAATGACCCTGGACGCCATGTTGGATAAATAAGAATTCTTTTGTTAATGGTACTCGACCATTGGGGTCGATAACGCTACTGCCAATATCATAATTACCATGTTATACTGCAGTCACAGCTCAGAGCGCTTTTCAATCGAGCAAACCCAAAGTAATCACCCAGAAAAATCACAAACAACACGAACGGACAAGCCATTGAAGCTTGAACTTATCAAAACTGAAAGCAGATACATGGAGCTCACGCGAAGCGCGAGAACGATTGAAAACCGCTTTACAATACCGTGATCACGGATCACGCGTGCAATGTCATGCGCAAAACTTACTCTTATTTCTCTTTCAGATGTTTCGAGCTGGGTAGCCTCGCAGCAGAACTACGTATCGAGTGGCCTGATGGGAAATTGTTGGAGCTCAGGGTATACTTGTCAAGCGCTACGAAAATCACGATCGAACTCACAGCTTCGGGCGTATTGTCCAGATTGCTCGGAAAAACAGTCGAACTCTCTCCACCGAAGATTAAGTCTTTCTCACAGCGTAGCATCTGTGTTACCAGGCGGACAGCTGGTGATTGCCCCCGGGGGTGTGAAAAACCCCAGGGGCAATGAAACGATTGCCGAGCAGAGTGATGGCGTATCCGGCGATTCCAAACATTACGACGGTGATGACGAAACCGAAATTAATTTGTCAGACTACGAGGTTGTTAAAAGTGAACCTTTTATCCGCGTGCGGGATTGGCTTAACTCTCAAAATGAAAACTCTCGGACCGGTGACGGACACGATAGTAGCGACGACGAGGAAGACACTCTAACGGCTTGTCCAGATGATGTTCGCATGAAAGAATACGACGTAATTAGCGTTCCTTGCTCTGGTAAAATTAGCAACTGTCCATCAACAACGAGTATGGGTTACCAGAGCAACGGAGAAGCGGAAAGTATGGTCGAAAACGAGGCAGACAAGCAGGAGGATGGAGACAATGACTCGGAATTTACTGTTCTTCATTCTTCGATTGGTGGCCTTGATTGGAGAGACCGAGACGAATTGTCATCATCGTGTGAAAGCCTACATTCCGCGGCTTTGTTCTTGACTTTTGATGTCGTGGAGATGATAGAGCTACATTACAATAATGTTGTGTGACTAGAATAAGTGTCCTGTGACTAGAATAAGTGTCCTGTGACTAGAATGAGTGTCCTGTGACAAGAATAAGTGTCCTGTGACAAGAATAAGTGTCCTGTGACAAGAATAAGTGTCCTGTGACTAGAATAAGTGTCCTGTGACAAGAATAAGTGTCCTGTGACTAGAATAAGCGTCCTGTGACCAGAATAAGTGTTCTGTGACATTGACCAAAATGGCGTGATGTTGAGGTCGTCCTTAGTCAGTCGGTAACGCTTTTTAATCCAGATTGAATCGAGCGCGATGTATGGGGAACAACACAATATAATCATTTGAATGGATGCTCTTTGATCATTCAGTTTTGAACGAAAAACGCGCCATACTGACGATGAATGTTGTAACCTGTTTCTGGAAAGGAACTTGTATAATGGCAGAGAAAAGGCATAGAACTCATGGCCATCCATATAGTCGCCTTGCATTGCGGTTATCATTTATTTATATTTTAAAGGTAGGGCATTGAGCAACTGTATGTACGACGTTCTTGTCGAGATTAAGGTCCCCGCCCCCCAAAACCAATTCAAAAACATGTATAAAATAATTCTTTGAGACCGTTGAACATCAAACAGAAAAATTTTTGTTGTCAATTGAAGCGTTTCCCCATACCATGCTAAAGTTAAAACGCTTCAATTGAAGAGTTTGCTCGTACCATGCCAAGTTAAAACACTTTGTTATAGAAGGAACGGAAATTATAATAAGGCACTGGAGGGGCATAACGTTTAAATGCATTGTTTGGATTTGCAAGATACAAATACAGTGGACCTCGATTTAACGAACCTCTACATAACGATGTGCTCGGTATAACGAACAATATCTCGTTTAAGCGAATACATTTCACCAGAACTTTGGCCCTTTCTTTATATCGAGGTGCCACTGTACTCTGCAACGATCTGATAACCCACGTAGCTGGCGAAGTTGACTACTCCCTATTTTTCCAAGGCTTCGCCGCTCTCTCGCACGCGAGCGCGAAATGCCGCCAGCTACGTAGGCCACACAGTTATTACAACTGAAGTCATGTATGCTAGAATTGAGTGAGCGCCCAGCTAATGGTAGGCGCTCGTTGAATGAGAATTGTTTAAATAGGTTTGAAAAATTTGTCAGCACATTTATAATATATGTGAAAGTATTGTACATACACAGAAGAGTTGAATGTGTCCTATATGTGGATTGAAATAAAGGTCATGATCAACTGAAGAAGAATTGATTCTGCTCCGTGTTTTGCATGTATTCGACAACCTGACCGGAAGTCATCTTCAGAGTCAAGTGAATAGTGTTTGTCAGTCGATGATGTTGAGTAAGTTTGGTCCGTTGAAAGTGAATGGTCAGTTTAGCCATGATGGTATTGGCTGAAAGATTCGTCTAAAGTTTGTCAGCGATTATTGTTCTGACTTCCCTCCACATCCCCCAAAAGTTGTGACCAGAACCCCCCCCCCCCCCTCCCACCTACATTTAAAGTGAAGGCTTAAATACATCTGAATTCACTGTATTGTAAAGCCCTGGACCTCAGCGTCTGGGGCAAACAGTACCGTCTATTTCCGAACAGTCTGATTGTACATGGTCTTCTGAGTCGTACAGGCCGTCTTCTGAATCACTAGATTGCAGCTCCGAGTCACTAGTTGTGTCATTATCTTCGGTTTCCAATTAGTCTTGAGCAACACGAACAAAACGAAAAGTAGCGCCGTTCCCACTGTCTTGTAAACAGTGTTGCTCCGGGTAAAGTCTTGGGCTAACTTTGAGCTCGTCGTTCCAGTCCATGTTTGGCAGTGTGTTTCTTTCAGCTGCTCTTTTTTGTGTCTTCAGAACAAGAAACTCCTGGTGCTGCACAAAACGTTTGCGCGCATTCCCATCAACCATTAATTCCTCGCACACCTTTTGCAGCTCGTTACGGTTAGAAGAAGTTAATTTTCCGGTGACAAGCAATCGCTTCCATTTTACGCTCGGAAGAGGCCGGTCGATTTGATCACTAATGGTAGGAAGGTATCCGCGCGATGATACTCCGGTGCCAGTGAGATTGATAACAGAAAACCAATTTCCAGGATCCCTTGCTGAGTGCAGGGTGCCGAGAAAAGTCGTGAACAGAGAGAGAGGATGAGAGAGGCAGTGGACAAAAAGCTCCGTGACAATCAGGCAGACTTTTGCAGGAACTGGTCCTGAGCTGAGCAGAACGCCAGCCTACGCATCATAGTGGAGCAGTCATTGGAGTGGAACTCCCCCCTTTACATCAACTTCATAGACTTTGAGAAGGCCTTTGGCAGTGTGGACAAAGAGACGCTGTGGAAACTGCTAAGGTACTACGGGAGCTTTTGCGGTACCTTTTGGGGTATTGAGCCGAAAAGTAAAATGACAGGAGTGAAAAAATTTCAAGCCACACCCACAAAGGCAGGATCTTTGTACCTCTTAGGGGTTCTTTTACAACTGAAGTGATTATCCAGTGATACAGGTTCCATCCACGAAATCGCTGGGGGTACATATAGATCAAAACTTAAACTTGGATTGTCATATACAGAGTATTTGTAAAAAAAATCGCCTCCGCTTTGGGTGCAATTAAAAGAATATACGGCACATTGTTTATTTTAATGTTGTGACTGATGTGTATAATAGTTTAGTTCAAACATATTTTGATGATTTTAGTCTTGTTTGGGGCAACTGCGGTGTCGGCCTTTCTGAAAAAACTGCAGAAGCCCCCAAACCACCCAGTCCGTATAATTTTGTATGCAAGAAATGAAGATGATATTGATAAGCTTTTCCAGGCACTCGGCTGGCGAAAACGTAGTCATTGAAAATCCTAGAGGGGTGCCATGTTGTGGAACAGCATAAAAATTACAATTACAAATCATAAAAATTACAATTTCCGAGAAAAGAAGAATTCTAGCCAAGTTATGGAAGATAGGGAAAAATTGCATTAAAATACCTACAAAGGAGATGTAAACATTCTAAGGCTACCGCACCTCGTACTACCTGCAATTAGGCGCCAAAAACACAAAAGCAAGCGTGTGCACGCACGAACGTAATTACAACTTTGAATGTGATTGGTTGATTTAAACTACAACTTCGAATGCGATTGGCTTATTGAAATGTCCGATAACAAACTGTACAATAACAAACTGTCCGACAACAACTAGGAGTTTTTTTTAAACCAATCACAATCTAGGAAATTGTAATTTTTATGAATAATAAAGTTATCAACTCAACTCTACGCACCACCTGGGCCGAGGCAGAAAGGACAGATCAGAGTGGAGTGAGATGGATGAGAGTCGTTGATGGCCTATGATGCAGTTAGTGTGAAGGGCGCAAGTAAGCAAGCGATCTGGCAGCTATTCATGTGCAACCTTCCGATAAAAGTTGAGCGACCCACTGTAAATTCGTCAGACTGAAATAGGTGTCGATCTGTTAAACTATTTTCTTGCTAGCCAAAATAAAGCATGCGCCGGAAATACGTAATGAAACGGAAGCATGGAATGCTGATGGTCTACAGCCCGGGGAGAAGTACTCCCTATAATAGGGAGTTTTAGGGCCCATTTACATGGAAAGAGGATGATCCTAGTGCCAGGATCATCCTAGAATCTTCATTTGGTTTACATGCAAAAACGCGGCTCCTGGGATCAACTCTTAATTTGGTTTACATGAAGTTTACATGCAAGATTCTGTGTTCAGCGCGGTTGCAAAGCAAGATGGCGGGCGAAAAGGACAAAAAGTTAGTTTTTAGGAGTTCTTCCTTATTTACTCGCTTTGATAACCGCCTTTCAGCATCAATTTGCCATTATATACAACTTGATATTTCAAACACAGCAACAGCGAGCTATGATTCGCCATGTTGTTCCCAGAACTCGTCCCCAGGGCCATGTCAGGTTTCAAGATGGTGGGCAAACTGGGCCTCCTGACGCAGTTTACATGGAGCCAGCTCATGGAGCCAGGATCATCCTAGCGCCAGGATCATCCCTCCTCTCAGATAGGATGATCCTAGCACTGGGGCCAAATACAACCCTTCACATGTAAACTGAAAGCTGAAAACATACCGCGCTCGGATGATCCTAGTGCTAGGATGATCCCAGCGCTAGGATCATCCTCTTTCCATGTAAATGGGCCCTTTAAGAAAACCACGACGGCAACGGCGACGCGAACGTCGCAAGACAAAAGGTTTAATGAGCAGAACAATGGCTGTGCACGTGCGTTATAATTCTTGGTACATTTCTTTTCCGTCCTCTGGAAAGCAACAACGTGAAATGACCAAATTCTGCGTTGTCCGTTGAAGGTGAACCACGACGGTTAGTTTTTTTTATATTTATTTCAAATGTTTCGCCTTGTGCCAGATTCAATTTCGTAATACAGTGTAGTTTGGAAACTGAGAAACAAAGGAAAAATACTTTAGAGTATCGCGAGATTCGTAGGTAAGATATGAAATGATTTTTAATCGACGTTGTCCTTGGAGAGAGGGGAAGTGGGCGAGGGGCTTTCTTGTCTTCTACACCTCCTTAATTAAGAGAAAATGATAACTTGACAATCCGGAAATTCGTCTGTGGTATATTGCCCGCGTGCAGGCTCTTGCCACGCGAAGAGCCTAGTCTGCAATCGCAGGCTATTTCTGGCTGAACTTAGGTAATGTTTTCATCACCATTCCAGGCTAACCACTCGGCACGAGAGATGGCTTAATTGCGAAACTATCGCAGTCGAAGTACGATCAAGTTAGACTGCTATTTTTACTGGAGGGAAGCCCATGCAAAAGTCGTCAAAAAAATTCAAAGGGACCTTTAACCTTTAACCCTCTCATTGAGAAACAGCTCTTCCCATCACCTCACTACATAACATCAAACTCGGCCCCCGTCGGCTCCATTTGCGCCACGGAAATCGTGAAAGAAGAAGTCGTATAAGTAAGATTTATTTTGTTTAGCAAGAGGTAACTCTGGCACATAGCGAGTAACGGTTCTTTAAAACATTGAGTAACGTTAGTATACTGCGACGTGACATACAGGAAACTCTATCAAGTATAAACTGGCTTGCAGTGAGTTATTTTTAATTTTTCATTTTCTTCTGCCCAGTGAGAGTGGCGCAATGTTCCGTGAGCTTGCACAGGCTCCTAATGTCTCTGAATGGGAAACTTGGTATATAGCGGCCTTTATGGTACTTATTTGCGCGAGGTAAGCCTCTAAATAAGGTTTCACACCTAGATATCAGGCTCAAAAAGCGACTACATGTGAAAACCTACAATGAGCGGCAAAACTGGCTCGAAAGTGTTGAGACACTTCGCAGTAAAATTCGATTTTCGAGCGTCTTGATAACATTTCTCCCCCTCACCCCCACACAATGTTGATTTTTCTATTTCTAAGACTGCACAGACCACAGTGCCTACGCAACATTGAATTGGGGCCTCAGAGAATTAACGCTAGATGTAAATAAAATGGAATAAAAGGTGAAATATCGAAAAGCTGAGCGTCTCAACAACTGATTTTGTCGCCCATTGTAGCTTTGTTTCATACTAACTTGTCATACAGAGTTCTTGGTATAAGGACAGGAGTCAAATACAGATCGCTTAAATTTTCTTATACTAGTGTAGCCAAAGCTATGAAAGTGCTGCGGAAATTGGGATGTTCTTTGCAAATTGAAGTAGAGATTGTATAGAGCTTGTGTAGAAATGGTTGTCATCAAGTTATTTTGTTTGGTCAAGTCCCAGAAATTGTTGAGTAAGTTGTGGTTATATTCAATTCATGATGTCATCAGTTACAGCATTTAATTTCTGAAAGAAATAATGCAACAATAATGTTCATAAGTTTAAGATTTCATGAACAAAATTAACTGATTTTGTGCGATTATGCAACCGGGCTTGTTAAAAAATACAGAGTTCTTGGTATAAGGACAGGAGTCAAATACAGATCGCTTAAATTTTCTTATATTACCAACATACAATTCAGTGTATTGTAGCATATTGTCCAAAGCGTTGACTACTAAGTTATTGAACGAGTTTATTGTTTGATCGGAAACCTAAAGAATGTTGTTTTGGTTGTGGCTTTGCATCACGTGCTGATTTCGAGTCCTCTGATGTTTTTAAGCTGTGAAATCATAACAGTATTCGCACTAGACTGATTTCAGATGTATTCAGTCAATGAAAACCAGCAAATTGGCACCCAATGGTTTACTGAAGATGTATTGCGCACTAAATAATCGACAGCATGATAATTAATGCTGGAATGTTCTGAAATGCTTGGTGTGACAAGGGGCGGAAACGTGGGAGTGAAGGGGGCGGGTACTTTACTGGAGGCGGCGAGAGAGGATGGGGTGAGAAGGGGGATTCCTAAGGCAACAGGACTGAGAAAAAATAGGGAGGAATTTTGTGTAATATTTTGCAATAGGATAAAGCACCAAGAGGTAGCTCGGAACCACTAATCAAGGGGGAGGGAGACCACGTTTAAAGGGCGATGGGAAGCGGGAAGATCAGAGCCTCTATCCCCTCCCCTCTCCCCACACACCCATGCTTGCATAAAAATTTCTGGCCATGCAGAGGCGCTAATATCGAGTGTTTGATTATGGCAACACGATAGTTTTGATTTGGGAGAGATGTTTTGATTTTTCTCCCACTCACAAAAAATAAACTTGTGCCTTGTCTTCAGTGTCTTCAATGAGTTATTGCCAGTAGTAATCAAAGATCAGTCGAGAGCAATGCGTTCACGCGCAGTGTACTTTGCATATTTGGTCAACAAAGTTTGATCGAATGACAGCTAACGATTTGCACGTGTAGTTGAACTAGCAATGAACAAATTATATCCAGCGGTGACCCGTAAAGATGTTTTTTTTTAAATAAAGTTTTAACTTGTCCTTGACAAAAGATAGATCTCGTTTGTCAATCACTGACCACGAGCGGTAAAAACGTGACCGTAAAACAGCATGTCGTGTTGCCCCAAATCACAACCGTCAGTTTGTTGTGATCATCAGCACTTAATCAGTCCGGGAGTATTTTACCGAAAAAAAAACATCTCTTCTTCCTACGTCTCTGCAGCAAGTTGATCTCCGCGAAGAAAAGGTGAGGCTGCACGAGAAGAAAACAGAGGAAAAAAGCAGAAGTAAACTAGGAAACGAAGACGGTCAAGACGAAATCCGATAAGAAATCGAGCAATTTCAGTTTTCAGTGGACAAAAACCTCGTACCAGAATAATTTTAGGCATTTTACAGTCCTTTTAATATTTTCTTGAAGCTGAAGATATGGATAGTTGCCTGAAACGACAATTTCCCATGGGAACTCGAGAAAACATATTTCAAAGTTCAGGAAGAGAAATTGTACAAACACAGATAAAATTTCATCATTTCATTTCTTTTCCGCATTTCACCAGTACTTTCAAGTGTTTCATACGAAGTTCAAAATTTGTTTTCGACATTTGTTGGTGTCTGAAAGGATTTTTTTGAGAAGATATTCAAAACAGTAAGTAATATGATGTAAATAATCTTGGTACAAAGTTTTTGTCCATTTGTTACTCGCACTGGTGGATTCCTTCCTAATGAAAAACCTAGCATCACCTTGGCATTGCAGACGTGGTTGACCTTCTCGCCCACGTACGAGATGAGGTTCATCATTTTATAACGATTTGCTTTTGTTATTTAAGCTGGATCAGAAATGTTTTAAATTTTTTCTCACAGCTTCGGAAATACAAACAGTCTTCGTGATTTTCAGTCACGTACTGGCAAAATCGTAATATTCAGCATGGATTCGGACTCTTTTGATACCGTGTGACACGAAATTGTTGTATTAAAAGGATTGGTTTTTCATGCTGGGTATTAATTTTTGCGATTTTCGGGAAGTCGCGTTCAATTAAAATTAAAATATTTTCGCTTTTTTAAGTTAAGCTTCATGCAATTGACAAGTGGAGTAGTAATCCAGTAACCAGTGTCACTCTATCACAATTACATCGTGCCTTTATTTTTTTATGTGGCTGATGTCAGCAACAATATTCTTCCTGTGATGTTTGTATGTTTCGCCAGCACAGTAAATTTTTGTGGAGAAAATTTTTGCGGGACCTTTTTTTGCGGATCGTGAAAAAACCTGCAAGAATCGCAAACACGTAACTCACGTGCCCTGATGAGTTCCTGTTTACTGATTTCGTTTTTCTTACCAGCCTGATGGGTCCTTGCATGCTTCTGTTCCTTGTTTTAAGAATTTATTGCGAAGAGAACACATGAGTGAAGACATTAATGGTCATTTATTATTATTATTATTACAATTTAACGGCAAATTACAGCGGCAAATACTGCATGTACAACAATAATAGTAATGATATATAAATAAATAATAATAATAATAATAATAATAATAATAATAATAAAAAGGCATAAAAACTCCATAAGGATGATTTGTAAAAGAGTTACGTTACCCCATATAAACACAAGTCTCCTTATATGATGTAGTTATATATCATATAAGTCGCGGTTAGTGGGAGTTAAGCGTAACTAAGATGATCATTCATGTCTTCATATCTTACTCCGCAGTTCAAATATATGATCTTTCATATATTCACTTGTATTCTTCGCCATCTACGGGTACATTACGAACTCACAACGTGACCAGTTCCCACCTACCGGTATCGCAGAGGTCATGGGTTCGAATCCTGTTCAAGCCTGAATTTTCAAGCCTGAGTTTTCTCAGTCCTTGGGTCATAAATTTCATTAAGTTGTGTACATAACTGCGATGATCAATCATGTCTTCATGCTTTCTTCGCACTTCACATAGATTATCTTTCATATATTCACTTACAGAACAGCCAAATAGTTTACCGACAAAGTGATGTGATCCTTGTTTGAAAACGATTTTACAAAATTCCTTTCTGGGGCACAGTTGAGTCCAGTAGATCCTCTTTTAATGAGGTCCATGACATGAGTGACATTGACCGCGCCGAAAAAAATGTTGTGATGTCAGTTGACAGCAGTTTATCTGCGCCTGCTTATTTTGAGAATACACCCTGGCCTAAGAGCCTTACAAAAACACTATCACAACGAGCCTTGGATGCCGCCTGTACGCTGTGTTGTGGGTCATGTTTGAGGCACGGGCGTGACACGTGCTTGATAGCACTGATTACGTAATAATTAAGGTTTTCACGGCCACCAGTGTATCACTTTAAACATATACTATTCCGTTCTTAAGAAAGAATCTGTGTTAAGAAATCACATTCCAAGGTAAATGACGTCTGCATATGATGTTTGGTAGTTAGTTTTCCTCATCCGGGCCGGCTTGACCACAACAAAACATATAGAGCAGGCCTGGGTCGAGTAAGTATACAAAATGGCCGGTACGCAATCGTATTTTGTCTTTGTTTCGGTTCTTAAATTACGTCCCGTCTGTTTTGACTGGAGGCTGAGATACGTTTGCTGATGTTTTTCAGGTTCCTGTATCACGTATGTATAGAAGACGACGTTACAGGCTGTTTCGGCCGAGATATGATTGGACTATGATTAGAGATCAAGTAGGAGAAACGGCTTACGGCAACGCGGTGAGTGGGAAATATTTTTAGCGGTTTTGCTGTATGCCCAGCCGGTTGTAAGCTGATCGTGATCCATCGGCCTTTCTCGTTTTTACTCATAATGGTCTCATTTGCTTGCAGTATTTGGAAATCGAAGTTAAAAATCCTCGAACTCACATCGAAAATGAAAAGGCACAATACACAGACTATGAAATTGAGTTGAAGGTAAGATATCATTCGATTTTGTTTCTGGAAGGGTCAATTTTACGGGTCAGTTCAGCCCTTTTACCTCAGATCAGAGGGCTCGAGTTTCTTGTGTACCGGTCTTTATTAGTAGTTTTACCAGTCAAGACTAAGTGATCCAATTTTGGTCGACAATAAAAGGCTTCCCTCGCCGTCTGAAACACTTGTTGTGCTAAGGATGATCTTTGTCTATAAAAAGTGATCAAATTTTGAAAAAAACATTGCTGTTCACCCTCCAAGCCGAGTTAAGAAAACATCCCCTGCTAGTTAATCGCCTTATCAAAACAACTAAACAAGCTAGGAAGAAGGAGCGAGCGATTTAAGCCGACTTCGTCAAAACTGATGGACTCGATTGGTTTGGGTAAATGTCATCTCACATTTGCCTCATTATACGAAAAGGTAAGCTTAGTATTATTTGCGAAGTGCAAGCTTACATCTTTTGTGTATGCGAAAAAAAAAAAGATTAAGTTAATCTTGTAAAGGTATTCAACAAAATAGTTTTGATGAGAGATAGGAGTTTCTTGTAAGCGTACACGCTAATTAACAGGTTATAGTGAGTGGTCATCTGTGAGCCACACCTCTAACACACTATAAGCACGCAGGTCTTCGAATCTAGATCTTTTCTACTTCAATTTATTATCGTGGGCCTAGATAAACTAAGATCCCTTATAATGACGATTTCCTTGGAGGTCACTCCTGTGCTCTGATCCCTTCCTGTATTTAGATCTTGGGGAATTTAAATTATATCCGAGAAGTTTGATTACTGAGAAAAAATTGCATCAATCATGTTTCAATATTTGTAGCATCATAACTACATGTAGAGGGCTATTAATTGTGTTGATTTAATTTTTCAGACCAACCATCCAGCATTTCCACTGTTCCATTCCCGTGTTCGAAGAAGATATTCTGAATTTGTTTGGCTTAGAAATAAACTAGGGCTTGATGACATGGTCATGATGTAAGTTGGTGTAAATTCAGTTTAGTTTGTCCTTCTTGTATTTGTATGAAGGATACAAATTTTAATAATTTTAAACTCATTGCAAGCTAGATGAAGTCATATTGTCCTTGACTGTGTTCCTATATTTTGGGAAACAGCATAAATGTACATTACAAATTAGTGCTATTATGTCTAGCTTTAAAAATAAATTTTAATAATTTACTTTATTACAAATAGGCATGTTCCACGGCTACCAAGAAAGCAGCTCATTGGGCGGTTTAAGGACAGTTTTTTACAGAAGCGCCAACAGGGCTTGGAGAGATTCCTGAACAGGTTTGTTTTAGAGCTTAAGTTTGCTGTAGTTGCCTGATATATTAAGGGTTTTATATTTGTCTGACATGTTTGTCTCTCATGTGGCATGATACCTGATTTCTTGAATTATATGTTATTTAAAAGTTGTGAAGCTCTGAAAGTAGCAGCAAAAAGAAAATGTTTCTGCATACTTTACATACTTCACATGCGTTTTGCTGAAACAAGGACATCAAACAATTAAAGATAAAAAACGTCCAAATTGCAATCAAAAACTACAAATTGCCATTACAGTTGTAAAACCGTAAACACCAGAGAAAATTTCTGGAATGTTTGTTGTTTTGCAACCAATCAGATGCCAGATGAAATTGCAAATTAAGATAACCGCCAAACCACAGCATGGATTAGTCATGACTTGACACGAACAAAAAGTTATCAAAATAAAATCTCTAATCTACCAGGTATATTAGTTGAGTAGCACTGCTGAGAAAAGCATTTCTCACTAAAAAAGTGACATCATTGCCATCAGTAGCAAATGTTGGTTATTAATAATCTTTTTTTCTCTTCTCTACTCTTCAGTCTTGCAAGTAGAAATGCGTTTGCAAATGATCCAGCCATGTTGGTTTTCCTGCAGACGGGTTTAAACAAACACCAAATGGAGTATTACCTCAAAACACGAACTCCCGGTGGAATCAGATCACTTGTGCTCAGATTACATGACAAGAAACTGAGAAAAGACGAGGAGCAAAGAAAACCAAGGACGAAGACATTCAGTGCGGAGTATCCATTGACAGAAAAGTAAGGCTCTTGTTTATAATTATGTTTCAAAGCAACCAAAAGGCTCAATGACTAGTCTGGCAGACTTGTATCCGATTCCGTGTTCTTAGGTTGCAGTACAACTACTGTAGTATCATTCATATGCATATTTACAAAATAACCAAAAGAAGATACACATGCTGATTGGTGAAAATTGTGTTTGTACAACTCGATAGAAACACAGCATGAGCTTTTGACATAATGATGGCATGAGCAAAAAAAAAATATACTGTACATTTTGATGATCAAAAGAAACTCTAAAAAGCTGTCGAGACAAATGCCTGTCAGCTCCTGTTCCTGCAGCATTTCTTGCTCTCCACTTGTATTTCTTCAATTCAATAGAAAAACAGAACATGCTCAAATTTATTATTTAGTTTGGCTTTTTTTCACAACCCAAGTGCATATCAAAGGTTGTCAGGCATGAAATAAAAGGGTTGGGAGAGAGTGACTTATTAAACTAATAGGCCTAAAAATTAATGTTATAAAGGGGCAAGTTTCTAAAGAAACTGTGGTGCTGCGTCGGTGGGGAGTATTACAAGATAATTTGGTTTTATCAACTGAGTTGATAATGTGAATTGGCCACCGTAAAGAGATTCAAAAGTTGACGTTTCGTCAGAGCGATTCGCTCCGATGAAGGGCTAATACTTGAAACTTCAGCTTTCGAATCTCTTTACGGTGGCCAATTCACATTATCAACTCAGTTGATAAAACCAAATTATCTCCTAAAATGTTATACTCTGTCTGTAAAATATTTTGATACTTGTTACAGAGGGAAAATCTTGCACTTGAATATCTTTTTAATCGTAGAAAACATTTTGTTCCATGAGTACATGAAGATTGGGGAGGAATTTGTCACTTGGCCACACTGCACTTTTCAATGAAGTTAACTTTATTATTTCAGTGCCTGAAATTAAAAAAGTATCCAAGTTGTCGTTATTCCAAATGCAGGACAACCTATTGTCAATATGGTATAATATTGTATAATTTGTTGCTTAGTTATAGGTTTTCACCCAAAATAATGCCACAACTCATTAAGAGTAGGCAAAGAGTTTACAAATGATTTGAAGACCTCTAAAATCCAGTAGTCAAAATGGTTTCTACGTAAATGATGCAAAGTGGCACAAAATGGCTTCCTTGAAACATCATTCAACCAGAACTTAATGCTTAGCAAAAGTACTTCCTTGAAACAGAAAGTATAACACTTGCATATTCACATAACAGAAATTCAGTAACAACAGCAAAAAGCCAGTGGTTTTAGTAAAAAGCCTAAAGGTTACATCAAAGACTGGCCGTAAAACATTTAGCTGGGAATAGCAGACAAACTAAAGTCCTCTGTTTTTTCGAAAGATATGCTACCTGTGTACACTAAATAATAGCCTAGTTCACTACTCTGTAATTAAGCATTCATTTGGCAATTTTCACTGAAGCTGGCTAGCTACTCTTCGGCAGCAAAATTTTCTTACCTGTAAATGTATATTTGATAACTTCAGGGCTGTGGTCTAGAAGTGCCCGTGTGCCTCTTATGAAAGTAAAGCTTGTTAGAGCTGGGTACCCAAGATTTCCTACATAAGAAGCCTTGGGCACCTTGCAATTTTGCTTAGAGCACAGCCTTGGACTTGCAATGTACTTTCCCACAATGTTTTGTTATTTGGTTGGACTTCACAGTAACAATGCTAAGTACGGTTACCGTATTATTTTCCCCAGACAACCCATAACTTTAATTTTACAGAAAAATGGTTGTCCAAACATTTTTTTGTCCTCTCAGATGACTGCTAATTTTGATCACTGTTATTTTAAAATAATTGTGTTGTGTTGTTTACTTTTAGGTCTCCGACACTTAAATCCAAGACCTATGGTAAAGGCTGGTCAAGTTATCACAGTGATGATCTGTTTGGGTTTGGTGGTGGTAGAACAGAAGTTGATACTCCAAGTATGTTTAAAGTGTATTCAATACAATTCAACCCAACCTTACAGTGATCTTGTTAATATGGTCGCCTTTTTACTGAGCCACTTTTTTTGCCTGGTGAAACGCCCATACATTTTCTTATAAGAAAACCCTGTTAATGTGGCTACCCCGTTTATACTGCCAATGGCCACATTCTGAAATCCCAATCTGTATAATCCTTTACTATTTTGCCGCATTTGCACGTCCACTCAAACCAATTATGTTCATCTTCCCATTGTTAATATTTTACACACTGATTCAAGTTTCAATTTTTTACAAATTATATCTGCATTCTGGATCCTTATTAGAGAACAGTTGTTTAAAAGTGTTCAGACACACTCAATTTAGACCAGTCAGTCGCCAGTGTTAGTGACCATTTTTATGGGATTCCACTGTAATTATTGTACATGCACAGTGCTTTTGGAAACTTGGAGAAATTTTAATGCCCTCCACTTTTAAGACTGTGTCTGATTCTTGTAATATTGTGAGGGTCATACTGTTTAACTCGAAGATTTAATTCTTGTTTCTGCAGCATACAGAGACATGAAGAAATGTCGCAGTATCAGCTGTATTGCATATCCTAGTGGTTTGTTGACCCTCCCCACAATTCCTGGTAGTAGCGAGGATGGTATAGAAAGCATGGGAAGTACTTCTGGCGCAGAAGCGGAATCACAGATTGAGGAGCATCCACTGAGTCGTAGCTGGCATGGGACACCAAGGGATGAAATAGACCTTGTACTAGAGGATTATGAAATTATTCCATTTGATCCTATCGCACAAGTGGGAGTTGATGTTGACACATCGGATGAGTTCTTTGACATGGACCTGGACTTGGACTATGTAGATGTCAATTGTGATATGGAAAGTGGAAGAGAGCATCGGTTTGATTACTAACCTAAAGTCAATAACTGAGAAGTGATCAATACATAGGACAACCGATTTTCATGACAAGTATGGAAGTAGTATTGTCTTATATGTTTATTTGCTGGTAATTAGAACAGAAGATCAACTTCTCAATATGGTGTCGCTTGAGGCCTCCTGTGTCCTACGGCGCTATAAGAACTGATGATGATGATGACGATGTTCATGGTGTCCTTGGAGTGGTAAAGTTTTCATTGGCTCATCCTGGTTTCAATTTAGTTTGTGTAAACAGCAAATCAGGATTAAAAAGGCACAGGAAAAGTTCCACTAAATTCTCCACCAATCTTGCATGTGGATACAATGAGTTCTTCAGAACCCAGCTGTGACTGTCTGCCTTGGAAAGGTTTCTGGCTTGAAGATATATGAAGACAAGTCCATACATCCATGTAATTATGATTCAGTAGCAAGATACCATTGAGGGTTTTCAGCTTTTGAGGACTGGAGTGTACAAAATTCAAGCAAATGTCACAATGAACAACAGTAGACAAAAGATAAGTCCTAGGATATCAATTTCAAAATTTTGTGAATAATAATTATTGTTATAGTGCTAGGCTAATGTACAGTGTACAGTCTCTAGTTTATTCTGTACAGACTTGAAAATATTTTAAACCTCACAAATCTGATTATTATAATGATTTGAAAAGTACTTTGAGGGTATGCTAGTCAACGTTAAAAGTACTAACTGTAGTTAAACAAGGTATTTCTGATTGGATAGTTGTATGACACATGATCAGATTGCGTGGTTAGAAATCACATGCTCTAGTGGGCTGATTGGATAGTTATAACATGTATCCTGAATGGATGGTTATAGAACACCAGTGCCTGATTGGAGAAATTTATAGCACATATGCTTAATAATGGATACTTATAAAATATGATTGCCTGATTGGAGACATGTATAACACAAGCTGAATGGATGTTTATGGACTCTTTATGGCACACACCCCTGATTGGACAGTTATGTCATACACACTGACTGGATGTTTATAAATCACATGTTAATTGGACGGTTGTGAAAAACATGCTCCAGTTGTATGGCTATCTATAATACAATGCTTTGATTAAATGATTGTAAAACATTTGATTTGATTTGATGGTATAATTAATATATAAAATGGAATTATTTCTGATAGAATGGTTGATTTATCATGTAAGTGTTTCCTGTTCTTTACAGAATGATAATTTTACAGTCAATATTCAAGCTTTACAAACATTGTTATTTGTAAATGAGGACAATTATCAAAAGCTCATGACCCAGTCTTCTGGACATGCAAAGATGTGTGAAGCGTTTTTTTTTTCTCTGATGCAGAGCTAAGAAAGTTTGTAACCTAGTATTTTACTGTACAGAGACCCTTCAGCAAGTCATTCTGCCAAGAATATCAAATCTTTTTTTGAGGTGGGGGAGGTGAATTGGGTCAGTTTCACGTCAAATCAAGTTTATGGTGTAAACTCCACATTACACTGACCACGAGAAAACAATATATAAGTAGTTTACCCCTTGAAAGATTTAGGTGGGAAACAAGCTGTCAAGTGTGTCAAATTACAATGGGAACTACTGCTGCGTAACCTGTGGGCGAAACCTACTATGCAACAGCTTTCCAGTGTCCTGATTGGTTAATTTCCCATGGGGCGAGGAAAAATTCTATATACTTGGTTTGCTTCAGGGATGGGTTTCTGTAAGGAATTTGGGTTATAGGATCACTATGGAAATAGTGTCAGAAGAGGTTTGTGTTTAAATTAAATTCTGCTCCGACAGAAAAACAATGTTAACAGGAAGTGTGAGATATATGCAAGATCGAAGATCTTGGACAACTAAGTTGAAGTTGCAAGATTTATGTTATGTCAAACAAATATTAGTTATAGAAACTGATCTTTCTGGCGTTAGTAGTTTTTCTCTCTAATAATATCATTTTTTCTCTCTATTAATATCATAATTCATAGAACTAAGAAGAGACCCAATAAGTTTATTGAAATAAGCCTAGTATATTAGGCTATTAAAAAAGGCACATTTTATTCAGGTTGAATAAGTAAAGGTAGGACCAACTTGTCACAATGATGAATAAAGTTCTATTAATTTTTTTAACATGTGTCGTTTTCAGCTTTAAAATGCAACTTAAGTCTTGTGGTCAACCAAAAACTGAAAAAAAGAAATAATGAAACTGCTGGAAAGTCTTCACTTTCGACTGTGCACTTTTCCCAATTTCAGTTGTCCTATGAAAAGAATAGACGAAGGCTAACTGTAAAGAAAGGTGACATTTTGCCTCGGACACCCGTACGGTGACGTAATAATCATCCTGATGACGTAACGTTCTCATTAAGTGGCATTAGAAAATTGATGACGTATTAAATTTCACGCACTTATTACGACCAGGATGTAGGTTTCATTAAACCATTAATATATGGCAGTTGGAATGAATTTTAATGATAATGTTTACACAAAGTCAAGAAGGATTGCAGGGTGAAATGAGCTGATCAGAGGGAGGGCTCGAGAGTTACGAGCCAAGCGCGTCTTCGTGTTGTCGGTGTTTTCAAAATGCGTTCGAATAGCGCACCGCCAAACGACATCTTCAAAAACAATATCTGGGGTCCTGCACCTCCTAAAGAGATATGCTCGGTGAGTACTGTGCTTTACTAGTGACGACAGTCAAACCGCCTGTGAAAACACGACACATTTTTTGGTACATTTATCTGAGTTTCTGTAGAATGTAACAAGAGTGTAGTAAACGTTTTTACACTGTGAAAATGCCGTCTTGTACATTTTAGGAACACTCTACATTCTATAGTCACTGAAAAGAAATGCGCCAAAAAAAAAATTAAAAGTGTTCGTGGTTTGAGATTGAGCGCCTTTACTATAAACGCAAACAGAGTTTCTTTACAAGTTTCATTTCGATTATTTTCTTGTCTTTACTCTCTGATTTAGTTCTAATTAATTGGAGTATCAATGACTAGCGTGTTCGGTTTGATTCAGTCTCGTTATTCTGTATGTTCCTTACTGAGGGCGCAGTTTCTCAAGGAAAATGTTGATTCTACCGAAAGAGCGCGGTAGAACTGAAGAGTGGGTAGTTGAGAGCGCGCGCTGAACACAAAGCTACTGAGCTGTCTGTCTGTCCTTTCATTTTCCGTTTTATTAAAGTTTCAATGTGATTAATTCTTTTTATGTGTACATTTTCTTTGTTTAAGAGTCCCGGCAGAGGCACGGCAAGGAGTGTGTCGTGAAGTTTTCTTTTTCTTTTTTTTTTCAGGGTGAGACTTTCCGTTCTTCGGTATTCTGTTCTGTGTCAAATCACGCATCAAAACCTTGGACATTCTGGGATCCTTGCAGTAATGGACAAAACCCGCAGTCCTTATTTCACGTCAACTCAGTCCATGGTACTAGATTTAAGTGCTAATTGTATTCTTTTTTACGTAGTTAGCATTGGAGGAGTCTTACGTACGATATGGCTTTGATTGGTTAACTTGCACGTGGGCAGGGAGAAAAAACGCTTTCCTTAAGGTGGCTAACTACAGTTTTTTCGAGACGCAGTAGCGCGCGCTACGATTGCCTGCCAGACGTCAGTATTAGCCGCGCGTACTGATACAAGTAACCCTAAGAAAAAAACACTTCAGCGCTTCAAAGGCGTTAAATCACTTCAGCATACGTAGCATTAGTTTCAAACCCCATTCAAACATCTGTTTTAAGGACGTTCGCGCCCAAAAACTTCCCACGCACAGATTTTTTTAAAACTTTGACTGTAGGTACAAAATGATAAGATTAGATTAAAAACGTAAAAAAAATCGGGGGTCACCGAACTCGTTTTGAAGATAAGGCGTATCACAGACCATAGCATTTCTAGGATTTCCAGTCATTCGAGGCGATTCTGGCCGGATTCATTATTATCGGCATATGTTTAAGTTGAAGAATCATATCTAAGTTATGTGTCTTTAACGCAGCATATATAGGCCTATATGATAGATCTTTGCTACATATGTCATAAAATCAGCTAGAATTAGCCTTAAAAATACAACTTTAAGTCACGCACACCTGTAATAGGCGTACCAATTCGACCCTATTTGAGTAGTATATGAGAAATAATTAAAACTTCCCACGCTCAGATTTTTTTTGTTTTTTAGTATAATGGAAAGAATCAGAAAAGGAATTGATCTGCCGAAAAAAAAGTGGGGGTCACCGAGTATCCAACAAAAATATTCGCACACAAAGTTAACGCAAAGGTCATCAGCTCTATATTTTGTTGAGTTTTGGACTCCGTGCGCGCGCTTGAAAATGACGTGGCACGTGCGTGACCAATGAATAGCGTGCGCACTGGAGATGCGCAGTAGCAATGGGCGCGAACGTCCTTAAAAGCCTGGAGCTAATAAAATACGAAAAAAGGTCGATAAACAACCGGTTAAAGAGCTCTAATTTACTCTTGCTTTCTCGTGTGTGATACCGGGCGTCACATGAGCGCTTGCTAAATAAATAGCATGCGAAAACCTACCGTACAACCCATGATGAAATGAATCGCGTTTAGAGCCAAAAGTTGTAAAAAATCTGTACGACAGATTTTGAGCTATTTTTGACCATTTTTGTTTTTACATTTTCTTTTCCTACAAAATATCTGCCTGACAGATTTTTATTTTACTTTGCATAATTGTTAAATAAGAGCCAATTTTCAATTCCTGAAATATTGAGGTGGGGTCATAGGGTAGATTTTGAGAAAAACATCATTTTAACCTACTAGTGCCCAGTCTCTCCTTAGATACACAGTCGTTCATTTTGGCCACATTAAAAAAATTGTTTTACATAGAATGGTAAAAGACTCAAGCAAACAGTAATTAGATAAAAGAAAAAAAAAACATCTTGGAACATTTTTCAAAAGAATGAGAAGTTCAAAAAGAAGTTTCAAAAGAATTAGAAGTTGGGTTCTCATAAGCGAATGATACACGGTTCAACATCGTTCAACTTTTGTTGATCAACAAATGTTGAACATTGTTGCGTTTTGAGGCGGCAACTTGTTGAACGGAATAGAGCCGTGCTCTATTTTCGTTCAACAACGTCCAACAGCTTTCAACATGTTGAACGGCATATTTCAACATTCAACATCACATGATACACTGTTCAACATTTGTTGAACAGAGGCTGCAACATTTGTTGCTCAACAAATGTTGAACCGTGTATCATTCGCTATACTCCATCAAAACTGTAGCAAGCCACCTTAAGTCTTGGAGAGCTTGAAAAGCTGCAGAAACTCTCGCATGCAGCACTGATTTCTTTCGAAACACCACAACAGAGTCAAGGCTTGATTTGGGGAAAGGCAGTTTATTAACTAAATAAAGGGGGTAAGTTTCTAAAGAAACTGTGGTGCTGCGTCGGTGGGGAGTATAACAAGATAAATTTGGTTTTATCAACTGAGTTGATAATGTGAATTGGCCACCGTAAAGAGATTCGAAAGCTGACGTTTCGAGCGTTAGCCCTTCGTCGGAGCGAATCAACTCAGTTGATAAAACCAAATTATATTATTAATACACATCCTACAAATATAAACTACTAGACTATTACAAACAAGATATTCGACTGTTCAAAAAACTGACAAAAATCTGCTTAAAGTTGCTTGCTACTTGCTGTACTCTTCGTTGCTAGTATAATGGAGACTGAGTTGATTGAGTCTGTGACTATCAGATGCACCCAACCCACCGCCGCTGTGTCTAGGATTAATATTCACACCAATCGAGAGAAATACTTTCTATTTTTGAATTACAGAATGAACATATGCCATTTAACTAAATATAAATAACTACTCGATTAAAATGCCTGTTTCTTGCATGGACCAATTTCTTAATGATATAAAGACGTAACATTATACAGGTCGAAGAGAAAACAGAATTCAACTTCAAGGGCAGAACATAACGAGAAGGAAAACACCCTTCGAGTCAGTTCATGTCAGTACAATCAGCATTTCTGACCACTGAGGTTTCTTTTGAGCACAGTTGTGAAAACATCAGGATTTTATTGCATGAATCAGTTTACTTTCGCTTTGTTACTTAAGAGAATGAAGCTCTACTAAACAATTAGAAGTCAAAACACTTTTATCCTTTAATCTTGGAGCAACAATAATGAGCTAAATATGTTGGGCTTTTAGTAGTTTTCGGCTGCCAATTGTTTGTACACAACAGCAATGTATGCTCACAATATACTGAGAGTCCTGAGATCCTTTTGTTCAGCCGAGTGTGGTTGAAATCCGCCGTTGTCATAGCAACAACATGTATGTCGATTTCATTACGTTTTGAAAGTCGGTTGTATGACGATAAGCTCGGAGAAAGTTACTCCAATTAGTTATCCAGCGTCAAATGTGAGTATTTGTGAATTTTCCATGGTATAGAATGTACTACAATTACACATTAATCGCCTTTAAATCTTTTGAAGAAGTCAATAAGGCAGCGTAAAGTTTTATAATTAATTGAGGCGCGCCAACTGTGTCACGTTTGGCGCGATGGTAAACGTAACTACAGCCATTTACACGACGTTTTATCGTGGTTTGGCGATGACAAACATTACATTTCTATAACGTAAATATTAACTTACAAGACTAGTTCACTAGGGAACGAGTCCAAGCATTGTTGAATAATGCAGCGATCTCTTTATTAATCTGTAATTACACGAATGCACATGTGAAGAATGTCGGCATTATAGCTAGCACGCTGTTTCCACGCACGGATTGTCATCGCTGTTTGATCTTTGATTCCATTTGACTTCTTTATTTGTTCATTGAGTTTGGCGAAGCCACTGACCCACGACAGGAACTACGATAACTACTCGCTCTCCAACTCAGCCCGTGCTCCAAATATTTGCAGCTCAACAGGGATTAAGCTTACCTTTGTTTGGTGGAATAAATTTAAGATTCATCCGCGATGAAGTTTGCGCAAAGAATTTTAACAACAAGATGAAGTGGCATTTTCGTGAAATTAAACTTAGGTTATTTTAAAGTGTATCTGCATGGGTTTTGGTACAACGGCATTATTGTCCATTCCAGTATGGCTCAGTAAAAATGCGAATTTACGTTCATTTCGCTCTCTCCAAGTCAGTTCGCTCTAACCAAAAGTTAGATTGCTCCACACAGCCCGAGTTCACTACCTCAGTTAACGGAGTTTGGCTCGGCAGTGGATGGAAAAACGAGAAATAATCTATATGCATGTTGGAGCGAACTGACTTGGAGCAATCTAACCTTGGAGCGAAGTGACACTTTAACCCAGGGAGGGGGGGGGGAGACCCCCATAAAAAAAGATGGGAAGTTCATCGTACCTTTTAGGGGTAAAGGTCAACATCGGGAACTTTTGCAGTACCTTTTAGGGTATTGAGCCAAAAAAAATATGAGAGGAGAATGGGCTCCCGGAAGAGATAATGTGTTGTTTTAAAATTGGTACTTCTTAGGAGTGAAAGAAATTCAAGTCACGCCCTCAAAACAGGATCTTGGTATCTCTTAGGGGTTCTTTTCAAAATTTCCGACAAACACCACTGTCCTAATGTGGGAGTTCCCCCTCCGTCAGGGGAAGTTAATTCCCACATTCACATGTATAACATTGTGGTGATTTATTTCGTGAAATAATTTTGATTGGTGATCCAGTTTCACATTGAATGAACTCACACCAGTGGGTTAAATTTATTGTGTGAAATTTTGTAGTGTTATAAATCTCATAAAACGCAGTTCATTTTTATATTCTACTTAATAATTATAAGTGTTTAGAAGCTTATGTGGTGTGTTTTGAATATTTTTCTACAAGCCAGGATGCAAAACTTTGGTTTTCCAGTAAATGTTTTGAATCGACCCATTTTTGGCGATTTCTTTGGATATTTATATGTTTCCAACAAAAATGTCATGATCACTCTGGACCATAGGTGCCTCAGTTTCAAAACGAGTTTTCGTGCAAAACCATTCACATGAAAATGAGTTTAATTTGCTTGAAAATGAACCTGTATGTGGAACACATTTCCCTGTGAATGGTTTTGCGTGAAGACTCGGAAGTGGTCTATTCCTCACAAGAGCCAATGGAAGCCCTTTTGATGAATAAATTTAGGGGATATTGGCAGAAGTTGTCCAAAAATATAGAGTCTTGCAGAATTTTAAATAGCAAAATTTCAGGGAAAGGAATTATCAATGATGACTTCGGGTGGGTGGGTGGTTGGGGGGGGGGTATATAGGTGTGTGAAGCCCCTAAGGGTATGTTTTTTTAGCCGATTTGGTCATTCATAGGGTCCTTTGGTCAGATCATAAATTGGGAAGGAAAAATCAAAGAGCTTGGTCTTAAATAGGGTAAGGGTCTTGGGAAGCAGGCCACACACCCCTACCCAATTTTCCTGGGGGTACTCCCCACCCCCAGGGATGACTTGCACTTTGATTGACACTTAAATTAAAGCATTCAGAGCTCTAATTAGTGCATCCATATTGAAGAGCTGTGTTGTGTAAGATCATTATTGATTAAATATTGATCGACTTGGATGAGGACATCCTAATTTTAAAACTTTTACTGTCATAAGAAGGGAAATTGTCCACAAAAGAGGGTTAGCACCATGTTTTTTTTACCTGGTTATGCATATTTTTTATTTGTTATTTTTTTGTCTGACCAAATTTAAGAATTTGAGTGTGTTGTGTTTTTTTGTTCATCTGATATTAAAAACAATCTGTACGTGGATCATTAATATAGGGATGGAGTAAACCCAGCCCAGTTTGAGTCAGGGTATCACCACCATAAAACTCAATGGTTTCATAATGGAAAAGTAGCTGGTGGTTTGGCAGGAACAGGGCTAATGTATGGTTCAGAACAAAGAGATAAATTTAACTCTGCTGGTAAGAAAGAACAAATTTGTTTCTTACATCTTTGTTGGATCGCACTATGTCCTGCACTTGTGATTTTTATTTAATATGTGAACTATTGTATATGCACCCTTAGTAAAGTTAATACTGTGTGGTTCTGTTTTGCTGTGTTAGATAATTTTTTAGTTCAAATTTCTAGTCGAGAATGTTCAGATCTCAAGTCCTTGGAGATTTTTTTCGAGGACCACTAAATTTTTGATAGCTGATTATTATTTCTGTTTTCAGTTTTTCCTCTGGAGCCCCATAAAGCAAATCCTTCATTGATGCAGGAGACTCACAGACCATCAAGCAAGCATCATTTACAAAATGCTCACAGCCATGGCTTTGAGCTGGGATTAACTTCCACAAATGATTCAAGAGCAATGAATGATAGATTCACAAGGAAGCAACATTTTGTGAGAGGAAAGGTATGTCAGCGCTAAAGCCCAGACATGATGATTGTACCCATCTGCGTGCATTTATTACACATATAGCATGGCTTAACTGAAAATGATTGATATGCTCCAGCAACAATGCCTACCTTTGGGCAATTACTTTAAAAGTTATTGTGTTGTTTCTATCTAGACACTAATTTTTACATTGAGCTCGATCCCATCTACAAGTTCCAGTTTAGCTCCATAGTTTTACTTCAGAATATCTTACTAATACCTTCCTTGCAGTGGGTATGGCCTCCTTATATATATAAAGTTTTGGCATGTGATATTCCTGAGGGGACCCCCATATTAAAGAACAGGAGTGCTGGTCGTACCTTTTAGGGGTTAAAAAACAGTTTTGGTACGGAACCTCTTAGGGTGAACCTCAAAAGTTCCACATTGAGCTCCCAAAAAATATATCAGGAGATACAGTACTTTAGAATTGGTACATTTTAGAGGTGATAATTAAGCATTTCAAGCCACACACACAAAACAGGATGTTGGTATGTGTTAGGGGTTCTTTACAAAATTATGATGAGCAACCCGTCCTTTTTATATGGGGGTCCCCCCTGGATGGTGTTATGTACACCGATAGCTTATTAACATGAAGTGCATTTTGATTTTTGCAGATACCAGGTGGATCAGCAAGCAACAGGATGATTTATGGTACAGATCAACTCCCTCACCAAGCCAAGCTAAAAGAAAATTATAATGCCTCTGGATTTCTTTATGGGACTGAAGGAGCAACTAAGGTTGGAAAGGCGGCTCCTGCACCTCGTCCAAACAATATGATCTGGTTGGAAGAAAGAACGTAAGAATCAACGAGTTGAATATATGTCAGCACCAGATAAACCATGCACTTGTACCAGGATTTTGTAACAGATGGCAATTAATTTGTTGCTATAATTCTTTATTTCAGGGAGAAAGAAGCATTAAAGAATAAGAAATTAGCCTCAACACAAGGTAAGACCTTAAATTTGTTCCTGATTGTTGTTTGTTTATTGAATTTTTTGTGATAAAAGTTGTTCTATGCTAATGTTATTTATTTGTGCATTTTTAAATTTCTTAATAAATATTTTTTATTGTAATTAATGTTAAGGTTTGAAAAGCAAAATCAATAGACACTCAGATGAAGGTTTTACTTATGTGATCAGCTTTGTGCTATATTGCTTATGTGCGGTATTTTGAATTCATGTAAACTTTACTAAATGCATTAAGTTTATTTCTTGTTTGCAAACAGATGAATTTTTAGCAAGGCATTTTGAAGAGAAAGCAAGGTTGCGACAGGCACAACAAGAAGAGAAGAGAAAGGTATTTTGTTCAGTTTACCTTGTCTACCTTGGCATAAAGTGCTCAATGCTGTGGTAGCAGAGCTAAGTATACATAAGTTGAAAGATTAAAGAGGCACGCATCGATTCTCTGTGACTGTGAGGAAAACTAAAAGAGTCACAGAGAATCGATGCGTCTTCTTTAATCTTTCAAGTTATGTATATTTTTAAATATATTTTTAATGTTAAATATCCTCTTATGGACTTTGAATCATTGATTTGATCCCAGCATCAACTGAATGCTGTTGTTTGGATGACCAAAAAGAATGTCATATTTATTCAATATATGCTACATAATTTTGCATACAAATGAATACATGAAAAATCACATATTTGAACGGGTGTAGACAAAACGTGGACCCCCCTTTCTGGACCCCCCTTCTGGACCCCTTTCTGGACCCCTTTCTGGACCCCTTTCTGGACCCCTTTCTGGACCCCCCAAATTTTCCGTTGAAGAAAAAAAAAACAAAAAAACAGAACATCAAAAAAAGAATATTAAACAGTGCATGAGACTCACCGGAATTTCTTCGATCGGTCAGTTCGATTTTTAGGCTCAATTCCACAGGTTATTCTCGGGTAAGGTTGAAACTACCTCGCTACAAACTTAAAATCAGCCACTTCGTTAATTTCATCGTGATATATACGCGAAAACTCCATGACACATTGACATTCGGAACGGACAGTTGTGCGAGTTTACCCGCCATTTTGTAACCGGCCGCCATATTGCTTCTGCTGCTGACCAGCATACCCACGTTTCAAGCCTGATTTTAATATGCAAATGTCTCACAGTGATACTGGTCAGCAGCAGAGGCAATATGGCGGCCCGTCGCGGCCCGTTACAAAATGGCGGGTAAGCTCGCACAACTATACGTTCCGAATGTTGATGTGTCGTGGAGTTTTCGCGTATATATCACAATGAAATTAACGAAGTGGCTGATTTTAAGTTTGTAGCGAGGTAGTTTCAACCTTACCCGAGAATAACCTGTGGAATTGAGCCTAAAAATCGAACTGACCGATCGAAGAAATTCAGGTGAGTCTCGTGCACTGTTTAATATTCTTTTTTGATGTTCTGTTTTTTTTTATTTTTTTTTCAACGGAAAATTTGGGGGTTCCAGAAAGGGGTCCAGAAAGGGGTCCAGAAAGGGGTCCAGAAGGGGGTCCAGAAGGGGGGTCCAGAAAGGGGGGTCCACGTTTTGTCTACACCCTATTTGAACTACGGAGAAATATATGAAGATCTGAATTGATCATTGCAGTTATGCACACAACTTGTGTCTTAGTTTATAAACATTTTTAAAGCATTGCTTGAAACATGGCATTTTTCATGAATCCGATCAGGACTTGGAAGATCTGAAGAACTATGACCCTTGGGGACGACCTGGCGGAGGAGCACCTATTGTAAGTTCATATTTTGTAATTTTGTTTAAATAAGGTTAAGGTTATGCTTAATAATTATTATTATATTTGTCCTCTTTGCCATGCAGCATGTCACATGGTGAAGCTTTAAGTTTTGGAGGAGGGATACTTGAAATGCCTATGAAACGAAAAATAATTGCTGCTTACATGTGTCTGAAAGGCTTTTCAAAATACAGAACAATGGCGTTTTCCTTTTCGGAAAATCTTTTTTCACAGGGCAAAAAACTTTTTTTTATTCCACTTGTCCATTGGATGAGTAAAATTCAGATTTTGGTTGTCCGAAAGTTAATTTCACTTATCCAAAATTTATAACAAAATATCATTAAAAACATACAGTGTAAATAAAAAAAAAATAAAGTCTGCATACGAGCCAAGTGGCCCACCAGGCCGGAGCTTATCCCGGTTTCCGTGGCATGAAGCGACTAGGAATATTTCTACTCCCCCCTGGATGGGATGCCAGTCCATCGCAGGGTTACCCCCAGCGTTAAATTCGCCGGTACCCATTTATACACCTGGGTGGAGAGAGGCACCGTGAGAGTAAAGTGTCTTGCCTAAGAACACAACGCAATGTCCCAGGCCAGGGCTCGAACCCGGAGCGCTCGCTCCGGAGTCGAGCGCACTAACCATGAGGCCACCACGCCTCCCTAAAAAAAAAACATACAGTGTAGAAGTTGTATAATCTGTTTTGTACCAAATCTGGAGTGTTTATTTTAACAGTTATTTCAATTTCTGTTGTTCTTTGCACTTTTTAATACAACACCATTTCATATAGACACATTGGGGATCACTAACATTCTTCATGAACAATACGCGACTTGAGAAAATGCAGCACATCTGTGAGGCATGAAGTCCCTTCAGTGCCTTTTATATAGCAGAATGGCTTTGAGCGTTTCATGTCGTTTGAATTACGCTATTAGCCTGACTGCAAAAGCATTAAGAGGTTTTATTACTTCTTTAATGATCACAAAACTTGCCACAATGGTATCGCTTTGTTCAAGTGTCGATGAAGCCTTGTCTCAAACAAGGTCGTCATTTCCATATATGGAATGTGGATCCCAGTCTTAACCGAAACATTTTAGATATTGGCATTTTAGTATTATGCAAATTAGGAAAGTGATGATGTCGTGAGGCTTGCAAATACTGAATAAAGAATATCTCTGAAAATTTGAAGCGGTGTTCTTCAAACTTGGTACCAGAAATGTACACCATAAAAAAAACAAATAACCCCATAGTGTTGTTGCCATGGAAACTCTCTTGGCTCCAGTATCTTTCTGTCAAAAACTAAATATCCTCATTTCCAACCCTTTAAAGTAGGACAGAGGGGCCTGCTTTGAACAGACATGGTTTCCATATATTCTCATCATTAGATTAGCTGGTATAGGAGTAGATGATCCTTGGTTAAGATAAAAACTGGGAATTTCAGTTTTAATCAAGACAGGACCATTAGCTAATTTTTTCTCAGACATTCCCATGATGTCTTTTACAGTGTAGGTCTGATTTCCTTTTTCTTTTGTTCATTTCAGATACCCGAGGTAATAACCAGTGGTTCCCATCACGTGGTAAATGACATTTTTCAAAAGGAAACATTGTTTCCCTTTATTCATATGTATACACAGGTAGTATTGCTCCAGATCTTACTGCTGACTTGGTGATTTATGATTATACTGTAATGCAGTCCTTAACTTTTCTCTTAAATAATCCAGTGAATGTGAGTCTTAGAAGGTGCCGGAGTTCAATCAAGGTGGGGTTGGATCCCATTTTGTTAAAAAAAATCGCTTCATACACTCAGACTGATAGTAAATGTTCAAAACCAGGAGTTTTAATGCCTCAGGCTGTATTTGGTATGGCAGTGGTCACATTTTTTAGGGATTTATATATAATTACAGAGTATTTTAGGGTTAAGTGGCAGCTATTTTTGTGTGTAACATGTAACAGGTACATGTAACATATACAAGTTAACACTGAAGTGTCCATATTATGTAGATGTACTGCCCTTATGACATCGGTTAAAACACTTGATATTGCTTTCAATTAGTAAATAAACCCCTTCAGGCGGCCGGTATGTCGGCTGATAATGTCCGCGGCTGAGAGATTGTCCGAAAAATGAACATCTCTCAGCCAAGGACATTATCAGCAGACATACCAGCAAGCCAGGAAGGGGTTTATTTATTTTATAACCCTCCCATTAATTTTCTTTTCTCAATTAAACCTCGCGTAAACATGGTAAAAAAGCCAGTGGTGATCTGATGGCGAATGCGCGGGTGATTGTCAATGTCACTGTCGCTACACTCATTAAAACGAGTTTGGTTTCCTTCCATGTTAACTGAAGAAAAGAAAAGTTGAAATTCTTGGGCTGACTGTTTTTCCTCAACGGAAACAATCAGAGGACAAATATCGACGCGGGCGGGGGTTATTGCGTGATAACTGTCCGGCGATTTAGACCACGTGACGTAAAGTAGCCAATAAAATCACGCGAAAATTAATGGGTGGGTTATAATATCATAATATTCATTTTTACAGTCTGGTAGTGATGAAAAACCTGATGCGAAAAGAACCAAAAATGTTGAGAACCTAGTTCAAGAGGTATGTAATAAACTTTGAAATGTATGTTGCATCTGCTGCCAGTAGCCATGACCTTGGTCTAGGTTCTCCTGTTATAAATGAGGGGGGGGGGTAGCATGGGTGGTCTCTGAACAGACCGCAACACTGCAAAAAATGAATGAACACTCATCACCACAGGAAAAGTCGACGAAACACTGTCACCGCAAAATATATTTTTAGCCCCATGATTTGAATGTCTACACTTTACATAATACAATTTTCCATAACATAAACTCATCACAACCCTTGTCATTGCCCTCGTGTTGATACTGCTGATGTCTGTAAATCTGTTCTTGTACTTACTGGTTCTTGTACTTACTGGACCCGAAAAGCTACTCTTGATAAGTGATAAAACAACGTTTCCATGAAGTTGCGCATCCTGGCAGAAACTTAAATATTAAATAAATTGTTGCAGAAATAAACTATGCAGTTCTGTTTCTTTTATCGCTGGTCTGAGAAAGGTCAAACCAGAAACCACAGCACCACAAATAATTTCATTTCATCAAACACTGTTGGGTGATAAACACAAACGTCCCTCACCATAGGTTTAGTGATCACCGCAAGGTGGGATTTTATTCACAGCTTCACCGTATTAGCAAAACGATCAACATCGCAACACTGCGTGTGCGTAGCTCATCTCTTAAAGCTTAAAATGGCTAACTTATTTAGCTTGGAATAGCACTACTGACAGGGTTCCTACCTTCATTTTTATGATTAAGGACCATCAGGACAAAGTTGATGTTTGTATAATGGTTGTTATATTTTTTTGTGTGTGTATGTGAAGCCTTATCAACCATTTGGAGGCCGTCAGGGTGGAGGGGGGGCTCCAAACAGAACAGAGTCAGGAAGGGTTGCCGCAGGTTTCCGTACTGATCCTGAGCTTAGATTTCCAAGGCATGCATCTAAAGCTAATGTGGAACCTGTTTTGGTAAGTACTGTGGGTCCACAAATTTGCTTGGCTCCACCATACTGAAGTTTATCTTAAGCTTCACTGCTAAGAATATGAAATTTGGCTTTAGATGTGAATACCAGAAACTTGCATGTGATGGCTTGCCGATTTACAAGCACTTTGATGATGATAATAACATTTGATAATGATGATGATAATAATGATAATGATACTGATAATGATAATGATAATAATAATAATAATAATAATAATAATAATAAATAGATAAATATATTTTTGTGGCACTATTTCCCTATGGTTCAATGGCACTTTACAAGAAATTAAATCTATAAACAATTACCTACCTAAAAACAATTAAGAAAATGCAGAAAACAGATAAAACTTATAAAGATATATAATTAAAAACATCAACTTAGAAATCCATGTGCTTTTTATAGAGAAACCCCTTTTTATCTGACTAGAATAACTACAACTAGATTTACCTGATGTTAAGTTTTGTTGTACAGTATATAGTCATTATAATGACATCATGGATTGCTGTAACTAACTATTTTCTTTATCCAACTGATTGCTATAACTCACTGTTTTAATTTATAGAGGTATGGTGGGAGAGATGAGAGATACAAACAAGAGCTAGGTAGGTTTTTTTTCTGTTGCAACCATTTTTTGTGATAAAAGAAAATTGTAGTTACTGCAGGTGATTATGAAGCTGCTTGTAGCTGACGCTATGTATAAATTGTTTTTTCAGATTCTATGATTGAAGGTTCAAGGACTAGAAAACTGCTGCGAAGAGAGAAGAGCATTGAAGAAGAAATTCATCATGTGAGTTGATAAACCAATATTTCTAATAACGATAATAATAAGTATAAATGTTTTAAAAAGTTTTCCATCCAATTCTTGTAAGACCTTCTCATTAAATAATCACCATTACTGATGACTTTTTTGATGGCGATTCTTGAAGTTCATTCTAAGTAAACTGCCCAAGGCACTTGAAAAAAACTTTTAGGGTTGATTTTCAAAACAGCTGCTTATAACTGGGAAATACCTAAAAACATTGTGTTAAAGGTAATTTATAAACGTGTTAATTTTTTTTTGTAGTGTAACACAGACCCCTTTGGAAGAGAAGGTGCTGGGGCACCCAGGAAAACAGGCTCAGGTACTGTACTTATAAACTGGTGCATTATATTCTGTGGGGGATTTAACAAATCGACTGTGAGTCCACAACATTTTGACCACTGTGATGACGTGTATCGTTGTCGATAAGAGTACATATCACGCTAAACCACATTCGATATGTTTTTTACCACAATATCAAAGATAACGAAGGAAATCTTTGCTAAATATGGACTTAAAAGTGCACGCGCTGCATTATGCAAATGAGCTATTTGTATGCGTCATACTTTCCTTTCAAAAACTTTTGCAAACTCGCTCAACATACAGAAACAATACGAAAAAAATGTCTGGGAAACGAGTAATGACGCGTACTCGTTAACGATAAGAGTTTAGAGCACGATTAAGTGCATTTCGATTTGTTTTTACCACAATATCAACGTCAAAGAAAATGTTTTTTTTCTCAGAGCGTGAGCTGAAAAAGGCATTGCGTGACACAATGACGCGAGCAGCGTGGTATGGACTCTTATCAACCACGGCAAATTAGCCAATCAGATTGCGAGATTAGCAGCAATTGTGGTAAAATCAGTATTGTAATGATATAGCACATGTAGCTTTTTGGTCCAGGTTGGAATAGTGTATCATGTTTTTAGACAAGGCAATATCCCTATTGTAGTACTTCTGTCTATGAACAACTGGCTGTAAACCAAGGGTAACCTGGTAAAATTTCACATGGTACTACCCTTTACTAGACTAGCTGTGGCAGACTGTCTGGACAGGCAGACTTTCTCAGAGTCCTAAAGTTGCAGTTTTGGGTAATCCAGGTGCACACGTAACTCTCCTCTCCTCCACTCGGGTTTTGTGCAGCGTGGGAATTGCTCTGAGCTCAACTTTAGACGAGTCTACACAAGCTGCACAAAACCTCTCTTAACGAAGTTGACGGAAGTGAAGGAATACATGCAAACATGTTTTCTTTTTTACTAATATAGGTACTGTGAAAGCCAGTTATCCTACAACACTGTCAAAAGACATTGAAGAGCTTCGGCATGGAAGCCGCAGGTATCCACAAGCTTTCAATCAGGGCTTGAATGAAACAAGTACATGTAAGTGTCTAATACTCTGTTATAAACTTTAATGCTCCATTACTTTAACGAAAAATTCCATTGGTGAGTTTTCCTCTGTCATACAGAATAACAAATATTTCTCTTTTTATAGTTGACATCTGTACTAACTAATGTAAAAACTTGAAAATAGTGCACAGTGAAGGAAGTTGAAGTTGAAATATTTCCATTCACTAATCATACCATGTCTTTTTCTTGTTTGATTAATTTTCAGATCAGGATAGATCCCAGGTGAGGAACTCGACCAGCTGTAGTCATGTAATTGTGTTTTTTGACTCTTCAACCACACTGATTGTTTTTAGTTTTACATGTTTGAAAACAAATCATTGACTTTTGCACTACTAATGATTGAGACCGGCCTTAGATGGCATGTACCTTACATACAGTAACAAAGGCTTGTCTTGTCTCAGACCGGGGGAGGGGGGGGGGCAACTCTCATATAAAAAGGATGAGGGTGCTCGTCGGAAATTTTAAAAAGAACCCCTAAGAGGTACCAAGATCCTGTTTTGTGGGCGTGGCTTGAAATGTTTTTTCACCCCTAAGAGGTGCCTCATGTAAAACAATACATTATCTCCTGCCATATTTTTTTGGCTCAACACCCTAAAAGGTATCGCAAAATCTCTCACTGTAGACCATAGGCAATTGCAGAAACGTGAGAGGACTGGGAAAGAATATGGTTGTTTTCTGTTTGTTTGAAAATCTAAGATATTCAAATGAAAGATCAACTGAATTTGAGAGTATTTACCAAGAATAGAAGTATTTAGAGAAGAAGGAAAATGGCAAAATGGTAGCTCCTCAAATAGCACCTAAAATTGTGAGTTTGTATGGAATGGGTATACAAGCCACAAAATTATAAGGACTTTTATGGAATTTTGCCAGGCTCCCATTTGAACAATTTTCAACTGAAAACTCTCAAACTTGGCTGGGTAGCTTTTCATTCAGTAACATTTCAGTTGAAATGTTTAGATTTTCAATCTAATCAATATAAGAAACTCGTCCCAGTCCTCTCACGTTTCTGCAATGGGCCATTTGAGGCTGAACACCCCAAGAGGAACCAAAACCGCGCTTTTAACTCCTGAAAGGAGCCCTGTCCTTTTTTATATGGTAGTACCTGCCCCCCCTCCCCCCCCCCCCCGGTCTCAGAAAACCTGCACCTCCCAAAATAAACATGTTGCGATGCTTTTTACTGATATGTTGATAATATGTTTCAGTACAATCCGTGGGGGAAAGGGCACGGAAATCCTCCAATGTTTGATGAACAGGGGCGAATGGTTAAACATGCGCGAGATAGGGACGGGAATGACTTGGTAAGCAAAACTCTTCCTTTTTTTTCAATAAATTAAACGCAAGAGTTGGAGAGTGGTGTTTAATTTCTCTTTGCTATGTTAGGACACAGGGCCTGATTACATGAG